>CP116447.1:94906187-95506187 GCA_028216015.1 Quercus dentata
CCTTGGAAATTGGAATCGAATCAGCTGAACAACAACAACAACAACATGGCCGAAGAAGATTCAGAGCTAAAGCGCACAACAATGGTCGCCGACGAGACCAACAAGAAGAAGAAGAAGCGCAAGAGAAATAGACCCAACAAGAATTCAGCGGGGGAGGAGGAACCTCAAAACCCTCAAAATGAAGAAGAACAAGTTGAAAAGGTTGAGGAGGAGGAGAATAAGATGAATAAGAAGAAGAAGAAGAATAAGAAAGAGAAGAAGATGAAGATTGAAGAGGAGAAGAAAGAGGAAGAGGAAGAGAGAGAGAATGGTGAGGAATCGACGGAAGAGAAGAAGAAGAAGGTGAAGAAGAGTGGTGGTGGGATTATGAGCAGTGAGTCCTTTGAATCTTTGGGTCTCTCTGAACCCACTTCCAATGCTATTAAGGATATTGGATTTCAATATATGACTCAGGTTAGCTTTCCCCAAATTCTCTCTCTCTCACTAAATTTATAATTCAATTTCAAAAGCCTTGCCTTGCCTTTGCTTGTTTCATTTCAATTCAACTTAATTGTTATTATTATTATTATTGGGTTAGTCTGATTTCATGAGCAAAGAAACTTCATTTCCTTAAATATGAGTTTACTTTGGAATATATGACTACTGCTGTTCTTTGATACATGAGTAAGGGTGCATTTGTATAAGCTGTTGCAAAACCGTGTTTTGGGTTTAAAATGAACGTTTGTAAGAAAGCTACGAGGAGTTGCTATTGCAAAACAAACGCACTTTTAGGCTCCCAAAATGCCTAACCAAATGGACCCTAATGCTACTATGACAATTAATTTATCAAATTTTTATTGATTTTCATCTACTATTAATAACTTGACACCTTGGCAGCTGTCATATATTTTGTGAAAAATTTTGGGTCTTTATGTAAATACTCTTTAGCAAGGGAAATTCTCTCACTTTGTATTTTATGGGATCATGTATTTGATCTAAGATAGTATTTTTATTCTACTCCATGTTATGTTGTAGGCTTAAGATAAGTTTGTAGAAGAAGACTTATTAATTATTATGCTTAGTCAATATTTTTTACCTCGCTTTTTTAAAAAATGCAATGCAGATTCAAGCCAGAGCAATTCCACCACTATTGCTTGGCAAAGACATTCTTGGAGCTGCAAGGACAGGTTCTGGGAAAACTCTTGCTTTTCTAATACCAGCTGTCGAGTTGTTACATCACAGCCATTTTTCTTCACGTAATGGAACCGGAGTCATCGTTATTTGCCCAACAAGGGAGCTAGCAATACAGACTCATGCTGTCGCGAAAGACCTTCTCAAGTACCATTCCCAGACTCTTGGTTTGGTTATTGGTGGTTCAGCTAGAAGATCGGAAGCAGAGCATATTGTCAAAGGAGTGAATTTATTAGTTGCAACCCCTGGTCGACTGCTTGATCATCTTCAAAATACCAAGGGATTCATGTTTAAAACCTTGAAGGTAATGCACACACAATTTCTTAACATTATTTTTGTTGTTATTATTAATATTTTTTCTACATATTATACTTTTTTAGCTATTTAGGTGAATGTTGCTATATGTGACTTTCTCATCGAAACTCATTTGTAACTTCAAACTGTTAACAGTATTGCTGTTGTAAAAACTATCCCATCAAATTCTTATATTTTTCTCAAATCATACCATGATATCCTCCTTGGTAACTGACTAACTTCAAATTTTTACTGCACTTCTATAAGAATATTTACCAAAATTCATCAAAGCAATTCGAATATATCAGATGCTTATGCAAATAATCTATCAAAAAATATTATAGCAAAAATCCCACAGATGCTTTATACAGAATTTCTTTCAGGCAGCTTTCACAAATCTACAACGTTATGAAACTTGTCCTTATTGGATCGCATAATGTGGCTACAACCTACCAACAAAGAAGAGATGATATATATAGATACTGTTTATGAATTTGATAATTTCTAATTAAATGCATACTATATGCTAGTTCTCATCTCTTAGTATTGTGAATGAGTGATGGCAATGGGCCATTTTTGATTGGATTTTGAGTTGAATTTTGACTAGTTTCTTGCTTACGTTTGAGTTCAATCTTGGGTTTGATTACATTTGCCTAAGAAAATCTAGGTTATAGTGTATTTATTAGAGTAATTACTTTATGTTTGATGTGGACCTATATGGAGGAAATGAAATCAGCATATTTTTGAAGATGTGGAGTGCATGTCTTCTTAGTTCTCTTTATGAGGGGTATTTTGTTTGGGTCTTACTGATAGTAATTCTTCTATTCACTCCTTCATAGAGTCAACTTATATGTAGATATTATCCCATTGTAGTTCTTTAGGCTACCTCTTGTTTATTTTCATGACGTAGTCTCTTTTCAATAATATTGTTTTTACCTATCAAAAAATAATAATAATAACAACAAAGCCTTAGTCCCAAAATGTTAGGGTCGGTTATGGATCCTCAATAGATTAGCTAGGGTTAGCCATACGTATTATTTTCCTCCATTCTATTCTATCTGCAGTATACTCTCCATTACTTCTTTACCTTGTAATATAATTTTAATCCATTTCTTTGTAATGAGGTACATTTATTATTTGATCAATTATGAGCATCAATGTATTTGATGTCCATGTTGTTTCCTTTGGCAAAGTTTTCCTTGGGTCTGGGGATGGGAATCAGGGAGAATTTCAGTTCACAAAAAAATATAATATCATTTTTAACCCCAAGGTAGCACAATCTGCTAGGGACCATGCCACATGAAGCAGATATCACTAGTTTGAACCTCTCCTCCTCCCCCCACCCTTTTCACCTTCATGGGCTATGGATGAACTGATTAGTTAGGTCGGTCACACGTATTCTTTTCCTCCACAAGACCAAAACTTATTTATCAAAGAAACAATATTTTATTCTTATCAATAATATTGCATTCTTACCCTGGAAATATATATATATATATATATATATATATATGCTGTGTTCTCTTGTCCTTCATTGAGTCATCATACTGTTTAAGTCCCTAAAATGTACTGACTTGATTGAAAGTTCCACAAAGGTGACATTAATTATAGACAGTATATTGCTTGTTTGCTCGTCTTTATCAAAGTAAAAAAAAAAAAACACACTGGTTTGTTCATCCTTAGTCTCTAGAATTATATGGATAGTCCAATGCATGATCCCTATCTTAAGGTGCCTACAAAGTTTAGTTTTTTTATTTGAACAGCAGCGTTAAGGAAGATTTTCACCATTGATAATTTAAGGAGGTGAAAATTGGTGGTGGGGGATTGGTGTTGCATGTGTAAGAGGAATGGGGAGACTATTGATCACTTACTTCTACATTGCCTAGTAGCTCAAGAGTTATGGAATATGGTGTGTTCCCTTTTTGGGGCTCATTGGGTCATGCTGTGTAGTGTTGTGAAACTTATCGCAAGTTGGCCTCATAAGTTTAACAGACTCAAAACTAAGGTGCTTTGGAGTATGATCCCTCATTTTCTTATGTGGGCCATATGGAGGAAAGGAATGCACCCACTTTTGAAGGGGATGAAAGGTCGATTCATGAGTTGAAGCACTTCTTCTTTCAGACTTTGTTGAATGGGCAAATGCTTTGGGTGTTGTTACTTTCATTTCTCTTCCTAATATGTTTGACTTTTGTACCTTCATTCCTAATTAGTTTCTCTTCTTTGTTGCCTTTTAGCACACTGCCTGTGTGCCTTGTTTTATTTTTATTTTTTCCTTATATCAATTTTCAATGAAGTTTATTACTTATCAAAAAAAAAAAAAAAAAAGCTTGACTTTGAATGTGATTGCTTCTCCCATAAACAGCGTGACCACAAGTCATGCCATATTGTCTTGGGCAATCATACTTTAACTACAAGCATCAAGCAGCTGGCAAGTGATTGGCCTGTTGTGCTATAATCGTGTGTTTTTGTTACTTACCTAGAAACGAGGCCTAACATGCATCACTTGTATGGGTAAAACTTGTTATGTTGTATATTGTTGGTTGTCGAGCATTTGATCTTTCTCCCAGCTTGTTGTTGTTGTTGTTGTTGTTGCTGCTGCTGCTGCTGTTGTCGTTTTTTTTTTTTTTTTTTTTTTTTAAGCATTCACATCATTTGTGCCTTGTTGATTCTAGTAAACACTAAAAAAAAGTCGTCTCGAACCCAAAAATAAAAAGTAAAAAATTTGCAAGGGGCCTCAGTTTTAGGCTGTTCTATGAAGATATCTTAAATAAATTTATTTTTTTTCCCCTCTAGTTAAAGCTAGTTATTCCATGCAATTTATCTGTATATGTTCTAATTACTCTTCTTATTTTTTTTTTCTTATAAACTTGAACTGGCAGTGCCTAATAATTGATGAAGCTGACAGGATACTAGAATCAAACTTTGAGGACGAAATGAGGCAGATTATTAAGCTCCTACCAAAGGTAAAAATATGTTGTAATCTATGTTTTTTTAAAAAAATATTATTTATATATATATATATATATATTTATCTATCATTGAGTGAATTAAGGCAGTTATCATATGGAAGTAAACACCATGTGCAAGTTTAATGCTGTATCATCTATAAAAAAAAAGGTTTAATGCTGTGTCAAGCTTTCACCAAATCTAACAATAGAGCCAGGTCATGTTTAGTTATTAGGAAGAAAGACAAGGAAAAAAGAAAAAGGAAGGGGTTATGGTGAGAAACTGACTTTGTTTCCTTAGCATTTTCCAAACTAATCTAGGTTGTTTTTCTCCGTTTGGTACTTCCCAAGATCCCAATGGAGGAAAGTAAAGTTGTACATATATCTGTTCTGAAGAAGGTTATTGATGCAAGGAACACCAAAATCATTTAAAATTTCATTTTTGAATTTGAAATTAATTTTGTTTTTGAATTTGAATTTGGAATTTGGTTTTTAATGTTAAGGGTTTTATGGAATTTAATTAGGTATTTTCCATATTGGTGTAATCCCTGAATCCTATTAAACTAGTGCTCTTGTAATTGTGAAAGGCAGTGTGATTTGGAATAACAATTTTATGAGTTTAGAATGTGCTCCTCTTTTGTTTGGTAGTGATGCCAAACACCCTTAGGTGGTGATGCCTAAGGTTTTCAGCTAGATTCTAGGTGGTGGAGCCAAGGGTTTGTCATGTTTATCCTGTTGTTCCTCTTTTATCTTTATTTTCTTACACTGTTCTACATCAGTTATATTACTTGGCTGAGCAGACATGCATTTTTAATGCAATGTTAACTACAAATCAAGTTGATAAAATGCCTTACTTCTTGTAGTTGCATTCACTTTGCTTCCTTGGAATGGATGTACTAATTGAAAGAATTGTCTCAACTATTGGTTTCAATTATTGTAGTTGCATCCATGGGATGCTTCCATCAGTGTTCCAATCTGTTAAAGAGTTTCTTGACTGCTGTAATTTTTCTTGATTTTGTTATCTGAGCACACAGTTTGTGTACTCAGTGGTGTTATCTATTTTCAATAAAATTTTCACACACACATGCACTACCCTTTGTTTTGCTGTAATTTCAGCATTTTACCGTGTTTGTTTCTTGGTAAAATTTGGTCAAACCTAATAATGTTTTCCATTGACCATAAAACTCTTTGTAAAAATCTGTAAGACGTTTAACCAACAAAAAACATGGTAAAACATTTTACAAAAACACAGTGGCTGTCCCCTCTCCATCTGGTGGTCTAGCCATCGGTCATGGTGGTCTGGCTGCCGATCTGGTGGCTAGGAGGCACCATGGTGTTGTTTTCAATTGAAAATTTTATGTCACACCAAACACTTGAAAATGTTTTGCTATAAAAACATATTATATGTGAAAACCTTTTACAACAAAACAAACTAAGTGATACATGTCAGCTAATTCATAGATTCCAATATTCCACCACTTGAAATTAGGACTGTGGGTCTGATGCTAGGACATTGCTGCTAAGGACAGATGTTATTTATTAGTCAATTTCTACATCTAGCATGCAATTTATTTTTCTGAAAAGATTCAACTTTGTTTAGCAATGTAATGATTAAAAATGTAAATATTCTCAGTTCCATTTACTTATCAGTTAGTAATTGAAATCATATGCTATATCATTTGTGGTAATATCCAAGGTTCTTTAACTGATTGTGAGTCGCTACTCAATGTGCAGAATAGGCAAACAGCTTTATTTTCAGCTACCCAGACTAAAAAGGTTAGTCATTTTGAAGCCGCATGGTAGTTAATCTTTTCTCTTTTCCACGTTACAAATATTTTATGCTATTTATTTCTTTTTCTTTCTTTTGTGGAGAAAATTTGGTATCAACATACTTTCACTTTTCTTGTGTGTGTGTTATATAAATATCAAATAGTTTGGTTTTGATTTGGATTCTAATGTTTTTCCTGTAAATTTGTAGGTTGAGGATCTTGCACGCTTATCATTTCAGACAACTCCTATCTATATTGATGTGGATGCTGGGAGAAAAAAGGTTGATAAGTTTAATTTAATATACTACTACTTGACATGCAGTGTGCATAAATAGCTTATTGTGACAGTGAGCGATCTTCTATCAAATAATTGCTATTGATAACTTTATTGATGTCATGTCTATTAACATGATATTTTTATTGTACCTTTTAACACTGATGTTATTGGATGTCTTTGAGTATGAGAATATGAGACTGTGTAGGCTTTAATTTATGGCCTGATAATATTGTCTTTTAAAGAGTGAGAGCACAGACACACTCGCTGGGGACTACATGCGTGTCCTCAGTGTGTTGGGAGAAAAAAAAGATATTTAAATAAATTCCTTTGATTTTAGATATGTTTTTATTTATTTTGAAAACTTAAAATAGCCATAAATTTTGCCTAAAAGTATGTATTAATTGATTAATTAATTAATTATCATATCTCCACCATGAGGTGTCCTAATTTTTCAGGAATTGCTCTGTTGCCACGTCCTGTGTCAATGACCTTGTTCATTTAACTACTTAGTATTGATGTCCTGAATTTATATCATGTTACTTCTTCTTCAGCCCCTTGCCTTTGAAATCTGACAAGATCCTGGATGTTATAGGTCACCAATGAAGGGCTGCAGCAAGGCTATTGTGTTGTGCCCAGCGCCAAGAGATTTATTCTTTTGTATTCCTTCTTGAAACGGAATCTGTCAAAGAAAGTGATGGTCTTCTTCTCTTCATGCAATTCGGTCAAATTTCATTCTGAACTACTGAGATACATTCAGGTGGACTGCCTTGATATCCATGGAAAGCAAAAGCAGCAGAAAAGGACATCAACCTTTTTGACTTCTGCAAAGCAGAGAAGGGGATCTTATTATGTACTGATGTTGCTGCTCGTGGGCTTGATTTTCCTGATGTGGTATGTTTCTTTTGTTTACTATGTGACATAATTATTAATTTCTGTTATTGTTATTCCTGATATGGTTTTAAATTCTGTAATTTTCCCCTTGTCTTCATTTGTAGGACTGGATTGTGCAGTATGATCCTCCAGATGAGCCCAAGGTGATTACTTCCCCATCCTGCCCTCCTATAACAAATTTAATATAATCTCTGTTTTCTATTCTATTCTTCTATGTTTAGTATAATGTTGAAATTTAGCTTGGGGTTACTCCTTTCAGGATTACGTTCATAGGGTTGGTCGAACAGCTCGTGGGGAAGGTGCAATAGGAAATGCTCTGATTTTTCTGATACCTGAAGAGTTGCAACTTCTTCGCCTCCTAAAGGTATAGTTTATTCACTGAATAAGAAAAAGGAAAAGCAATCCAACAAAACAAACTAGAGGCCACTGATTTAGTATGATGTGAAGAGGCTAGTTTTTCTTTTGGGTTTGGGGGTGGGTGGGGAGGGGGAGGGGGTGTTATTGTATAACTTAAAGTTTAGATTAAAATGAGAATGGGAATGCAGAGTTGGGTTCAAGGCCCATTAAGTGCATGTGTAACTTGCCTTTTTTTAAAAAAATAAATACATTAAAAGAGCTTATAAAAAAAATGAAAAAGAAGAAAAAGACTATTGCTTTGTGGAGGATCCTGTGAAGAACAATGAGTAGGAATCAAATTAGTGGCCAATAGGTTTTTCCTTTATTTTCCATAATAAATTGTTGCTGTATAGTTGCTTGTTTTGCATCCTAAGATGACATCTACTTTCAGGCAGAAAAAGTCCATGTTAAAGAGTATGAATTTGATCAAAAGAAGTTGGCTAATGTGCAGTCTCACCTGGTACTTTACTGCTTCCACATTTTATGGTCAATATCTCTTCTATTTTAAACTGCTGGATTTAGTTTGGAGTATTTGGATTATTGCAGGAGAAGTTGGTGGGCAGTAACTATTACTTGAATAAGTCAGCTAAAGATGCATACAGATCCTACTTATTAGCATATAACTCTCACTCTATGAAAGACATCTTTGATGTTCACCGCCTTGATCTGCAGGTAAAAGCCTTTTATATTTATAAGTGATCTGCTGGTAAAAGCCTTTCTCCTTGGTAAACGGGAACTTCTATCATTTTAAATATATATTGTTGACAACAATTGTAGGGGTGACAAGAAAGTTCTAGAAATAAAAAATTTAAGGGCCTTTTCTTGAATTTAGGTGTCTCGAGCAATTTGGTTCCAAATAAGTATCACCTACCTGGCTAAATTGGTGTTTTGGGTGAGCTTTATATCCACTAATTCTGGGAAAGGATCCTCTCAATTTAGGTTCAAATGGAGAGTGTCTATTTGGAAATCTGTATTGCTTTGACCCTAGGGGGACGGCCCTATGCATATTGTGAAAAGATGTGTCATATTTTTTATTAAAATTTTTAATACGTTTTTATAGTATGTTTGTATTGAACAGCAATGGATTTCTTGATGGAGTCTCCATTTTAATCCAAACGGAGGGATTTTAATCCCGCAATTGTGGGAGTTCCTCTCCATATTTGTGAACCTAAAATTTTGGGTAAAAGAGAAAACCCAACCAAACATACACATGGGAAAATATCTAATCATATTAAAAGAAAAAGGAAGTGCGTACAACATAGTGCTTGAATGCCTCATCTAAGGGTTACAATAACATCTCATCAACTATGAACCTTGGATGTCTGTTAGGCTGTAAGCTCTAGGCATTTGTGGTATGTTCCGCTAGGGAATGACAAATAAAGAAACCAGCCAGACCAGTTTGTATTTTTGGAGAGGCTTTTGCTTCTCATTAGGCTAGAGCTCAGGGCATTTAGCAGCTTTTGGAAGAAGAAAACTGATTTCTTTTGGTACGACCAGCTATGCCTTTAGCTTGTTTTTGGTTCAAAAATGTCAAGACAATTGTGATGATTACTTACGGTGACATCAATAGACAGCAACTTGATTTGTTTAGGCTAGAGGTGTAGCCTGTGTAACCAATTTGACATGCTTGTTGACCTGAGTTCAAATGATTCTGATTTTTTTTAAAAAGAAAAATTGATTAATTTCTGTTTGTTGTGCCGTAATATACAACATATAATACAATGCTCATGTTCTGGGTATTTTGTTTGTTCAGGCTGTTGCAGCTTCTTTCTGCTTTTCAAACCCACCAAAGGTGAATCTGAACATAGATAGTGGTGCTTCGAAGTTCAGAAGGAAAATGCGAAAAGTTGAAGGAACTAAACATGGTTTTAGTGAGAGCAACCCTTATGGAAGACAGGGAGGTGGAGATGATAAACGACAATTTTCAAGGCATTAGATAGGCGGGGTCTGTAGAGTGTCGTGCCTCTGCAATAGAGGGTTTTTCTTTTTTCTTTTTCATCACCATGTACTGGTGGTCACGATATCTTGTGTATTGAATCTTGTATGTGATGCACATACAAGAAGCTTAACAAAAGTCAAACTCATGGAAATGTAGGCATAAATGCCCAAAAAATTTTGATTTTAATTAGTCCTAATTGGTTTCCTCTCTACGTTACACTATGCAAGTTATTGTTCAGTTTTATATGCCTAAGCAATTGTGTGCATCATCGGTCTCATCCTCACAACAACAATAATAATAGGCTTATGTTGAGAGCCTTGTAGCTCAACTGGCATCTCCTGATGTTTCTAATGATGACTTCTAGAATTCAAATCTCTAATCTCTGTTGTAACTATCAAATTTATCACACGCAAAAAAAGGCTTATTGGAAGTCTATAAATTTGGATGCACTTCATAATATCAATTCAATTACATGATCGTTTAGGCTTGATATTGGGTGTGGGTATTTGGTGGCATGGGTCATGAAATATTTACATACACGCTCATATATATATATATATATATATAGAGAGAGAGAGAGGGAGAGAGAGAGAGAGAGAGAGAGGTGACTGAAGATGGATTCACAGCAATTGGTGAGACAAACAATTGGTGGCTCAGTCAAAGGAGCGGCTTGTAAGAAGAGAGAGAGAGAGTTGACAGGTTGTCCCTTACCCTATATATAGAGAGAGAGAGAGAGAGAGGTGACTGAAGATGGATTCACAGCAATTGGTGAGACAAACAATTGGTGGCTCAGTCAAAGGAGTGGCTTGTAAGAAGAGAGAGAGAGAGTTGACAGGTTGTCCCTTACCCCAACCCCCTCCCCTCTCAATTTGGCTAAAAAGTTAACTCGTGTAAGAGGCATGTGATCCCTCCATTAATAAATGGGCAGAGTATTGACAGCAAATTCAACAGATTGAGATTGTCATCATCATTGAATTTCAACAAGTGACACAATCACCTTTCAGAGAGAGAGAGAGAGGAGAACAGCAATATTCATAGTTATATGGCATAACTCTTAGACTGGAAAGTGGAAATAAGCAACAAATCAGAAATTATTGATGTAAATATACTTTGTGAAGAACTAAATTGTATTCTAATAAAGACACAATTGTAAATGTCTACCCCCAAATTCCTACCAAGCTGGATATCACTATCCTTTGAACAAACGGGAAGCTATACCTTTCCATCAGCGTCAGTTTCATACAGGAGTTTATTTTGATGCTCATTTATACACTTAACTTTTCTAAAGAATGCTTGCGTCACAATTTCTTGAGTGAGGCTTTGAGATGTGGTTGAAGACTAGTAGCATTTGTAGCCATCTGAACCACATAAGATAGATCTCCTCCAATTAACTGAAAAACCCGGGTTATCTTTTCCACCTATAGCAGAAAAGGAAAGGAACATAGATTATTTAACAGTCAAAACATTTTATTTAGAGAGGGTGATGCAGCACAAAATTCCAAGTTACATCAATGAAAGAAAAAAAATCTAACATTGGCACCCAAGTAAGGAAATGAAATAATTTTTTGAACCCAGTATGAAAGGAAATAACTCAAAATTCAATTATATTAATTCCAGGAATAAATCAAATTCCAAAAATCAAATCAAATCCCATAGAGTCAATCAGGTTCAATGGGCCTCCATCATCCAACCATAAGATTGGGGGGCTGCATGGCTGCATCTGGTGTCCATAATAGAGAAAAAAGGAATTTTCTTACCACAGCATCAAAATTGCTTAAAGAATATGAATGAACAACCGATAGATTGTCAGAAATAAATTCATTTATAATATTAACGTGTAGATTAGTCCAACGAGATGCTTGCATAGACACATAAAGATATCATTTTTAGAATTTAAATGATGCCTAATCTCACAAATCTTCATTTCCAAAAGTGCAACAAATTTTCTCAATTAATAAATTACAAAATTACGATCGCTTGCTTTATTAGTGTCCTTTAGAATGACCTTTAATATCGCTCAGAATGTCACCTGGTATACCTTCCTCACGTCCCCATGATACTTCCATGTATCAAGCAAGATTGGCCCTCCCCAGTCCCCAGTGATCTCTTGGTCTGTTTTGTTCATATCCTCTTACCCGAGAGAAAGGGACTTCATATCATATTTATGAAACTGTAAATATGCTCAGATTTGCTTGGCCCGCCTTTCATTTCATGGAAGGACACTTCTTTTACCAATCCCATCACAAGTTTTCTTTGCACACTTTTAAATCATCCTCTTAAAATCGTCATCTTAGTGATAGTTATCAACTTCTCATCAACATTGCATATATGTACATTTCAACAACACTAAACCAAAACTAACCAGATAATCATGGAATCAGAAATCATCTGATAACTTTAGATGCTGGTCTAAACATAAAATGTAATAGAAATGTTTAATTTATCATGCAATATATGTGAGTAATAAGTTATAACAGTCTGATTGCTTGTGCTTAGAGAAAGGAAGTGGGATGCAGAATATAAGTAGAAAAGAATGGAAGTGGGTGGCTAATATCAGTATGAAAAGGTGATTACATAAAAAAAAAACACACAATGTCCAAGTCCTAAAATTTTGATTGGGAAGTTCTTGCAAAGGCAAGGTCACATCATTTAGAGGAAAAAGTCGAGAGATTAGTGCAATCTATTTGACTCTAGTAATATGCAAAACAAATTTTACAGATTAAAAACAGGATGACAGTGAACAAAACTCAGCAGTACCAAAAACAAACAATTTTAAACGTCAACTCTACTTTTTCACTGACAAAAGAATGCCTTTAAACTATCAAGTAATTAGATTTGTACACTCTGCTTCAGGTTAAATGCCGTTGGTGATCATTCTATATCCCTATTTTTTAATTTTTATGAATCTATTGAAGCAATAATAATTATAATGGCCAAATACCAGGCATTAAGTGTCAGATGGGCAGATGAATAGTAAGCACAAAGGGGAAGTAAAGTACGTAAAACATACCCATTAAACAGAAAAAGACCATCAAGAATGAATTGTCAATGACTCTACCTTGATTTTTAGTTGAGATCCCCTACAGATTTTCCAGAGGTATTATCACAATCAATTTAAGTCAAAAGTCAAGTGATGAGCACCTCTCCCAAGGACAAACCTCAAATGTAACTGAAGCTCCACATCAAAGATGTTGGATGCAAGCAATCTTTAACATTGCTATTCAAAGCTCAACTCAAATGCACATTTTAGAGGTATCTTCTATCTCAAGGTCAAGTTGAAGAACTTAAATTTCTCTGCATTAGAGAACCATCTTGACAGTTTTTGCAATGCATAATATTAGATTAGACATATACGGATCATGTTAATATTCCTTCTCATATAAAGTGTCTAGGCCAAAAAGAGAGGGAAAAAGATGAAAACGATAATGGAGCCTGTTATCTTCATTGGGGTATAAAACAACCGCTTAACAAGAAAGTATTCACCTACTAATGCTCTCTACACATCATTAGAAGAATTCCATAGCCATTTCCCAGATAACAATCTCGTATATATAGCAATTATCGAATGCATCAACGAAACTTTCACTTTTCAACAACAATAGGAAAAGGAAAATACTGGTCTACCTCCACTTAAAAAAAGAAAAAGAATAGAGACGGTTAAGAAAGCTCATTTATCACCATTTTTACATATAACCTCTAAGATAACCATGAATTTATCGGCACAAGCAATCCATACTGAAGAGGGCAAAACTGAGTTGTCATAGGAGAGTTAAGTAGTTCTAAAGAAAACTCATTCATTTAGTAGGAAAATTAAATAGTAGGATATTTTTCTATGTGAACCCATCATATCTTAAACCTGTTTTGCATCATGATACCACAATCAATAATCAGTATAAATTACCTTAGAAGCATTGCCCACAAGCTCACTTTGAAGCCTTATGACTTTTTCTTCTGCATCATATTCCCCTTTCTGGAATGGATATAAATATAATATCAACAACACATTCATCCCCAAACAGAGAACAATGATATATGTGAACTGCTTATGATTTCATATTACATAAATTAAAGAAAAGATAGCTTCTTGATTCCCAGAATTTTGCATCAAATCAAAGAATCAACTTTGACCCATTTCTTCATTGTTTGAAATAATAATCCAAGTCAGAAAAGAAAAAAGAGAGATAATTACTATTAAGTTTAGAATTGATGAGTAGGCACAAAAAACATAGATAAGTAGTGCTACCCTGCAGTACCTACCAGGACTTCAACAAGGCCAGTGCTTTGAGCAATGACAACTTCAATGGTACCATCGGGTCTGGGTCTCCAATAGCCACTCTCAGAGTGCATGGGCTCCCCAGAATGGAGTTTCCAAGTCTTCTGGGAGTAAGCAATGACGGGCTTGGAAGAGTTGTGAGAGAAATGAAGCTCTTCGATGTAAGAGAAGGAATTGATGGTGGGAAAACCACCTTCTCCTTGGCCTCTCCATGTTCCCAACAGATATGATATTGGTGCTATTCCTGGGTGTACGGCCGATGCTGATGATGATGAAGATGGTGCTGGTGTTGGTGTTGGGCTCTCCATTGTTCTTCAACTTGACTTACTACTCCTGTTCCTTGGAGTCTTGGATATAGCTTTCGGATTTACATTTGCTTTTCCACCTTTGTTTTTTTTGTTTTTGTTTTTGTTTTTGTTTTTGTTTTGTTTTTTGTTTATTTTTTAACCATTAATGTAGAAGTTTCAAGGGACACATAGGCAAAATTGCATTAAGGTTGAATGAGTGTAAAAATACTTAAAAATAAAAACTTTAATTTTTTTTTTTTTTGGTTTTACCTTCACTTAAACAGTCATCTATAGGTTCTATAATCTCTCTAATAGTAAATTTGGAATTTTTTTCTAATCCTTTTCTTTTTGGGAAAATTTTAAAATATTTTTTTAACTATTTAGAGGAAAGCAGAATAAATAGTTTAAATTTTAGGGTACATGTGTATTATTTTAAATTATTTTAAATTATAAGAGAGGTGAGTATAATAATAGAAAACCTCATTATATTATTATAAGCTACTGAAAACTATGAGATTCTCGAACATGCACTAAGTATTCAAGTCCTGCTGAAGAAGACCAAATGGTAGTGTTCAGTTTTTGGTTTGTTTACTATTGTAATCAATGAGTGGCAATTTAATCAATGAGTTGTTTTTCAACATCATTTCCCCTGAAATGAACCCCTAATTTAGACAGAATGGTGGAGTGGATATTATTACACTTCTCTCAAATTAGAATGTTTGTAATTTAGTAATTTGAAATTGGGGGGGGGGGGGGATTGTAAAAAGTTCTGTGAAAGATTATGATAGGGAAAATGTAATTTGACCTTTAAAAAATGGTGACATGGTAATGTAGTGATATTGCTCTAGTGACATGCAATTTGTGCAATGTGTCTTGATCCAAAAACAAAAAATGAAATAAATAAATAATTTACGTCATGAAACAAGTCACCCGCAATGAAATTACTGCCCAATTCTGTTAGTTTTAGTTTAGGCTAAATTTGGTAAGTTACAGAGTTTGAATTGAAGGATAGAGAGAACTAAGTGCCTATCCATCCGTCTTCACTCATGACCTTTTCTTTCTTTTCTCTTTCCTTCCTGTTACAAGTTTGAAACACTCTCTCTTTTTCTCCTTGACACTCACACAAATTGATTTATTTATTTATTTATTTATTTTTGCTCTTTTATTATTATTTTTTATATACAAAATATAAAATTGAGATTTTCTAATTGTAGTTCTGTTATTAGTCTCTCAATTTTGTTCCACAAATTTCTCTTAAAAATTGTCACTCCTGATGATGGGTGGTGCATGGTGGTTCAATCAAGAACAAGTTCCAACTCATTCACTCTCAACACCCAGTTTCCTTTTCCTTTTCTTTCCCTCCCTCCCTTTACTCCCTCTCCTCTTTTTCTCTCCCAAATTCCAACAAAAAGTTGTTCCCTTTCATTCATATTATTCAACACAAATGCAATGACTTGTCAGGAACACAAACAAAAAAAATTACAACTTGGTTCCTCTTGCTGCTATCATTGTTCAATTTCTGGTTTGTCCTGCATTCCCTTCTATATTTTATCATATTGGTCTCTGCTAGTTTTGCATTTGCATTGATCTTTTCCTTGTTTTTGTGTGTGTGTGTGCTTCTTGTTGTATTGTTTTTTGCCTGTCTGCATTTTTTTTTAATCCAACTATGACCTTTTGTTTTGTGTGTTGTGTCATACCATAACGTGCATGCCACTCATGTTGATTTGGTATGCATAATACATGTTTCAAAAGTTGGTAGCTTTTGCTATGGACTTATTTGTTTGACATGTTCTTATTCATTGCAAAATTTCATACACGTAAAGGAGTTTAGGCTCATAAATGATTATTATGGATACATGTATAGAAGAATTGGCAACTGCATTGTCCACAAGGTTTATAGATTATGATTCATTTGAATGGAGGATCTAGTTGCTGATTAATCTGAGAATATTGTATCGATACACAAGATCTCGAATGTCCAACCTTTCAATACACACAAGATCACATCATGTCATCTGTTACAAATTTGTTATGCATTTTATTTTGGGAGAAATAATTCATATTTATACAAAACTTGTCAGAGCTCCTGCTGAGTGGTGGTGTTTCGTAGCCTTAAAAATGTCATCAAATCCTGTCAAGAGGCCAGACTCATCTGAGGTAAATATGCTCTATATCTAGACTCATTCATGCACTACCATTCTTTTTAGAAACAAATCTAACAATAGACATGATATTATTGTTTGAAATGGATTACTCTTCAATGAAATTATTGAGAAGAGGAAATAAAACTGTAAATTAGTTTAGACTAATTATTTAAACATGTGAAGAATTACATATTGTGATAAAAATAAAATTTTCATTTGTTAATACAGATGAGCCACATTTCATCTGAAAAAGCACCATGGGGACCCAAAAAGATGGTTGATGTTGCAAATAGTGCTGCTGGTTCAGACAATCACTTACTGTATGAGCCCAAAAAACTCGATAAAGTAGCAAAAGCTTATGTTGATTCATCTCAAGATCCAACAAGTAAACCTGGACAGAAGGATCCAAAGTCCAGAAGGAAACCAAATTTGACAATTGACCCACCATCTGATCTCAGAAACTTGGAGCAGCCAGTTGGCAAGTTTGTTTCTAATTCCAACAGTGCCTATAAAGGAATTCCTAGCCCAAGCTATAATGGAATTCCTAGCCCAAGCTGTAATGGAATTCCAAGCCCAAGGACACCTAGAAAATCTGGATTCCCAATAACTCCAACAGCAGGGATAGCTGGAGTAACACCAGCAAGCACAAAGACAAATGGTGGAAAGAGTACCAGTTCCTTCACCAACCCTAGCCAAGGGATTGTGAATGGTTCTCGTAGCAATAGCTTAGAGGGCTCCAACACACCCCTCAGGCCACACACCGGTGGAGATGTACGGTGGGATGCCATTAACATAGTTTCCAAAGGTTGCCCTCTAAATCTTAGCCATTTTCGGCTTCTCAAGCGCATTGGTTTTGGAGATATTGGGAGTGTTTATGTTGTCGAGCTTAGAGGAACAAAGACCTATTTTGCCATGAAAGTCATGGACAAGGGCTCTCTTGCGAGTAGAAACAAGCTTTTGCGAGCACAGACAGAAAGGGAGATACTTGGACTTCTTGACCACCCATTCTTGCCTACTCTATATTCATACTTTGAGACTGATAAATTCTATTGTTTGATCATGGAATTCTGTAGTGGTGGTAATCTTCATTCTCTTCGCCAGAAACAACCCAACAAACACTTCACTGAGGAGGCTGCACGGTTAGTACTTAACCACCTATTTACATTTTCACTGTATTCTTTGATTATCAGTCAAGTTTATCTTTCTACAAATTGTTGAAACTGGTTTATTTTTCTGATGATGAATTTTATTTTATGATGGTATTTAAGGCATATACATCATACTATTTGAACAACTAGAATAAAGGAGGCCTAAGATTTTTAAAGAATTATTAGTACTTATCTAAATTTGCTTATTGAATTGAATTTCTTGTGTTGATTTGATTTTAGACATTGAGAGCAAACATATTTCTTAAGTTCTTACATCTTTTAACAGGTTTATTTTTTTCATCAGAGGTGTTGTTAGCACTTGAGTACCTACACATACTAGGCATTGTATGCAGGGATTTGATATAGCATTACCTTGCACTATTAGACCAACCAGAATAAAGGAGGTCTAAAATTTTTAAAGAATTATTAACACTAATCGAAATTTGCTTAGTGAACTGAATTTCTTGTGTTGATTTGATTTTAGACATTCAGAGGAAATAGATTTCTTTTAAGTTCTTACATCTTTTAACAGGTTTTATGCATCAGAGGTGTTGTTAGCACTTGAGTACCTGCACATGCTAGGAATTGTATACAGGGATTTGAAGCCTGAAAATGTACTAGTGAGAGAAGCGGGTCATATCATGCTCTCGGATTTTGACTTATCCCTACGTTGCTCCGTGAGTCCTACACTTGTGAAGTCTTCAGCTACCAATGTAAACAACATTGGTGTTGCTGGGGGAATCTTAGATAATGAGTTGGTAATTCATGGTTGTATGCAGCCATCAAATTTTCTTCCACGCATTTTACCAAGTAAAAAGAATAGAAAATCAAAATCAGATTCTGGTTTGTGTGCTGGAGGCTCCCTTCCTGAATTGATGGCAGAGCCAACAAATGTGCGCTCAATGTCCTTTGTTGGTACACATGAATATCTAGCACCGGAGATCATCCGTGGAGAGGGTCATGGTAGTGCAGTGGATTGGTGGACATTTGGCATCTTCTTGTATGAGCTATTGCATGGGACAACTCCCTTCAAAGGTTCAGGCAATCGTGCCACACTCTTCAATGTTGTAGGCCAGCCACTTAGATTTCCTGAAACACCACAAGTAAGCAATGTGGCTCGTGATCTCATACGAGGACTTTTGGTAAAAGAACCAAATAAGCGGATTGCATATAAAAGGGGTGCTACAGAAATAAAACAACACCCATTTTTTGAGGGAGTGAACTGGGCCTTGGTGAGATGTGCAACACCTCCCCACGTTCCTGATCCTGTAGACTTCTCACAATATGCTAGCAAAGAGGCAATCCCTGCAGAGAAGAAAATGACAGAAATTGGAGGAGGTGACAAAAACAGCAATAGTCCTAAGGATCCTCCTTATATAGATTTTGAGTACTTTTAGAAATAAGAGACCCGCCTTCTAATTTGACGATTTTATACATTTCTGGAGGGAATTTACCTTGTATGAAGAGCAGAAACAAACAAATGAATCCTAATTAGACATATTTGTTGATGGTGTACTAAAGAAGACCTCTCTGGAGCATAACATTATTTCATTGATTCACATTTCAGATGAAGAGGAATAAATATATTATATATGTAGAGATGGAAATCTTCATTCAAAGGTTTTGTATTCACTTTTTTTTTCTTTCCTTCTGGGGGGCGGGTGTTAATATTCAAGACTTAATCAAAACTGAATTGGTTTCCTTGGGTTTCTTGTAATGATGTCACTATATTTAAGATGATTTGAAGTAGAAGTATTCAGCTTTCAGGCACTCTAATATCAACAATAATAATTTTAATTGTTATTACTCTAGGTTGAATCGAAAAACTTATTCTGGCTATATGAAGCTTCGTACTAAAGAGATTGAGAAAAAAATCTAATATATAATACTAATTTGAAGAGATGGAAAGGAAAAATGGTAAGGCAATTGGTTCTAAATTTACAATCATGATTAGTAAGTGCTGTTTGACAAAAATTATTTTTGCCAACTTATTTTATTATTTAGCTTATTTTTGCTATTATTCATGAGTTCTATTACACTTTTTGGCATTATTCATAGGTTCTATTATACTGTTTCAGTTAAATTTTATTTTTATTTACAGTACTTTCAACAAAAAGTTTTCAGTTTTAGCAAAATAAACGGATCCCAAACGGACCCTAAATTTCTTAAAAAAATATAAGCTTCTTAAATTACAAATAACTAGTCACAGACCCGTGCGTTGCACGTGATAATTTTTTAGGTAAAATACTATTTTAGTCCCTAGACTTTATAAAGAGTTTTTTTTTTTTTTAAGTTTTATCATATTTTTCATAATGTTGTCTATAACGTTTTTTACCATTATCATATATTTATTGGTTGATGATTTGCATAACATAGAAATTAAATAAGAGGAAGAACTATTTATTAGATCTTTTTAAGTCATGGTGTATGAAGATTATGATTATATATATATATATATATATAAAGGTTAAATGAAATGTCATAAACTGAGATTATAAAATTTTCCAACTTTATTTCTAATATAATTTCTAAATTCTTCAAGAACATCTCATTTTTAGTTATGATAGGAAATATAATTTCTCTAGTCAGAATTTGATTAGTTTTAATTTAAATTTTGTATTATATTATTTTGTATTGTTGATTATTGATTTAATTAAGTGAATGTAATGGTTGATTTTATTGCACTACAATGTTTTCAATGTCCATTGTATAACCATCTCTATTTTATTTCTTACTCCTCTTGACCACCTTTTTATAATTGTGACTGACAAAAACTACAAAGATGTTCACCTACAAATATCATAATGATCAAAATAAATAAAACCCATTATACAAAATTTAACATTTAAATAAATAAATAAATAAGCAGTACCTAGTTTTGCATTCAAGTCTTAAAGGTGTAATTTTTGATGTGGGTACCTGAAGTTCATCATCGAATATTCAGTCGACTAACAATTTTCACTATAAAATCTAAAATAGTAATGTACATACAAGTTTATAGTTTCTCAAAAAAAAAGAGAAAAAAAGTTAAGTAGTTTATAATTCAATATATACTACAAAATGTGTATCTAATTAAAATTAAACAATAATGAGACAAAATTGACAAAAAAAATTTAATATCTTTAATCAACTATGAAATGGGCAAAGTATAATGACTAAGATAAAAAAAAAATACTAATAATTTAAAAATAATCATTCAAACTTCAATGAATAAAAATCATCTAATAAAATACAAGTACAACAAAATACATGTTATATTATTTTTATCTATAAATTAAATTTTTTTATGGAAGTTTATCTATAAATTAATTAAATGATAAATAGAAGTAAATTTTAATCAGGTACATTTATAAATTATAATGTTATATGATATGTTTTTTTTTTTTCTTTTGAGAAACAAATATATGATATATTGATTAATATAAAAACAAACAAATATATGATAATAAAAGAATGAAAAAAGAAGAAGAAGAAGAAAGGAAAAGAAGAATACCTCTGTACGGCTGTACCTAGGAAAGTGGGAATGCTTGAATATGCTTCACAATCAAAGGGCCTACATGGCTACAGCAAACACAATTGCTTTTGTAGAAAAAATTTTAACCATAGACGTGGGTGTTTGTCTCTAGTTTGCTGCAATATTTATTTACTGTTCACATAGAATAAATGCTTTGCTACGCTTTACATTGTAAATGACGAAACATAGAGGAAAGTAAAACAGGAAAAGAAAGAAAAAGAAGAAGGCAGAGTTGAGCTGTCGAGAGAATGAGAGCTGAGGCGCTATGCCAGAGATAGAAGCAGTCAGACAAGAAAGCGAGAGAGAGAGAGAGAGAGAGAGAGAGGGAGAGAGAGAGTTACCTGTGAAGAAAAATGTCTGCAAGTGTTGGGTGGTTGTCTCTAGTTTGCTGCAATACTTATTCACTGTTCACACAAAACAGAAGCTTTGTTACACTTTACATTGTAAATGATGAAACATAGAGGAAAGTAAAACAGGAAAAGAAAGAAAAAGAAGAAGGCAAGTTGAGCTGTTGAGAGAATGAGAGCTGAGGCGCCATGCCAGAAATAGAAGCAGTCAGACAAGAAAGCGAGAGAGAGAGAGAGAAGTTACCTGTGTAGAAAAATGCCTGCATCTGTGTGGTGATGCGGCGCCACCAGCCTTCAATTTTACTAATGCTGTGGGGCAATTAAGCCCTAGAAGTGTTAAAATAGCTGTGCATCTCAGAATTGTGAATGTCTAATTATTTATCTATTTATCATTAATTAGATTAGAAAGCCTTTGGAAGAATTGGCGTTAGCAAGCTGAAGGGCTAAAGTTTTGAAACCATGAAACACATGTAGAGTAAAAGGAGGGGAGACAAAAAGGATTGCCGTTAAAGAGTAAAGACTATTCGGATTGGGTTTGGGCTTTATGGATTGGTGGACATACAGCATTAACGTGAGGATTTTTCTTTTTAGCAGTATTTTAAAATTATAGGAAAAATTAAGAAAAAAGAATGGTAAGGAAGTGACTGCAAACGTGGTTTAATGTGTGCGTAATCTATATATATATATATATAAAACCGAAACCTCTGCTGGCACCACAATTTTCCACGTCAGCACAATATTTAAAAAATTAAAAATAAAAATAAAAATATTATAACACCTCAAAACCCTAGCAACCTTACCCTCAAAACCCTAGCAACCTTACCCTCAAAACCCTAGCAATCTTACCCCTCTCTCAAGTTAAGAAATATAAAACCACAGTTTCTGCAAACTCTCTCTCTCCAAACGTAAATATCAAATTCAACCCCTTTAATTTTTCTTTATATTTTTGAGGATTCTATAGAGTTATAGTGAGTTATGCTGATTTTGTTTTTTTTTGTGTGTGCGTATAGATGGTCATAATACTCCGATATTCCAAGAAAAGTTTGTGTTTTCGTTAATTGAAGGCCTTAGAGAGATAAGTGTTACGTTTGGAACAACAATACAAAAGACGATTTCATTAGCAGCGGAAAGTAATTACTTTGTCTCATATTTTTGTTTTTTGAATTGATTTTGTGTGCTTTTTAGACCTTTTTGGATCAATTTTGTTAATTGGGTGTTTTTTTTTTGTTTTTTTTTTTTTTTTTTTTATAGGGTCTAATTGGGGAAGGTTCTTTCAAAGGGTTACGACGACCGCACTTGGTATCTGTATACTAATAGTGGGGGGTAAGTGCTATAAATTACTAACTCTTTTAACTGTATAATCTGTTTCTAAAATTATCTATAATATTTTGTCCTCCGAAAATTTTATCTCTTTAATTTTATTATATTGTGTTTCTTAAACTATAGACAGATTTTCTTTATTTCTTATTTTCAATAATAAATCATTTTATTGCAATACCGGTAATTGTTTGAGAAATCCAATATGTTCATATCTCTATAGAATAGAGAATAGTAGAAGCCAATTTTATTACAACTACTTAAATTGAGTTGACTTAATTCCGTACAATTACAAAGTATAGCATGAAAGATAATGGAATTAATTATTGTAATTTTTATTTTCTTTCCATGTTTTGAATTTCCATGTTTTTATTGTTGATGAGAAATTAAGGCTCGGTTGCACAATATGTGTAAATTCTTGAAGGCTACTTTAAATAGTAAGTCAATGTGTCTCTTACATTTGGGTATTAGTTAGAATTATTTTCAAATGATTGTACCAATAAAAGTAAATGTGTATAAATTTTGTTTAACTATCCCGTGCATCGCACGAGTTAGCGACTAGTAACATTAAATGTTATGCCTCAGTTTTTAGTAATATATAGATACTGATTCCAATGACATGAAAAAATTTCACAAATATTTTACAGCTATCAAGCTAACAATTTATTAATGGTGGAAGCATATTACCTGCAATTTGGTAACATGCAGTATGTGCAATGTGTCTATTAGGTTCGACCAATTATAGTCACCTCAATTAAAAATCCATGTGGAGTCCACTCCAGTATACTCTTGTTAAAGGTGAACAATAAAGTGATGTTAATAGTAGATTTATATATGAATTAATAAATATGTACCAACTAACCTCTGGTATAATCTTTTATCAATAAACCCGCGTATTGTGCGTGATAATTTTTTTATGGTGATCTTCTACTTCTTCTTCCTCTCTCTCTCTCTCTTTTTTTTTTTTCTTTTGTTGCAATTTGGACTAAATTTTTTTAAAAAAAAAAAAAGTATATGTAAGTTTCTTATTAACTTAAAGACAATGAAAAATTAATTGACTACTCCATAAATCAAACACTACACGCATTTAATATCCTAAACAACTTATAAATTACAACCAAAATTCATCATACAACTATATAATTAAAAAATGAACTACAACATGAATTACCTTTTGAATTACTACTTGAAATTTTTACAACAAACAAACTTTCTCAAACCCAATTTTTTCTACCCTACAATCCAAAGGTGGCATATGATAATTGTAACTCTTTTTATATTTTATACAAAAATTAAATTTTGTATTTATTGTATTCGCCAATTTATATTGTTCCTGCAATATTATCTAATGTAAAATAATTTAAAATAATAAGATTATATGATTGACTAACTTGTTAACAGTTGTTAACCTTTGTTATTATTCACATAGTATTTTAACAATTGTTTACATTATATGAATTTTTGTATAATCATATAATTTTCTTATTCTCAAAAATAGTTAACTCCTTGAGATAATTAGATTGTATTTTCAAATTAAAATTTTTTTTTCATTATTTAATTGTAACATTTATTTTTGCTAAACTCTAGTTGAGCCATATCAACGATCATGTTATTATCCTTTTTCTTTCTAATTTTTCCTATAGTATTTTTTATTTATTTACATTTACTCATTTAAGATGAATTAAAAACTCCATTATTTAACAATCAAAATAACATCTCTCTCTTATTTTTAACTCTTCTCATTATTAATTTCTCAACTTATTGTTACACTTCCTCAAACATTTCTTCCTCCCTTTTACATTTTCATCTCCCTACTACTATTTACCTTAGTTCATATATGGTATAATATATAATTTATTCTTTAAAATTTATTGAAGATAATTTGTTCTCCTTAAAAATTTAACTGTTTTTAAAAATATTTTCCATAGCTTTATCTCTACAAATATATCATTCTATTATTTTAGATTTTTTTTTTTTTGGTTGAGAAACTTGGGTGTGTTTAATTGATATTATTATTTTTATAAGTGGTCTATATTCTTCAATTTTTTTTTTTTTGGTAGAACTAAAATTTTTTAAGTTTCAAATTAATGATTCAAAATTCCCATTCTCTTAAAGAGATTATTATCATAATTATCAAACCTCATCGCAAATTTACCATTGGTATTACTCAAAAAATTGATATATACAATCTACATGGGTATTACTCAAATAATTGATAGACACATTCAAATATATAGCCATATTGATTTTATTTTGATATGAATTCAAATTCTCAGTTTCAAAATATTTAAGAATTAGCTCAAACTAAAACTATAAGAGGGAGATAGAGTACATAAGAAGGAGAGAGAGTATATGCGATGGGGAACTCAAAAAACACACCACTAAAATGTACCTAAGTAGAGATACAAAAAAAATTCATCTATCTAAAATAGAGTTGCAAGAGAGAGAGAGAGAGAGAGAGAGAGAGAGAATAGTCACATTTTTTTGTGAGAGAATGTGAGAAAAATAGTAAATATATATATATATTAATAGGCAAAATTGAGAGAAAATCCAATTAGATTTCAAATTAGGATTTAATTAAAGTCTAATTTTGTATCACGTGTCCCATCTAATTTAAGTTTTTAAATTTTTGTGCAAAATGAGTTAATTCAATGTGAAAATTGGATTTCAATTAGGGTTTAATTTTAGGTCAAGTGTCCCATCTAATCTAAGTTTTTCAATTTTTGTGCCAAATGAGTTAATTTAGTGTAAAAAACGAGGAATCTAATATACATAAACCATTAAAAACCTAATAATATATTTAACTCTATATATAAAATTAGAGGAAGAGAGAGTTTGAATGATTTTATATTTATGAAGCCCTTTTTTTTATGTATAAATAAAAACAATTCAAATTTATAAGTCATTTATGTAATATACCATGACTATATACGGTCTATTACTAACTAGGTAATATATTTTTTTAAAACCAAAGTTTAGAGAAAATTCCATTAAATTCAAAATTAAATTTTGCTTTTGTTAGCTTTCCATACAAATTAAATTGTTTAGATTTTTGCAATTATTTTTTCTCTAACTAATGAGCATATTTTTTATACTATTTATACTTAAATTTTTTGTATGCGAAGATATTGAACGTAACAAACTGTAATTAAGCGGAACGATCCCATGCACCTATTCCTATTCAATTTAGGAGATACTATTTGATCAATTTATTATTTTCTTTTGTTTTATATTTAGTAGAATTCCACAAACAATAATTGTGAAGTGATATTGTATATGTAGTATCTAATAGTAATTTTTAGAATTATATATGTAATAGCAATGTAATGAGAAATTTGGCGTAACCAATATCATAAAAATTGCAAGGAGAAACTATTTTAGTACCTCCAAATGTCGTAATCGAACTACAATCAATAGTACTACTACAATTCATCATTCCTGTGCATAAGCACGGTTTACATACTAGTTTATATAAAAGAAGATAAGTAAAGTAATACTCAAAAGGAAAGGTATGGTTGTAAAAAAAAAAAATTATCCAAAATATGCTACGTAATAGAATAACATTATATCATTATACACTATATACTATCATAGGATGACATCTATCAATCAAGGAAAAGAAAGGAAAAAAAGATAACAAATTAAACTTAGTCCAAAATGAAACTTATAATTTATAATTTTTGTCCAAAATTTTGGGATCATCCAAGCCACAAAGAAACGTATTGTTTGTTTTTAGACCCTTTAAAAACACAATCGGATTAACCTAGTGAATTAACCAAGTGATTACTTAGTCCAAATTTCAGATCTAGGTTAACACAATCATATAATTATATCAATGTAAAATGCGGAATATAAAGAACACAAAGATATGATGATCCAGGAAACCACACTGGTAAAAACCTGGGGAGGATTTATCCTAGCTATCCTCAAGGTAAACCTAAATCCATTATGAAAGAATCAAAGTTTTACAATAGCGACTTAGACCACTAACATTCTATTGCTATCCACCAAGAGAAACTTATTGACCACGTGTAAGTTCCGAGACCATGGACTCCTTCTTTCTTGGATTTTCCAGCAAGTACAAGCACTCCCACTTGTATATCTTTAAACTTTTAATGTAGCAACTGAAACGATCACCAAGTTCTTGATATAATCTTGAATCTTGAAAACCCTAAGTATGTGTGAAGGCCACCACCTCTTGATCTCACAAAAGATTCACACATATAGCGTAAGGAGCAACCAAAACGTGGCTAGGGTTTTCTCTTTTATACTTAAGACAAAACATAAAACCCTACATGTCAAACGAGCTTGGGCTGAGTTGGAAAATTTTTCAGAAAAACATTCTGCCCGAGTTTCGATCAATCAAGCTAGACAGAATTGCACAATAAATTCTGCAAGAACTTGATTCAAACTTTACATAAAACGCATACACTTTGAGCAAGTCTAAACAAGACTAAAACCTGTTTTGATCATGGTTTGCCAACAATACAAATTAGAGTTCTAATACATTAGTTCCTAATCCTTAGAACCTAACAAACTCCCCCTTTGGCAATTTGTGACAAAACACAAAACTAAACAAAATTGCTCAAAGTTTACATAAAAACAGCCCAATATAAAAACATAGCCCAACACAACAAATTCAACCTAATTATTATCTTTCGGTTGCAAGTGCGAGAGCAAAGACGACGATCAATCAACCTATATATTTCCTGAAACACTCAACAAACACATAAACGCAAGTGGTGTAGACACCCCATTTTACAACTTGCATTTAACCAACCGGTAGATCTTCAGATTTGTTATACAAAACAAATCTTGATGCTCTAACGATCATAATGGTATGTCATAGGTTTTGATCGGATCACCTGATCAAAAGTTATCATACAAACAATTTTCAATGATCATGACTTGCCTACATGATGGGCCCGATCACATCCTATTTTAAACACTTAATTTTGATTGGTTCTCACAAGAACTAATTTAAAATTAATTAAGTGTGATTTTTGGTTAGATTTCATTTTATTTCATTTTTTAAAGAAATAATAAAAAAAAAATTCTTTATGGCATCTTATTTGCTCTTTTAAAATTTTTTGGAGACATGATCCATGAAAAATTCAAAAAAACAGAAAAATGCTCCAAAAACGTCATTATCTTCAGCAGCTACTTGAATCACATTTTGGGTCAGAAAAAATTTGAAATTTGGATTTCTCTATTTCTATAAAAGTTGTAGAGAATTAAATTTCCTTTCAAAAAACATCAATCCCGAATCAATTGGAATTTTGAGCAGCAAGTTATGGCCAAAAAACCAGACAGGTGCAGAAGGTAACACAAATTCAGCATTATCTTCAATTTTCTCTCAAAATTTCAAATGGGCTCAACATCAAATCTGTTCCAGCCTATCTAATAGACTTATCCTTTCCCTTTGCTTCAGAAGAAAGATTTTTGAAAAACTAAATTGGGTAAAGAAACAGATACAGTCTATGAAAAAATTCAAAAATGCTCAAAAGACGTTACTATTTTCAGCAGCAATTTGAAACACATTTTTGGCATGGATAACTTTGAAATTTGGCTTTCTCTATTTCTGAAAAAGTTGTAGATAATTGAATTTCATTTCAAAAAACACCCATCTTGAATCAATTGAAATTTTGAGCGGAAAATTAGAGCCAAAATACGAAGCAGGTGCAGCATCATTTCAAAATTTGAATGGGGATCAACACCAAATCCGTCCCCAGCTCATTTAAACCGTTATCTCCTCCCTTAGCTTCAGAAGAAAGCTAATAACTTAGCTTTAAAGCTAAGCCATCCCTTCCCCTATAAATAGAGATGACCTCTTCCATTTTTTGGACCAGGAATTCTCTCTAGAGAGCTAGTGAGAAAGCAGAAAAGAAAAGCTATTAAACAACCATTGTTCTTACTTTGGTTGTAGACTTGTAGTTTAGTACTTCCTTGTTTTCTCCCTATCCCTTTAAGTGATCACTTCCCCTTTTAATTTATGCTGGTTAGTAGTTAATTTTTTTTTTTTAAATTCTTTATACATGCTAGAATAAATGCTTACAAATCATTATTCACTTCTTTTATGCTATGCTTGGATGAACATGCCTATATGTCTTATTGGTTTTCTCTTACATGCTTAGATGAACACTTCTAGGCTAATACACAATTTTCTTTTGAATGCTTAGATGAGCACTTCTAGGCTAAAACACAACTTTCTCTTTAATACTTAGATGAACATGTCTAGGTTGTTGTTTTACTATTTTTTAAATGCTTGAACAAAACATCTCAAAGTATTTTGATTTTGTCTAGATAAACATGTCTAGGGTTTTTCCTTTACTTCTCTTCATAATTGCTTGGATGATCAAATATGCTTAAAGGTTTTATTTTTTATTTGTTTCTCTTTTCAATTATGTTGATGACAAATAACATGACAATCTTGTTTTTCCTTCACATGCTTAGATGAATTCTTTACTTATATTGATCTTTTGGATGAACATGCCACTACCTTCATTTTTTTTTTTTTTTTTTTTTACATTAAAATTATTATCTAATAAGTTTTATTTTTATTTTTATTTTATTTTTTGTTTCTCTTTACGTCAAATTCCCCTAACACATATTTATTTACAATTCCTGCAAATCACATGTTTATATTACATAGTCTTTGTATTTGTTTGACATGACATGACATTGGCCACCTTAACCTAGGAGACCGGTTTTACCGGGCGAGATGGATGCTTATTCCCTTCCCATCTCGTAAATTAGCCTCCGAACCAAGATCAAGGGTTCTAGACAATGCTCTTGTATATATAATTTTACCTTTTTTGGAATGTAACTAGGAAATAAAGTAATGTAATTTACTTTTCTTAGATTGTACTTAGGACAAAAAGCATTGTAAATTTTTGTTACAAAATTCGATGTAAATTGTCAAATACATTAATGCAATAGAAGTATTTTTCATTAAAGGTTTTCTTGTTTTTCTTTTTAAATTAAATAAGTGGCGACTCCATGTAAAACCCTCAATCTAGGGGAGAGCGCATTTTTACAGTGGGAGTACATTTTTACAAGTGGAAAATACAAGTAAAACAAAAATAACTTCTTGATTTCACATAACACACAATAAAGACATATATCATGAATGACTCATAAATATAAATCAATAAGCAATGTGAAACAAGAAACATATACCAATCAATGTATCTCCCCTTATCATGAAAAACCCAATAAAAAAAAAAAAAAAAAAAACATCATGAGCTAAAAAATAAATAAATACACAATGAAGCACCTAGATACACTCTAATAGCTCCACAAGCTCCACAAGCTCCACAAGTACAAAAATCTCCTCCTAACTACAAAAATCCTCTACAAGTGTATTTCCCCTTTTTGTGACAGAATGCCAAAGGGCAATCACACATCATCAAAAGAAGGTGGCGGAGGCAATCGTCTCAAATGCTCCAGATTCGCTCGCAAAGCACGAAGCTCATAAGCATGTCCACCAAAATCTGTCCATGAGCCGCCTAAATGGTCACGACAGTCTCCAACATACGTCGAATGTCCGAATCATCCGAGGTAGGAGGTGGAGAAACATCAGTAGCAGCAGCATCGGTAGCATGATCAACGGGCTCCTCAGCTGTAGTATCACCCGTAGAAGAGAGAGGAGGAGGTGCGACACCGGAAGGCTCTACCCTAGGGCGTTTAGAGCTAGCTCTCAACTGAGCAGCCCTTTGCCTAAGAAAGGTGGCACCTATGGGAGCAACTATGTGAACAAAGCTCGGACACGGGAAACTAAACCTAGATGCAAAAGAATCCGGTGAATAAAAACGGGGAAGAACAAAGTATGAGCAGTAGAACTACTCCTATGCACCTCAATTAAGGAACGAATAAAAAGATGAGGAAAGCTAATAGGAGCATCAGTAAACAGGGCATACAAAAATGCACAACGCTCCAAGGGAATGGTGTGCGGATGAGAGATAGGCCAAAAAGAATGACAAGTAATCCGAAAGAAGAGATAATGAATCTTAGTGAGCTCAGCAGTGATGATTCGAGGATCGAACCCACTTGGATAGAAGACCCAATGATATAAGACATGATGTCATCCAAGGGAGGAGACTCATCATAAGGGTAGACAGGATGATGGACCACGAGAACCCCAAGGGCATCGCCCACTACCGAAGGGGTAATGGTGTACCTTACACTCTGCACCCAACTCCTCACAAGAGTGTTGGCATCATAGGAGTAGACAGAGAGTTTCGAATAGAACTCTCTGATCAAGGTAGCAGGAGGTGGATGTGAAATATCCAACAGAGGTAACCAGCCCCTACGCTCAAAGTTACGCCTAATCTCGGGATCTAGCTCATCTAAAAGAACCTTTCTCTCAGCCCAAATGTTTCTCCTAAGGTTAAGCTTCTCAAACGCTTCTTGGTTTTTCTCACTCAAGAACCTATCACTATCAAAGGTGGGGGAAGGAGAAGAAGTGGAGGTCCTATTGACTCTAGTTTCCTAGGCATGATGCTAATGAAGGGATAAGACACACAGAAAATAACCAAAAAAGAAACAAGAAAAACCAAAGGCAGATCGCAAGTTAGCACAAAAAAAATAGAAATAACAATTTTATATAATGCATGAACATTATCAACACATGATGCATGCCCTAATGCAGTGAGAATAAGTTCAATTTAGCTTTAAAATCACAAAATTGGCTTGAGTATAGAGTTTACATAAAAAACCACAAAATTTGAAAAACCCAATTTCACAAAACCAATAGATTGACCAAATTGATCATTATACATGATAGATAACAGTTCATAATGACCAAATCAATCAACCAAACAAGCCAATTTCATCAATTTAAACCAAATTGAACAAAAACCCCAAATCGGTTACTTTCAAGCCTTAGAAATTTCAATTTCACCAAATTCATCAAATTGATCAAATCAATTCACCAAGAATAGTTTTATAGTGTCCCACAGCAAAAACCCAATGATCAATTGTGAAAGAAAAGCTTAAAACATCAAAATCCCCAAATTTTTCAAGGTTCGAAATTTTCCCCAAAATGCATGATTTAATGCATGAAACATGAAAATAAATGCAAAAAGAAGGGTAAAAAGGTCTTACTGGCCTTAGAGGAGAAAAACCTTGCAAAATTTTTGGAGGAAAACGACAAAAAAAACACTTGCTAGGATTCTTGGACCGATCGAATAGAGAGAGAACGTGTTTTGGAAAAGTTTGAATAGTGAAGAACATGTGAGGGACAAAGGTTTTTTAAAAAAACTCTCTATACGATTTTCGATTGATCGAAAAATAGGTTTGATCGATCGAAACACACAGAACCAAGCCAAGAATTTTTAATTGCAATTTCGATTGATCGAAAAACAAATTTGATCGATCAAAATACACAGAGTCAAAACAAAACTTTTAATCACAATTTCGATCGGTTGAAAAACACTTTCGATTGGTTGAAATTCTGGAAAAAATATTTTTTTGAAAATCAAAGCAAAATATTGCAGAAACTCCTCAAAGCATTGAATTTTATGAATAAAATGCATGAGTATGAGATGAAATACTTTTCAAAAACACTTGTTTTGAACCCAGTTTTCCCAAAATTAAGATGTTCAAACAATTCTCTTTAAATTCGCAAGCTTCAAACACATTTTGCATAAAATACAAGGAATTTTCAAACTTGGTTGGCCAAACCAAAATCACACACAATAACATGTACGAAGTTTAGCAAAGAATAACTTGTGTAGTGTGTGCAACTAGCAAAAACTTGAGATACTTGTGAGGTGAAATGTAAATAGAAATCAACCACAATTTCTACAAAATTCATCACATTGAATTTGAAAGATACTATCACCTAAAGAGTTACATCATATAACTCTCACATCTCCTAGAAAACAAGCTTGCAATCATATAAGTTTCTTGAATTTCCTCATATTGTACACACCAATTTTATTTGTTCAGAAACTTATTAATAATAGTCGGGATAGTGTAAACACCAATTTTATTTGATTGTGAAGTTATTAAAGCCGAGGCTACACCTTATGTTCTTTTTGTACATATGCTACACTTTCTCGAACACAAAATCTTACGATATGCACCAAAGTGTTCATGATTGGTTAGAAAATAGTGGTGAGATTGTTATTTATGCCTTTCTCAATAAGTTCAAGTCCGACAATCAAAAGCATGTGACTTCAAGATCAAGATCATGTGATCAAAAGCTATAAACATCTTCCCACACAACATGCACTACAAAGCTTCAATTAGTAAAGTGCAATAAATAAACTCATCCAAGCTAAAAAAAGTACATAGACATGTTATGTAAATATTAAATTGGCCAACCTTGATTTCAAATCTAAGAAAAAAATGCAAAACACAATTTGCTTCCTTTTTCCTTTTCTTTTTTTTTTTTTTTTGAAAAGAAGAAACAAAAAACAGTCCTAATTTGCAATGCATGAATGTTATGTAATGCAAGTCCTAGAAGCAAAATAAAACAAAAAAATAACAATGGTCACAAAGAGTAGAGCGATGAAGCACAAAGACCATGTCAGAAAGACTCATTTAGACCGAGCCTTTTGCATCCAAAACTTTTTAGATGCTCTTCGAGCATTGGAGTTTTTATTCACATGAGAGTGATTACCAACTTCAGGATTGGAATAAAGGTTTAAAGCCTTTACCAATTCACCAATAAGTACCATAGGATCTTGTGTTTGAAGCACAAGTATTTTTGGTTTGTTTGCTCTCTTAGCAACTTACAGCTTGTAACAGTTTGGACGAATGTGCCCGGACTTTCCACAAAAATGACAAACCTAAGCGGGCTTACCATGCAACTTGTTCTTAGTAAGGGTAGACTCCTTAGATTTAGACTCTTTCAGATTAACCCTAATCTTCCTAGGTGGTATAACTTCTACAGATTTAGCCTCACTCACAGAGGGTTTGACAATCTCACTCACAGGGGGTTCGGAAGAAGAAGAAGGAACAAAGTTTGTGGAATGGGATGCAGACACAGATATGCTTTCTACAAAACCTAAGCCAGTTTTGTCAGAGGGAGACTTTTGAACACTTAGCATGTGATCTAGTTTGGAGTTTGCAGACCTATCGGTTTGTTCTCTAGCAACTGGTAGTTCGTATTCCAATTTCTTAACTTTTTCAAGCAAAAGCATATTCTTATTCTTCACATTATTCAAAAGTTCAATAGCATCAAATAAATTCACAAGCAAATTTTTCTTATCAAGCTCAAGAGGTGCAATTTTCTTTAAGCCTAATTCAACACTCATAGCATCCTTTATAAAGCAACTTTGCAAAGCTTATTATAGGCTTTTTGAAGATCTGCATCCTCAAAGAGTTCCCTATCAGAAGGGTTCTCTTCAACGGACAAGCTTTCATTGGCTACAAAAAGATGTGATGAAAGCTATGAAGTTTCCATCCTCATCATAACTAGACTCATCATCAGAAACTTCATTATCACTAAGGCTTACCCTTAGACCTCAAAGTATGTAGGACATTCAGATTTCATATGACCATACCCTTGACATCCAAAACATTGAGGACCCATTGAATTATTAGAAGGTTGACCTACTTTTTCTTTAGGTTTTTCAGTGTTATTAACCTTAGTGGGATCATTCCTCCTAAAATTTCTAGGTTCAACAATATTATTACCTCTTGCCCTTCTGTTATTGTTCTTAAGAAGATTTCTAAAGTTCTTGGCAAGGTAAGCAATCTCGAGAGCAGAGAGATCATCATCAAATCCACTCGCCTCAACATCATTAACAGACTTGAGAGCCATTGATTTTGATTTGCTAGTCTTAGGTAGGTCCAACTCATAGGATTGAAGAGATCCTACAAGTTCATCAACAGGGATGGAGTCCACATCCTTACTTTTAGTGATGATAGTCACTTTGGGTCTAAAATCTTCAGTTAAAGATCTAAGAATCTTCCTAACAATTTTAGGTTGATCATAGATTTCACCCAAATTATATACAGAATTAACAATATCATTAAGCTTAGCATAGAATTCATCAAAAGATTCATCATCAATCATCTTAATGCTTTCAAATTTAGAAGTTAATTGTTGCAACTTATTAATTTTAACAGTCTTTGCGCCTTCATGCACAGTTTGGAGGATATTCCAAGCAGTATGAGCAACCTCAACATTAGAGATTCTCTTAAATTCTTCCATAGAAACAGTGTTAAAGATAGCATTCATAGCTTTTCTATTGAATGCGGCTGCTTCTTTTTGAGAAGTTTGCCACTCACTAACGGGTGTAGCGGGCTTCTCCTATCCGTATTCAACGGAGTTTCAGACTCTCTCATCAATTGATTTCAGGAAGGCTTTCATCCTTACTTTCCAATAAGCATAATTATTCCCATCAAAGTGAGGTGGAATAACAAGAGTGTCCGTGTTCCATGACAACAGGGGTTGAGGATCAGCTCAGAGATCAAAAGATCTACAACAAGAGAGCAACTTGCTCTGATACCACTTGTTTGTTTTTAGACCCCTTAAAAACACAATCTGATTAACTTGTTGAATTAACCAAGTGATTACTTAGTCCAAATTTCAGATCTATGTTAATACAATCATATAATCATATCAATGTAAAATGCGGAATATAAAGAACACAAAGATATGATGACCTAGGAAACCACACCGGTAAAAACCTAGGGAGGATTTAACCTAGCTATCCTCAAGGTAAACCTGAATCCACTATGAAAGAATCAAGTTTTACAATAGCGACTTAGACCACTAACATCCTATTATTACCCACCAAAGTAGAAAACTTACGATACGACCACGTGCAAGCTCCGAGATCACGGACTCCTTCTTTCTTGGATTCTCCAGCAAGTACAAGCACTCCCACTTGTATATCTTTGAGCTCTTAATGCAGAAATTGAAATGATCACCAAGTTCTTGACATAATCTTGAATCTTGGAAACCCTAAGTATGTGTGAAGGCAACCACCTCTTGATCTCATAAAAGATTCACACACACAGCATAAGGAGCAACCAAAATGTGGCTAGGGTTTTCTTTTTTATATTTAAGACAAAACATAAAACCCTACACGTCAAACGGGCTTAGGCTGAGTTGGAAAATTTTGCAGAAAAACATTATGCCCAAGTTTCAATCGATTGAGTCTAATTCTCGCTCAATCGAGCCTGACAAAATTGCACAATAAATTTTGCAAAGTAACTCAATTCCAACTTTACATAAAATGCATACACTTTGAGCAAGTATAAATAAGACTAAAACTTGTTTTGATCATGGTTTGCGAACAATACAAATTAGAGTTCTAATACATTAGTTCCTAATCCTTAGAACCTAACACGTATGACAATGTTTCAGAAAAAGAAAAATCCATGATGTATTTCAAATTTTCAATAGAAAATTGTAGTATATTTTATAAAACAACAAACGTTTCAAGCTTGACTTTTGCTTGTGAACATTTATTCCGAGGGGAGTTTCACGATATTATATAGGACCAAATAACTTCAATCAAAGATTAAAATGGACAGATTTCAGGTAAATCTCAATTAAATTTGGTTAATCCAATCAAAATTGATTGAAATAAACAAAAAATTTGGGTGGATAAAATTTGGTTTATCTCATTATTCAAGACTTAAATTTCCATTAAAATTTAAAAGCCAATAAATATGGTATCAATAGCACTGATATTTTGGCAACAATAGGTAGAAATCAAAGCAGCAAAACTATTGATTTTTCCCAGTAGCCTTTAGTTTTTCAATGCTATATTTAGGATGTAATATAATTGGGTTGAGTCAGAGAGTGCCAGTGCAGTAAATCTAAATGTCTATATCTTAAAAAATTCCTTTCATTTATTATTAAAAAACATTAACATTAACAATAACAACAAAGGGCCAACCTTGGAAACAAGAAAAAACAAGGAAAAAAAAAACCTTTGAAAGAGAGACCAAATTGAGAGAGAGAGTCTAAAGACAAGCGAAGTAACAAAACCTAAGCTTAAGGAGAGTAGCAGGGTACATTAGCCTTTTGTTAAAAGGACTTCACTCACCAAATTTTTTAAGTTAATGGATGAGGAACCAAGTGGACCTGTGGCCTTTTTGGCCAATTTTTTCCACTCCTTGGCCTTTTTCTTCATTTTCTTTCCCTCACCTCCTTCCAACAATTCTATTACCATATTCTCTACTTCTACTCTTTTGACATCAAAGTCAATTTCCATGCCAATAGCCCATTCATTGCAAGTATACTTGCAATTCGTTTCTTGATCCGAAAAGAATGGTAAGCAAAGCATTGGCACTCCCACAAGCACACACTTTCAATGGTTGAATTCCAACCACTATGTGTCAAGAACCCTCCAATTGAGGGGTGGTTTAGCACTTCCTCTTGAGGGCACCAACTAGTTATTAGACCTCTTTCTTTAATTTCCTCCTGAAACTCGGGTGACAAAATCGTTGATCCGTCTTCAACTGATTCAGGCCCGATTATCCATAAAAATGGATGCTTACTATTTGCAAGTCCCCAACCAATCTCAACCAATTGCGATGGTGTCATGACAACGATGCTACCAAAACTCACATATATCACTGAGTTGGATGCCTTTGAATTAAGCCAATTGAGGCACTCGGTTTCTTCCTTCCATAAACCATACCCAATTGATTCCAAATGATCATTGGATAAGTGATTTAGTTGTGGTTCTAGAGGGCCAATAGCATATACATGAGGAAACATGGTAGATAGAGCATGCAAAACTTCTTGCTCTAACTCATCGAATGTGTGAACAATAATTCCTGAAGCACTAGGAGCTCTCTCTGCTACATCAATCACACACCTAAAAACAATATCATTTGGATCAATAGTTCGTACAAAGCTTGGAAGATCCCTCAAACGTATTTCTTTCATACCAGGAATCCAGTCTATAATTGTGTCAAGATACCCATTTGTCAGATAGCTCTCATCCGCAAAGACAAAAAGTTTTCAGCATACAATGATTAATTACAAAAAAATAATGCAAGATTTCAATTGGATTTTGCACTTTTTGTTACACCTTTAAGAGGTACAATGCCTTTGTCCTTGAGAGTAGGAAGCTGCAGAACACCCATTACGCTGCAAGCAGAGATAGGGAAGAACATCACAATAGGGATTTTGAATTCTTGAGCAGCAGTAATTGTAAACGCCATGGTAGCATCTGAAACAATACAAGTAATCGGAGGATTATATGAAGTTGCACTGTTGAGTTTTACAAGGAGGTCAGAAAATGGAGCCAAGCAGTTGTTCATAATGGATTCAGAAAGAGAAGGGATGTCTTGGGTGGCATTGATATTTGATGGAGGAAGACCATCGGGTATGGTTTCGAATCGAAAGTCGGGCAAGCCATCTAAGGAGTTGGGACCTCTGGATTTCATAAAACGTTGGTGGTTGAACTCGGTGTTCACAAAGGTTATGTGAAACCCTTCATGGTGGAGAAGCTTTGAAAGCTTTAGCATTGCCTTCATGTGACTTTGAACTGGGCATGGAATACAAACTGCATGAGGCTTATTAGCTACTTGTGTCTTTGAATCCATTTCCTTTGTTCTGTAGTGTGTGTGAGCGCCAAATGCATATGCCTAGTCTTATAATATATACACTCTCTTCCTTGGACGCCAAACGTACGAGAAATAACCTGCGGTTGCTCTTTGACTCTTTCAAATAATGGGCAACTTTTACCCTTTTGCTTAATAAAAATGAATGCCAGCAATAATTTGTCACATAATAAGCGTACATTTACATTTGCACGTGCCCATTCATTATATCTTATAATATACATTCTCTTCCTTTTGTGTGCTTGACAAGTAACAAGTCATTTAACAAAACAAAAAAAGACGAATAAGTTTAATGCCACAACTTGTGCCACAACTTGTGAATAAGTTTAGTGCCACAACTTATGCCACAATTTGTGAATAAGTTTAGTGCCACAACTTGTGGCACTAAACTTATTCGTCTTTTTTTGTTTTGTTAAATGACTTGTTACTTGTCGAGCACACAAATGGAAGAAAATGTATATTATAAGATATAATGAGCACACAAATGGAAGAGAATGTATATTATAAGATATAATGAATGGGCACATGCAAATGGGCACATGGTAGAGAAAAGACAAGTAACAAGTCAAGGGAAATCCATGTAAACATCATTAAAAAATTCAAACTCTACCTTTTTTTTTTTTTTTAATACTTATTGATGTATTATAACTATTTAATATTTATTCAATTTGTGTGCTCTGCCCACACATCAGAACACTACAAGTACAATGACTAAGTGATGTAGATTAGTTAAAGAAGAATAAAATATGTTAATATTTTATGTTGTTTTCTTTTTTCTTGTTGAATTAGGATTTTAATTATTTTTCTTTTCCTAGCTAAATTGTTTTTTCCTTTCTCAAGTAGAAGTAGGTTTATTATTTCTTTTCCTAAAAGGAGTAGGAAAATTCTATTCCTATAAATACTCTTTATAAAGAGGTTATTTATGTTATGTGTTGATTAATAAAAGCTTGTTAGAGAGGTTTTCTCTATTATTTTGCCTACTAGCCTAGTGTTCTTGTGGAACTTAGGTTTTGTGGAAGAATTGTAATAATTGTGTGTTACAGACGCCCACGCTACATCACTAAGACTATTTATTTGAGACCTATTTTAGTATTATTATTTAATACATCAGTATAATTTATTTATTTATTTATTTAAAAGCATCAATATCAGAGTAGAAAAAGTTTTATCTGAGAGGGGTGCATGCGCCTATTGTCTTACAACATTGAAATCCCACGCTATTTATTTGAGGCCTATTTTAGTATTATTATTTAATACATCAATATCAATTTTTTATTTATTTATAAGCATCAATATCAGAGTAGAAAAAATTGTGCGTGAGAGGGGCGCATGCGCCCATTGTCTCTCCGACATGTGGGTTCCATATGTATGGAACCTACATGTTGGTGAGACGATGGGCGCCCTCACAAGATACCGTCTCATGAGAAATAACCACAATGGGCAACTTTTTTCTCTTTTTGCTTAATAAAGAATGACTACCAGAAATAGTTTGTCACATAATAAGATTTATTGTGCTAATACTGTGAGCGTAGCATTACTTATAAAAGACGAATCACTTGGCCTAAGAAAAAAAAAATCATATTATAACCGGCTGCTGCTCTTTAATTTTGTGTCAACTTTAGCCAATGTATGCATACCACCAATATTATATGTAATATAGTGGGTTTTAAATAGTTCAATTAGAAAAGTTTCTAGACTAAAATAAGAGATCTACAGTATCTATCTCATCTACACTAAAAATCTATTAATATCTTAGTCTAATAATAAAAAACAATAATTATCGAACGGATGCCATATTTAGACGATAAAGAACCATTGTCAAATGTAATAAACTAATAATATGGTTAACTTTGTTATGACTTTAGTTAATGTATGCATAGTACCGAAAACATATGTAATATAGTTTAAGTTGTTCTAAATGTAAAGTGGCCGACACTTTTTTGGTATGTAGTGTAACCTCTAAAACTCAATCAAGATTGACAGCTTCTCTTGCCAATCAAGTTCGTCATCCTCTTATGCCAATTAAATAGTTTGGCACTATCAAAAATGCTTCAAATAACATATATAAATGTGTGTGTTTAATTATGATATGGAGAGATAGAGATATCCAAAAATCTATAATGTAACGTAGATGACCACTTGAATAAAGAAGTTTTATCTATATTATATTATCTCTAGATTTCTTTATTTTGTCTTGATATTTCTTTTACTAGTATATGGATATTTCGTGCGTAATACATTATAAGTTTATATAAAATTTGTAAAGTTGTGATTTTCAATTATGTTTTGTTGGTTTTAATTCTATGTAAAATTTGATTATATTCTGTCAATCTTTTCTCAGTATGTTTGTGGGATTTAATGTAAAAGTTAAGTGTGAGAGTTTGGTGAAGAATTGTGAAGATAGTGAAGTTCATGACTTGCTCGTGTCTGACTCACGAGTGGACAACCTGCAAAAGGTCACGTGAGAAGCACATGCTAGAAATCGAATAGTCTCTTTCCAGTCTGTATTTTGCATGTCACTTCGTGACTTGGTCAACTCGTGAGTGACTTGCGAAACTCTCTACCTAGATGATTTTAAATAGTGCTTTCCTCTTTTCTTTACTCATACTATATAAGCCCACATTACTCACAAAATTATAAGGAGACTTTCAGAGCAAAAACCTTAGCAATACACTTGAGAGTTAGAGATTGTAAACTCATAATTATCTAAATAATTTCTCTAAGTTTTCCTCTACTCTTACTTCTCCAATTACAAATCCTTGAGAGGTTCTTAGTTCAAACACTTATCTCACCCAATCTAAGTGTTGAGAGAAGTTTTGGTGTGTGTGGGAAGCATTAGAAGAAGCCATTGATTGGTAGATGCAATTTGGAGCTAATTGCAAGATCCGGATAACTAGTGAAGAAATGACTTAAATCTTAATGAAGTTCGTTGGTAGCTGGAACTCGAAGAGTTCAAGTACGGTGGGTAAATTAGGCTTGGAGTCTTTTTGATTTCTTTATACTCCAACTTTATTCACTAGTGGATCATTTTGGCTTAGAGGGCTGTGGAGAGGTTTTTCGTCAAGTACTTTGGTTTCCTCTTCGATAATATGTCTCGGTGTTATCTTGTTGTTTGCATCTCTCTTCCCAAACATAACCTAACATTTTTACAATAATTTTTCTTAGATTGTTAGTTATTATTAATGGGTAAAAAAGTAAAATCAATGGTGAGGTCAGATTAGAATTAATAATATCATGTCACCTAAAATTTGTTGTTAAAATATTGTTGACGTAACATTACTTGAATAAATTTTTTTAATATTTAAATAAAATATAATATATCATGATTTTAATGACTGTTTAAATATAAATGTAATTGTGATAAAATATTAAAATATCAACAAAAAAATCAAACGTTTTATAGATTATATATATATATATATATGACTCTTAGATTATATATATATATATATATATGACTCTTATATATAGAGGTGAGTTTAAGCGACATGAGTTTTTGATAAATTTGATTAGATCTAACGTTGATAAAGAAAAAAAAAATGCCACTTAAATTTAATACATCAGCAAAAAAAAAAAAAAAAAAAAAGTAAAATTTTTTTGCCTTTTTTTTTAAAAAATTTTTTCAAAATATTTTCTAAATTAATACTCTTAGAACATCAGTTAACATTTTTTATAAATAAATAAATTTTAAAACATTAGCAATATACACACATTCTTTATTAAATTTTCTATTCTCAAAAATATTTCTCTCTTGCCAAAATTCTTGTAGCCCAATTCGTTGCAAATCAATAATATCCAGAATTTTTTTTTTGACAGTAATAATATCCAGAACTAAATTAAATTCCCTTAACTTTTGAATTATCCCAAAAAAATATATATATTACCTCTCCCTCTCTCATGTCTGCAAGTATAATCAACACGTTCACTTTGATCTTTAGAAGATGGTAGATCTGACTATGAAATTTGTAAGGAGAGAGTCAACTGATGTATAAGATTAATGAAGAAGGCAGTGTGAAGAAATTTGTTTGGATTGTTCAGTCTTCGATTCCATATAATAATTTTTTAAATGTATTTTAAGCCCACCAGGCTGCTTGCAGTCAACAGAATCACAGGAGGTGGAGCAGTGGCAAATGACTAGGAAAGAAATAGAAATGACATCAATAAAAGCTTCTTTCTTTCTTTCTTTTTTCTTCTTCTTCTTCTTCTTCTTCTTCTTCTTCTTTTTTTAATTTTATTTTATTTTATTTTATTGAAAGTGAAAATAGAACTCAGAAGCCCAAATTTGCTGGACTTGTGGAAGCAAAGGGGACCCATGTAATAGAAAATAAAAGTATCTTGTTCATTTTGGCATTTATTTTATTTTATTTTATTTTTATTTTATTAACTAGCATTATATCTGTGCAATGCATGACTTAATCAAAATTCATATGTAAATATTTTTTTTATTAATTTACTTAAAATAAATAATAAAAATAAATTAATATTTTACTTTTAAGTTATATAATGAATTCAAGTTGTGTGAGACTAAAGTGGCTTATGATAATTGTAACTCTTTTTATATTTTATACAAAAATTAAATTTTGTATTGATTGTATTTGCCAATTTATATTGTTCCTGCAATATTTTCTTATGTAAAATAATTTAAAATAATAAGATTATATGATTGACTAATTTGTTAACAGTCGTTAACCTTTGTTGTTATTATTCATAGAGTGTTTTAACAATTGTAACATTATATGAATTTTTGTATAATCATATAATTTTCTTATTCTCAATCATAGTTAACTCCTTGAGATAATTAGATTGTATTTTCAAATTAAATTTTATTTTCACTTTTTAATTGTAGCATTTATTTTTGCTATACTCCAGTTAAGCCACATCAGCGGTCATATCATTATCTTTTTTCTTTCTAATTTTTCCTATAGTATTTTTTTTTATTTTACATTTACTCATTTAAGGTGAATTAAAAAATCCATTATTTAACAATCAAAATAACATCTCTCTCTTATTTTTAACTCTTCTCATTATTATTTTCTCAACTTATTGTTATACTTCCTCAAACATTTCTTCCTCCCTTATACATTTTCATCTCACCACTGCTATTTACCTTAATTCATATATGGTATAATATATAATTTATTCTTTCAAATTTATTGAAGATCATTTGTTCTCCTTAAAAATTTAACTATTTCTAAAAATATTTTCCATATCTTTATCTCTACAAATATATTCTTTTTTTTTTTTTTTGGTTGAGAAACTTGGGTGTGTTTAATTGATATTTGTTGATGCCCACTTTGGCAAAAAAGCTCAATAACAAGAAGAAGCCCAACAATATAAAAAAGGGCAAGGGAAGAAAAGAAAAACCATTAAGCCCGAATGACATGAATAATGGTCCACAGGCCTATAAAATAGTAAAAAGGCCACAAATAATGCAAACGGGCCCAAAGGAAGCCCATGGGTATCATAAGAAATGGAAAGCAAGCAAAAATGGGCCAAATGAGCCCAAGGGAAGGAATTAGTAAATGATGTGGTAATTGGGCCAGGGAAGCCTGAAAGATTTAGTAGAATCCCATGGGAATGTAGTAATGGAATGGGCCAAGGATGCCCAAAGAAATGAAGCGGGCCGAGGAAGCTCCAAATGGATGAAATGGGCCAAGGAAGCCCAAAATAGTATGAGAACAAGCCTAGTAGAAGTACTGGGCAACGTGAACTAAGTAAAGGGAAAGTGTATGACAAGCCCAAAGGAGGCCTAGTAAGCACAACTCAAATGACAACATGGTAGAAGCAATGGAGCGGCATGGTAGAAGTGTCAGGTGACCCATAAAAAAGGCAGGGGTCGGATTGAAGAAGGAAAGAACCCATACTCAATCAAAGCCCAGCCCAGGGAAGGAATGACATACAGAGAATAAAGACCCAGTGACTCCTCCATACCACAAAGGGTTAAAATATTAGCAGTAGGATGCGTAGATGGATCAGATCAATCCATAGGCCACGACAAACGCATGAATGACAAACAAGCCCTAGGCTCACATGGAAGTGAAGCACACACAAGGTTTAGACACCACTCACTTGTACCAAACCACTACAATGGAAAAGTCTATTCTAAGATTCCTTCTTGAAACTCTTTTGGAAAATGTCTTGCTGGGATGACATACCACCCAAAAGGGGGAAAGATGTTTGGAATCACTAGGTGCATGCCATTGGAATTAGTAAGAGAGAATGTCCAATTCTTATCCAGAGGGGAATGCCACAGAAGGCAAGAAAGTAAAACAAAAACTCTTTTTGTCTAGAATCAAGACATGGTGTAGCTAGTGTAGGGTAGTGGTGCTAGGTGAGCAACTAGCAAACCAATGGGTGGTTCGGGAAGGACACCCACATCAGGCCAAAAGTAGTTAAGGGGTAAAACATTAAAACTTATCACGGTAGGTAGTACAAAAAGGCCTTAGTTGTGCACGACAAAAGGGGGAGGAAAAAACAAGAACAAAAAAGTAGAGAGAAAAGGAAACAAGCGAGAAAATAGCAAGGAGAAAAACAACAAGGAAAATAAAGAGAGAAAAAGAAAAAAGGAAAGGGAGAATACAAAAAAGTGTGATAAGGCGTGCACTAATAGGCTGTTTCCTTCTCTCCCTCTCAATAGCCTACTCCCTAGCAAGTTAGAAAACTCGGGATCAAGCAATTTAGGTCCACTTCTTCAAAGTAAGCAATTTCTATGGCAGGATTTCCATGTGAGATTGCTCACATTGAAGACTGGTTCCCTTCTTGGACTTAATCCAGCGATGAACTAAATACAGCAGACTAATTCCCTTTTGCCTTCCTTCGTATAACTAACCATACTCCCATCATATTCACACAGTCGTATTTTCTTGTTAAGAAAATGGTTTAAATGTTATCTTTTATTGTCAGTAGATGTACTCTTGTTGTATTATATGCCTCCTGCCATAACATTTTTTATAACAGTGTCCTCTGCCATAAGCGAGTGATCAAGATCTTGGTGAAAGGATTCTAGCTTGCACACAAGCCGACTTGAGGTGGGTTTCAATCAAGCCGGTCTTGACTCTCCTACCCCAGAATCATTGGGCCACGGTGCAAGAGGAAGCAGTCCAGCCTAAAAACACAAAAAGGCCCACCACAATATTATTATTTTTATAAGTGCTCTATATTCTTCAAACTTTTTTATTTTTTATTTTTTATAGTGTGTTCTTTTTTTTTTTGGTACGACTAAAATTTTTTAAGTTTCAAATTAATGATTCAAAATTCCCATTCTCTTAAAGAGATTATTATCATAATTATCAAACCTCATCACAAATTTACGATTGGTATTACTAAAAAAATTGACATATACAATCTCCATGGGTATTACTCAAATAATTGATAGACACATTCAAATACATAACCATGTAGATTTTTTTTTTTTTTTAATATGAACTTAAATTCTGAGTTTCAAAATATTTTAAGAATTAGCTCAAACTAAAACTATAAGAGGGAGAGAGAGTACATGCAATGGAGAACTCAAAAAACACACCACTAAAATGTACCAAAGTAGAGATACAAAAAAATTCATCTATCTAAAATAGAGAGAGAGAGAGAGAGAGAGAGAGAGAGAGAGATAATGTGAGAAAAATAGTAAATCTATATAAATCTATATATATATATATTAATAGGGAAAATCGAGAGAAAATCGAATTAGATTTCAAATTGGAATTCAATTAAAGTCTAATTTTGCAACACTTGTCCCATCTAATTTAAGTTTTTAAAATTTTGTATCAAGTGAGTTAATTTAATGTAAAAATTGGATTTCAGTTAAAGTTTAATTTTAGGTTAAGTGTCCCATCGAATCTAAGTTTTTCAATTTTTGTGCCAAATAATTTAATTAGTGTAAAAAACGAGGAGTCCAATATAAATAAACCATTAAAAATCTAATTTATGAACCATTTTTTTATGTATAACTAAAAACAATTCAAATTTATAAGTTATTTATGTAATATACCATAACTATATATGGTCCATTACTAACTAGGTAATTTTTTTTTAAAACCAAAGTTTAGAGAAAATTCAATTAAAATCAAAATTAAAATTTGCTTTTGTTAGCTTTCCATACAAATTAAATAGTTTAGATTTTTGCAAATTTTTTTTTTCTGAACTAATAAGCATATTTTTATACTATTTAAATTTAAATTTTTTGTATGTGAAGATATTTAAAAGTTTTATAACAAATTGTAATTAAGCTAAACGATTTTGAGCACCTATTCCCATTCAATTTAGGAAATACTATTTGACCAATTTATTATTTTGTTTTGTGTTGTATTTAGTAAATTTTCACAGACAATAATTATGAATTGATATTGTATATGTAGTATCTAATAGTAATTTTCAAAATTATATATGTAATAGCAATGTAATGAGAAACTTGACATAACCAATATCATTAAAATTGCAAGGAGAAACTATTTTAGTACCTCCAAATGTCATAATCAAACTATGATCAATAGCACTACTACAATTCATTATTCTCATGCATAAACACGGGTTACATACTAGTTTATATAAAAGAATATGAGTAAAATAATATACTCAAAAGGAAAGGGATGGTTGTAAAAAAGAATTATCCAAAATATACTACGTAATAAAATAACATTATATCATTATAAACTATATAATATCATACGATGACATCTATCAATCAAGGAAAAGAAAGGAAAAAAAGATAACAAATTAAACTATTACTAAATCACATCATCCTAAAGTAATGGTCAACACAAAAATTCATTAACCTAAAATAGAGATGAATAAAGAATTGAAAATTCAGAGAGAGAGAGAGAGAGAGAGAGAGAGAGAGTATTCATTTTTTGTGTGGGCAAAATATGGAAAGAGATAATAGAAAAATTATATAATAAATATAAAGAGAGAAGAAGAGTCAAAATAAAAGAAGATGAATGGATGCAAAAATTGTAATGTTTAGGTATAAAGTAGTAGAGAGATAAAAATGTAAAAATGAGGGGGAAATGTTAGAGGAAGAATAATTATAAGTTGAAAAATTAATAAAGAAGGAAATAGTTAAAAATAAGAGAGAAAATGTTGGAAATAGGTGGATAATGTGGTTGTTAATGTGATTAAACTCAAGCGTAGTAATAATAAATATTACGTTTCATCTTCTATATATATATATATATATATATATATATACACACATTGTCTATAGCCTCCATTTATTTTGATGGAAAACTTTATGTGAAAAAAAAAAAATATATATATATATATATATATATATTTTTTTTTTGTGTTTTTCCATGTTTGGTAAAATCAGGGGGGAAAAAAAGAGTCAATACTATCTATCATTAATGGAAACCCTATTAAAAGTATGACTTCTTTTTTGAGGTTATTTTTCGTTAAATTTTTTAGGAAAAAAAAATTAATATTGTGCCAAGCTAAATAAAGAAAACGAAGATATAGTATACACTTTTTTAAGGTTCTACTAAATATAGAAATATAAAATAATTTAAAAAATTACTCATTTTTCAAAAACAGACAACGTCAAAACAAAGTTTAGCCTCTCATGGATCACATTTTTTCGCACATCTAAAGGCATGTTTGGTAGACTGTAATAGGCATTGTAATGTAATAGCTATTCCTATGATTTAATTATTTAATAGTTTGGTTATGTTTTTATTACAGGGAATAGTCATTCCTTACGAATAGCTATTCTTTAAAATAAGGAATAACTATTACTCTTTAAAAGGGTTGTAATAGTTATTTCTTAGTAGATGTAATAATTTCTAATATTAATATATTTCCAATTAAATAAATTTTCTATATCCACCTAACAATTATGGAAATAAAAAATCATCAAAAAATAACTCATCTCTTTAAAATTTAAAATATATTATTTTCTAAGAAATATAATTGTATGAATGAGATATTTTCTAAAATAGATCATATGTTTTTTTTCTAATGTTACAACTTACAACCAAACTAATGAATAAGTTTAGTTATTCCATTACAACACATTTTATTCTTGGTAATAAAGATTACCATTCTTGTTGTAATCTACATTCAGTGTACCAAACGTACCCTAAATATTCCAATATCAAAAAAATTATCTAATATAGAATAATTTGGAATATTAGACATTTTTTTATATATTAGACATTTTAAAAAAGTCCAAAATTCCAATATTAATTTTTAAAAAAAGAGTAATAAAGTTAACAAAAATAAGTTTAAAAATTAGACATTTTTTTAATATTAGAATATTAAACATTTTTAACGTAGTTTGTAGTGAAAAAAAATGTAAAAAGAAGTATAGATTTTTTTTTTTTAATAAGATAGAGAAAAAGGGTATATTAGAAAAATAATGAAAATTGTGTTCATTGGCTTTATAAAAAAAAGAATATTTTAGAGGAAATGACACTTTGCTTACTTGTGATTTGTTGTCCTTTCTGACTAATAAGATGATGCTATCTATATAAATGTATGTGTGAGCTTTCTAATTAGTACAAGGAATAAAAAATAAAAATTACCGGATGATGTCACATTTACATAAATAACAGCATTTTATTGGTTAGGAGGTCGGTGAGGACTGCGTCAGCAATCCTCTTGGTAGACATAATAATTTCTTCACAATAAGGCTAAAGCGACATTATTGGTTGTTTTTCTGACATTATTGGCTATTTTAGGGTCAGGTTAGGATCCGTTTATTTTATTGAAAACTTTTTGCTAAAAGTATGGTAGATAAAGGTAAAAATTAAATAAAATAGTAAAGTAAGACTCATAATTAGCACCAAAAAGGTTGTTTATCTGATATTATTGGCTATTTTAGGATCGGTTGAGATCCGCTTATTTTGTCGAAAACTTTTTACTAAAAGTACGGTAGATAAAGGTAAAAATTAGATGAAATAGTACAAGAAGACTTATGATTAGTACCAAAAAGTACAATGAGGTCATAAATAGTAGCAAAAATAAGTTGACAAAAACTAAGTTATCCAAACACAACCTTAATGTGTTAAAATAAAAGATCTAAAAGTTGATATATGAATTTTTTTTTTTTTTTTTTTTTTTTGGAGAATCATATATGAAAAGATGATGTAAAATTAGATTTTAATTTTTACAAAACTTAGCTTTTATATCTTTCCTTTTTCTTGACTTTATTTATTTTTTATTTTTTAGTTTTTTATGTTTTAAGAGGAGAGAGACGTCAAATAATAACAAAAATACAAATTTATCCTAATTTTTTCTATACTACTATTTAAGAGGCTTCTTCTATTTGGATTGGATTTTTTTTTCTTCTAGAATACCTCTACATCCCTATATTTAAGTAGAGACAAAATTAAAGAACAATCTGGTAAAAATGCAACCCTAACTTCTACTAAAATATTGTCTAAAAAATATTGTCACTCTAGTCTCCGATTGATTTTCAAATTTATTTATTCATTTATAAATTAGATTCTCAAAATAAAAATTATATATATATAAAATAAAAAATATAATTTTTTTTTTTTGGCTACTACCACCAAAAAAAGAAAAGAAAAACTCCGTTATATGCAAAGTGCGTGTGACGAGGTTAATTATAAATAAAAAAATTAACCGCATAAATCAATTTAAAAAAAAAAAAAAAAAAAGCCTTGCTGTACGGAGAAAGAGGAAGAGAACAGTCTGAAAAAATACAAACGAACGGCTTGAGAAAGATACAATCACACACAGTTTTTTCGCCGCCATCCGTTCCCTCGCCAGGCTCAGAACACCAAAACCGGAGGCACACACAGGAATTGAGATTGAGGAAGAGAAATCTAAGTGCCATTAACTCCCTCGATTAGGCCATTTACCTGCAATCAAACTTTTGGACATCTCAAAGCCTAGCTTCCGAGGTTTGTGTCGAGAGTTTGGAGTTTGAAGACAGTGTTCCAGACAAGGCTGAAGAACAACATCAACGCACAACAAACGACATCATCATCTATTACAATTTACAAATGGGATTCCAGAAGATTAAGGTGGCCAACCCCATCGTCGAAATGGATGGTAATTATTAATTCACACCGTTCATCATCTATTACAATCATGTTTTAATTATTATTACATATATAATCATTCGATTTTTACAAAACCCAGAAACAAAAACATGTTGCAAATCATGTTCTAATTGTTCATGTGTGTTGGTTTGATATCAAAATGAACCATGAAAAGCACCACTACATGAATTATGATAACAAGACTACTTTGACTCATTGAGTGTGTAATTTTCATCAGCTTTTTTTTTTTTTTTTTTTTATTCAAAACATTGATTTACTGATGCAGGAGATGAAATGACTCGAATCTTTTGGAAATCAATCAAAGACAAGGTCTTTTTACATTCGTAATTCATAATTCATCTCCTTTTTTTGTTTTCTTGGGTATTGTGTAAATTTTGTATTGATTCTCCACAGCTTATATTTCCCTTTGTGGAGTTGGATATCAAGTACTTTGATCTTGGTCTCACTAATCGTGAGGCCACCAATGATAACGTTACAATTGAAAGTGCTCAAGCCACTCTCAGGTATATATATGTCTTTATCTTTTTTCTCTCATAGTTCATACCTTCTATTTTCTTAACATCATCATCATCATTTTTTTTAAGATTGATAAATTATACACGCTCCCAGTGAGTTTTGAAACCATGACCTCACCCCACCGTTCGTTTCCAGAGGAGGAACTTAAGTTTTATTTGAGTTAGTGCTTAATTAACATTATCCATTATCATCATTTTCTGCAAAATATGCCTCATTGACATTTCAATTAGTGCTGGGTTTCCTTTTGAAGAATGCATTGCTATTTAGCATTCTCTCAAAAGAAGAGATTGTGATTGCTTGTCTCTCTTTTTTTTTTTTTCTTTTTTTTGGTTGGTTCGAATAGCTTGCTTGTATAGTTGTTAGAACTTAGAAGTGTTCTCAATTCCTGTGGAGGCTACTTACTTATATGTACTGTCTTTAACAAAATTTTGCTACCCTTTAGTGCCATTTATTTTTGTTGTTTAATTCATCCTATAATTTGTCCTTTCTAGGTACAATGTAGCAATAAAGTGTGCAACTATAACTCCAGGTACTCATTCCTAGCCTCAATTGGAATGACCCAAATTTATAAGATGAAATTTTGGCCCAATAACTGGCTTATGTGTAAAATTGGTTTTGGTTCTTGATAGATGAAGCTCGTGTCAAGGAGTTCAACTTGAAACAAATGTGGAAGAGTCCAAATGGGACAATTCGGAATATTTTAAATGGTCAATGAACTTCCCTGATGGTTTTTTTTGTGTCCTTTTATTTGCTCCAAATTTTATTTTTATTAAATTAAGGGGGACATTTTGTTTTCCATTTACCACAGGTACTGTTTTCAGAGAGCCTATTATCTGCAAAAACATCCCCGTCTTGTCCCAGGTTTGTAATTTTTTTCTTTTTCAGTGCCAGTTTCCTTTTCATTATGAAGCCAAGCACCAGGTTGACTTGGTTTTCTCTTCAGGTTGGACAAAGCCAATATGCATTGGAAGGCATGCTTTTGGTGATCAGTACAGGGCAACTGATATTGTTATACAAGAATCTGGAAAACTTAAATTGGTATTTGGTAAAATCCTACTTTCAGTCATGAGCTTCTCAATACTCTTTTTAGTTTCACTTTTTATGGAGACTTGTTAAAGTCTGCACAAAAGCTGAATTCAGTTTAGTTTTTCTGTCCTATATTTCCATCAATGCCTTCATACATAATAATAATCATCTTATCAAGGGGAATTGGAATATCTGCAGTACCCAATGGACATAATGAGAAGAAAGAGTTTGAGGTTTTCAACTTTACGGGTGCTGGAGGTGTAGCCTTGTCCATGTACAACACTGATGAGGTTCAGATTTCCATAAATGCTTGTTCTTTTCCCTTGCTTCCTTTAATACTTGCACCTACCCTGAAATTGACTTGCCAGAAGAGTTTTTTGATGTTGTTTTTATTTTTCATTTTTTTGCCTTGATAACAGTCTATTCGTGCTTTTGCTGAGGCTTCAATGAATACTGCTTACCAGAAAAAGTGGCCACTTTATCTTAGCACTAAAAATACCATTCTTAAGAAATATGATGGAAGGTATGCTGTTACTTGTTTGACTTTCCTTTCTCTTCTCATTCTGCTCAATTTTTGTTGCAAACTAAATTATCAAAGCCCCTCTTGTACCTTTGTGTGTGAAAGAGAAAGAGACAGAGAGAGAAATGGGGTGTTACTGTATGATTTTCTGTGATTTTTTTGGGGTCATTTTTGTCAATGTGACTTGATTATCTGTCTTATGCTCTTACTGATTATGTATTGTCATTTTATTATTACGTGCTTTTCATGAAGATTCAAGGACATATTTCAGGAAGTTTATGAAACTCAATGGAAATCTAAGTTTGAAGCTGCAGGGATATGGTGAGATATCAAACTATCATGCTAATTAGTTTATACAGTTTGAGAAGCTTGTCATCAACTTACAGCTGAATTGGTAGGTATGAACACCGTCTCATAGATGATATGGTTGCTTATGCCATGAAAAGTGAAGGAGGTTATGTATGGGCTTGCAAAAACTATGATGGGGATGTGCAGAGTGATTTCTTAGCCCAAGGTTTGCATCAATATGGAAATAATCTGTGATTGACATATCATTCTTTGTAACTTTTGCTACTTTCGTTGTAAGTCAATGGAAAGGTGCTTGCTCTGTGAGTGTCCTAGCCAAGGTATTCAATTATTAATTTAGCTTATGATAAAAAAATTTATCATTGATACAGGATTTGGATCTCTTGGGATGATGACATCAGTGCTGGTATATCTTGCTGTTCTTTTTGTCTTCCCCAATTATTTTTGCATCTCATTTTGGTCCATTTTTCACTTCTAAACCTAATCATAAGAAGTTGGACTGGAATTGCAGGTGTGCCCAGATGGAAAGACTATTGAAGCTGAAGCAGCCCATGGGACAGTGACCCGCCACTACCGGGTCCATCAGAAAGGTGGTGAAACCAGCACAAACAGCATAGCATCCATTTTTGCTTGGACTCGAGGTCTTGCACACAGGTATCATATGTATTTATTCTTTTATATGGTAGAATTCTTGTACAATTTTTGTTCTTGAAAGTTAAAAATTTTAGGAATGGGATTCTTTTCTTATTAAATCATCAAATAAAAATTGAGTAAATCAATGTTATCAGGGCAAAGTTGGACAGCAATGCCAGACTTTTGGATTTTACTGAGAAATTGGAAGCAGCCTGTGTTGGAACGGTGGAATCAGGAAAGATGACTAAGGATCTTGCACTTCTTATTCATGGGCCCAAGTAATTTCTGTTAAAAGGATATTTCTGTAGAAAGTTCTGCTGTTGTGCTTAATTTTTATGTATAATCAAAACTTTCATGTTTGGTATAGGGTTACTAGGTCTCAGTATCTAAATACCGAAGAGTTCATTGATGCTGTAGCTGAGGAGCTGAGAGCAAGACTGTCTACAAGGGCAAAGTTGTAAAGAAATGCCACCAACTTGGTTTTATGCTTGGAAATAAGGTTGCAGTATGCTTCTACTCATAAGCGGCATCAATCCTCTGATCTCTCACTGAATGTTGGAGGAGAAGACAAAGAGAGACGTTATAGACAATTTGGGAAATTCTAAAATAAAATGGTAGAATACTGAATGCTCTTTGTAATATTTTATGGTACTGTTTTTTCTAATTAGCCTGCTATATAGGCCACTGAAACTAATTTACAGAGTTAAATGATATAATCTGAAAGATGTTAATTGCTCCAACGGGTTTGAAGGTAAGATGGTAGCCGTGGAGAATTGTGGTTAAGCTAGGGCTTTTATGCAGGAGATTTGTAGGTAAATGATATATTTCTGTTTTGATGTTGAGTCATTTGTGCCGAGCCTCGTAACTTAGGCTTGTTACCAAGTGGGGCATTAAAGTGGTTGGATCTACGTGTGAATTGTCAAGATAGAATCACGCCCAGGGTCCATGGGTTTAGTGGGCCAAACCCTGCAATCTCAAATAATTGATTATTGAATATTAGATCGCTTTCCTCACAATCAGCATGTTGAGTCATTTGTAATGTATAGCTTACTCTCTTTGTCATTGTCTTAAATATCTCTTCCATTCCTTCAACTACAATGAACTTGGAATGGAATCATTGCAATAGTTTCTCACTGCATCTGCTGCCCATAGGGATATGCTCCAGCTTGAATTGTTGCCAAAGGCACAAATAAGTTTTTGCACTATAAAATTATGCAAAAAAAAAAAAAAAAGTTTATGAATCGAATAGTAAACAACATCCGATTAGTATGAAAATTAACATACATGTTAAGAATAAAAAAACCATGCAATTCAATGGTTAGATTTTCAAAATCATGTAAAAGTGTGTCCGGGAATTTTATGAATCTATAAAAATGTAAAATAAAAAATAAAAACAAATAACCATAGATTCTGTTTTTTTGTGCAAGGTCCAGAGTAATGTATATTCAAATCTCAAAGACAAAATCATCAATATTAATTAAGGCCATGGAGGTGATATATAGACATTGTTTCTTCATTGCCTATGGAATATGGCAATAAACACAAACAGCACCTTGAGAAGCAACAGATAGAGTTCCCGAAAATTTGGATCCTAAGGCATAAGCAAATAGTAGACGTTGCTCTTGTGAGAAAACGAGTAGTTCATCCTACAACAGCAGTAGTGCTGAATGAAAAACGAGCAAAATATATGATTATGCTTCAAGAGGAAACTAAATTCCACAGAATATCACAAATTATGGCCATCACATATTAAGCAAAAATTGCAGAAATTTTCAAATTTTTCATTGAACAGAATTTACATTGATCCTACAATCAAACCTGGTACTCTTCATCAGAATGTTTGAGGTTACAATGTGGAATAAAGAATAGAATATGAAACATCAAAACAACTTTGAATTCATGATAAAAATGAATTTATGGTGCTCTGCCAAGTCAACAATGTTACATTTCACCAAAAATAGGTCCAACAAAGTTACAAAAGGTTCAAGTATGCATTACAAAAATTTCTAGATGCATAGGAATTTATCCATGCCATCCACTTCCTTAAGTCGTATTAACAATTTTATTTCTCATACTAACTAGAACAAATCAATTCCACTCCCAAAGTACCTACTCCAAGGGCTACAAGGCTGGCAAAAGAATCTCCGAAATGGGGTTGGTTATAAATATCAAATTGAAACTATTTTTTTTACAACAGCTGTCCTGATGAGGACAGAATGTTTAAGAATTGTTCCAAAAGGATCCATTATTGGCTGCAATTCGTCTGCCATTGCCAATAATCATCCAGGGGACGCATTCTCAATCTCCTGCATGTTCCATTGACCATATAGCAGGAATTTTGTAGATCGGTAAAGATAAGCATCCAAATCATATCCGAAAGACTTCATTTTACTTACGAGGTCCAGGACATACTTGTTCCTTTCTTGGGAACGAAGTACATAATTAAGCAGCTGGTTGCAAGTTCGTGGCGTCAACATGAGACCTTTCTCTAAAGTATAAAGGAACACATTTATCGCCAACTCCAGCTTCTCTTCATGGCAGAGACAACGAATCAACTTCGCACAACTTGGGGAGTGACAACAACCTCACACTCCTCAAGAACAGAAAATATCATCATAGCATCTTGTACTCTTCTTGCCTGACACAACCCAATAAGCACAATGGTATATGGCCCTAAGTCAAAATCTTTCCTTTTAAAATCCATTTCAAGTAAGCCCCGAATAGCCTTTTCCACTTCTCCTTTCTCAAAATGTTCCTCTACAGCTTTTATGGCCTCCTCTTCGCTGCCAGGAAGGTTCCTCAGATACTTTAACCAAAGATTAAATGCTAATGAAACCTTCTTTTTCCTGCATGAATAGGTCATAAGTGATTTATAAACTGCAAAGCTAGCTGTACAGCCATTCCTTTCCATTTGATCAAAGACCCCAAATGCATCCTCTTCTCTATCAAGCCTTTGAAGCCTGTCTATAAGTGTTCCATATGTAACAGAATCTGGAGAGAGCCCTTTTAGCTGCAGGTCCTTGAAGAGCTTGAAAGCACCATTTATGTTCTCAGCCTTGCAAAATCCATTGATCAGAATGTTGTATGTTGTGATGTCAGGTACAACCCCACTGTCAGCAAGCTGCATGAGAAGTTTGTAGGCCTTAAGAATCAATCCCGAATCGCACAGTTGCTCCACCATTGTTTGGAGGCTGGCACTATCAAGAACCCGATTGGCACCTTGAGAAAGACGAAGAAATAAGGAAGGATTTCTCCCTATCTCCATTTTGTAGAATAGAAGATGAGCTTCCTCAAGCTCCCCTGCCTTACAAAGGCCATCAATAAGAGCATTGAAGGTTACAACAGAAGGAACACAACCAAGCTTCTCCATCTCCTCGAATATCTGTTGTGCATCACCAACCAGCCCATTCCTACACAAACCACAAATGAGAATGGTGTAAGTGCAGGCATCAGGGAAGCAACCATTCTTTGAAATCTCAAGTCGGAGAGACTGAGCCTTATCCAAAAGACCCATATCACAAAACCCTTTAATTAAAGCATTGTAACAATAAGTATCCGGAACCAAATCCCTCTCAGCCATGTCATCCAACAACTTCAACGCCTCCTTAACCCTGCCTGCATCCGACAAGCCCCGAATTATAATAGTGTACAAAACAACATCCGGCTCAAGATCTTCCTCCATTATTTTTCTAAACCACGACATTGCTTCATCATATCTCTTGGCTCTAAACAAACCATCAATCAAACTACTATACCCTTTGAGGCCAAGATCATAGCCGTCCTTCTCAAAGGTTTCTAAAAGCCCATAAGCCTCATCGATCTTACCTAACTTACAGAACCCATTAAGCAAAGCATTGTAAGTAATAACATCAGGACACTGCCCACGCTCTTTCATCTTATTCAACAGTTTAAGTGCCTCATCAGGCTTCTTCCCCTGACACAACCCGACAAGAATAATAGTATAAGTTATTTCATTTGGCCAAATATCCCTGTGAGTCATTTCATCAAACAACTGGAGTGCATCCTTAGTCTTGCCAGATTTACAAAACCCATCAATTAAAATGCTATAAGTAGCCACATTGGGATTACAATTTAACTTCAACATCTGATTATAAACAGCTAAAGCTAACAAAAACACCTGCTCTTGAACCATAACATGTAAAACAGAGTTGTAAGTGAAAACATCAGGCTTACAGTCAAAATCGTTCACAGTAGAAAAGACTTCCACGGCCTTTTCAGCAAAACCCATCTGAGCGTAGCCTGAAATCAAGACCCTAAAAGCATCAGAAGGGATTGGAAAGCCAGAGTTTTTGAGGTCTTGAAGAGTGTTCCAGTACAAGTCAAAGGAATGAGGATGGTCCTTAACGAGCATGTGAAGGACAAGAGAGTCAGAGAAAGTGCTACGGAGGCGTTTGGTTTGGGAAGCCCAGATGAAGAAGTGGAAACCCAGTTGGGGATTTGGGTTTTGTTGAATGACAGAGGCGACTATGTGGGAAGAGAGATGGGGAAGTAAGCGTTCTAAGGCGGGTTGGTTAGGAGTGGCTTTGTAGAGGATGGAGAGGACTAGATTGGAAATAGCAGTAGTGGTGGCAGACTCGAACCATGGTGGTTTTTCAGTTCGGAGGAAGAGAGTAGGGAGTTTCGTGGCCATGGCCAAGGAGCTCTCCTCATCTCATTGTTTTATGGGTTTTTGGTTTTGGTTTTAGTTTTGCAACAATGGAGTGAAATACGAATACAAATGTTCCAAACTAAAACAGTGGCATAGTACTACCTAGGCTTGGGCCAACCCCAACTGGATCAAGTATAAATACGAATGGAGAGTTGGCGAGGTTTTTCACTTCAAACTTCAAACTTCAAAGAGTTGGCTGTGTTTGGTTGCTGGAAAACGTTTTCTGGAAAATACATATTTTCCGGAAATGCTAATTTTCGGAAAAGGAAAATGTATTCGGGTGTTTGGCTGTCTCGGAAATCGTTTTACGGAAAATCAATTCCGGTGTTTGATTCGTCCAAATATTTTACGGAAATCGTTTTACGGAAAATTAATTTCCGGTGTTTGGTTCGTCCAAATATTTTACGGAAAATACTTTACGGAAAATACTTTACGGAAAACGTTTTCCCATGTTTGGTTCGGAAAATACTTTACGGAAAATAGTTTGGATCATTTTACGGAAAATGATCTAGAATCTGACCCAAAAAATCGTCCATCCATGAATGAAGTTTTGGAGGAATTGGAGAAGATCAATGCTATTAAGGAAAAAGTAGCCGAGCCGAAGCATAATCCTAAGCCCAATAAACGCAAAGAAGATAGACACCAACATCACCATAACTATCATAAGTCTCCAATTCACCAAAACCATGGTGTTAATCGAAATGGAGCTAGAGCTTAAAAATAACTAGTTTGAAGCTATATTTTGCTCTTATAGATAAAATTCAAGAACCCGCATTCCCTATATATATCAGTAACAATACAAAAATTATGGTCGTTTGGTTCAACATCAAACATAATCATTCGAATATACCCATAATATTTATATAAAAACAGCCACATCAATCGTTCACCATTGGCATTACACCTCAATGGCATACAAAAATGATACCTATTTGTGGTATCCGAACAAAGACAAATACATAATTTGGGCAATTGTATCGTCCCAATAATACAAAAGAGTACATATATAATACATTGATAGGTCAATATTAATACTATAACAAAAGTTAATTCCTAAATCTACCATCACAGTCAACATGAAATAAGCAAATCAAATTTGTGAGAAAAATAACCATCTAACCACTGACTTCCTCAACCTAGCATTCTTGGCTAAAAATCCACGTGCCGTCTTCTCATTCTCACAAAGATGGTCGAAGGCGTGTGAGCATATCTTCGCTATATCCATCCGCCATCATAGCCATTACCTCATTATACAAAGTTGTGTAATCTACCTGGCCCCGATTAATTTTTTCGAGAGCGACAGACTATTTCCTTGGTGATCAGACAGATCGGTCAAGACACTATCATCGGCATTAGAAGTTGCACGCCCTCTTTTTGCGGGACTTGGAAATTCCCGACCCGGTGGTGGATGATTCATCTGCGTTCTTCCCCTTTTCAACCACACATTCCTCCACATTATCCGCAACAAACTCTGCACTATCCCCATTATCCCCATTATCCGGCTCATTTTCAATATCCACTCCGGACTTAGCAAAGCCACATGTGGCTGTGTCCTTCCCCACCACAATCGCTAATTCATCGTAAAACTCAATTTTTTTGTTCGGATACTCGGCATGCTTCCGATGTGCCTGTAAGGGAGAAAAAAAACGTATATAATAATGCAATAATAACTTCACTCATAAATTCAATATAAAAGACTATGCAATAACAATTAAAGCAAATACTCCATACTTTTTCCTACATTTTCTCAGTAATCAAACAAGTAATGCAAAAAAACTCTCAAATAAGGATGAAACAAGTCAATACATTATGTTACTATTATGCACACTTCACTGCTAAGAGAGCCCAATTAAAAAAAAAAAAAAAAGAAAAAAATTAGAACAAAGCAAGCACAAATCTTTTGGTTAAAAACTTTGTTTTCTTTCATTCACTTCTTCCTAGCAACCAAATAGAAAGATCAAAGAAAACAGTGGGTCCTTAATTTCCTATTATTCCCAAGTCATAGCTGAAAAAAACCCATTAAAAGAATCACCTTAAAAAGAAAGTATCAATCTTTTCTTTACTTTCCCAACATTTTATTAGCAACCAAACCGAGAACCAAAGAAAATTGTAGCTCGGACACATATACACATATAGATAGATGAAAACGCATAGATATGTATAGATATAATACATAGGTAAGGTGACATGAAAGTTATGTTGGGAAAACCTTATAAAAGCAATGGAATCCTAAAAAGAATGACACTATAAATTTCATATAAAAGGCAAAAACATATATTATTATCTATATTAAGAAAATATAGTTGGAAGCCATACCATAACTTCTTCTTGGTATGTTTTAGCGTCACAAGTTATTATTTTCAGATTTTCGTCCCAACCGAATCCACTCTTCTTTCTAAGCTCTTGAATAGTTGCCCACATGGACCTTAGAGTCCGCATCCGATTCTCCACAAATACAGGGTGGCACTCAACCCCGAAATGGGCCATTATTTCCTTCGCTACAAGAGCAAAGGAGCCGGCCCTAAAAGTATTAGAGGACTTATTGCCCTTTCCAGCCTCCTCTGTAAGTATCTTTAGCATCATCTCATGCATAGGTGGTAGCCACCTAAATTGCTTGCTGCCGCTAACTTTTTCTTTGCCCTTTGACATTACTACATATGAAAATAGTATAGTGAGAGTAGCATTTAGTAATTACGCTCGGAACATGAATAACAAATCAAACACACATACAACCACGCTTATGAATGTGCACAACAGAATGGAACATGCTAACTATGGAAACGACAATGTAATACCATCAAATAACAATGTAATGCTAAAAATACTTTTTCATTACATCACCAAAAGTCTATATTACATACATTGTCTTTACAAACAAACAAAAAGAAAAAACACATTACAATCATAGAAATCTAAATAAAGTACTACTCTCCACTCCTGATATAATCAGACCACATGGCTTGGCATATCTCATCTCTCTTAGCATTCCATGATCTACTATCTTCGACGGACTCCCGACGGGATTGTGTTTCTTGTTGGTGGTCACTAAGCTCTACTTGGTTCATTGCATCTTCCATAATATGGTCATTTGGTTCAACCCCATAATGTGATTATGAACCACACAACACGCTAACACTACTTTCACTTGGGTTGGGAAAGACCAATATGGTTCTGCATCCAACACTCGAAAAACGTTTTTTCACCACTCCAAACCCTCGCTCAATGGTAGTTCTCAATGAAGAGTGTCGGAGGTTGAACAATTCTTGCGCATTCTCGGAGGACGATCACTAAACTCTTTTAAGTGATATCGTACACTCCGATACGGTGACAATATTCCATTTTTATTACCATACCCAGCATCACCAAGATAAAATTTACCTACATATATTAAAAAAAAAAAAAACCAAATCACTACTATGTTTAGGAAAACACATAATATTTATTAAACTAACAAACCAAAAGGGTGAAGTAATCGTGTAATACCATTGGGAATTGAAAATCCCCTGTCCTAGCAAATGCATCATTTAATACACGTGAATCATGTGCACCGCCTTCCCATCCAGCCAACACATAAGTGAACTTTAAGTCAAAACTAATGGCAACTAACACATTTTGCGTGGTTCCATCTTTGCGACCACGAAATCTTCCTTGTATTTCAGGTGGCGGATGCACGAATATGTGTACCATCTATTGCTCCAACACAATCCTAATTTTCGACAAACATAATGGTTTAAAATTACATAAATCTTCACAATTTACAAAAACACACAAGTCGCAATATTTAGCTTAAAATATGGGTAAAACCTTCGCTATTCCTTATCTCTCGGAGGTGTATCTTCGCTCACGTGATCTTATTAGAGCTCTATATAATTTCAGGACCCCTAAGGACAACCTTGAAGTATCTATGAACAGTCTCGGTTGATCTATAGATCCGACTACCCATTACACGAAACCTCACATTATGATCAATAATGTGCAAGAAAATGAACACTTGCTCCATAACAGACATGTGAACAATCGGACGTACGTGCTCCCCCTCGGTGAGGGTGTGACATAAGTGGTGGAAAGTTATAGGCTTCATCCTAAGTTGATTCACACAATGTTTCTCACTTCCATGCAAAACACTATTTATGTATTTCTCTCTCTCGGCGGCATGGTTAACATAAGGCGCCCTAGGCAGTTCTCTACGTCTACGTCGTAATTTCTTTAACAATGCAACCCCCACAAGGAGGACAGATGAAACCGAGGCAAGAATTGCGGCTTTGGTTTTTTTCTTCATCTAACAAAATCACAAACATTGTAGTCTAAGAGGTATGTAAACAAGTATGCTATTGATTACACCATAAATAAAATCAGCCACAAACATATAACATCCAAACCATCACATTGCATTCTATTTACACTATAACATTACCATCACATTGATAATCGCACATTGATATAGCACAATACCATCACATTACATTCTATTTATAATCACCTATATACCCAAAGCACCTTCAATGAAGGTTTAAACACACACATATTGGTCTACAAGAACATAATAACACCAAGCATGGGTGAAGCCCCAAAATTTCTACACATAACCCAACTAACCAAATTCTAATAAAAATCACAAAAAAAACCAATCATGCATAACCAGTCAAGCCCCAAAATTCTAAAAAAAAATTCGGACCACAAACCAATTGGGAATAACCCTGCAATCAGAAAAGCCCCAAAATTGATATATGCATCACCCATAAATACACAGTTTCATAAACAATGGATAATTAAAAAAATTGATAAATAACCCGCAATCGTAAGAAAAGTCCCAAAATTTCATATGCATAATCCACAAATACACAGTTTAATCGACAATGGATAATTGAAAAAATTAATAAATAACCTGCAATCGAGAAAAGTCCCAAAATTTTGATATACATTACCGACAAATACACAGATTATAAACAATGTATAATACAAAAATTAATAAATAAAAACATGTAAATAATTATATAAATATTTATATAAATAAACAACTAAATAAATATATACATATATATATATATATATATATATATCAGAGATCGGATCGGGAGGATGGGCTGGACCGATGAGGTGAGTGGATCGAAGGTGAGTGAATGTGTGGATCGGACGTGTGGGTCGGAGGTGAGGTGAGTGTGTGGCGGATCGGTGTGAGTTTGAGTTGTCACTCACCGTGGGTGCGGCGTTGGCGTGGTGGTGGTCGGCGCGAGCTCGGTGTGACCGGTGTGAGGTAGATTGGTGTCGGGTCGTGGATCGTTGGCTCGTTCTTTTCTGTGTTTGGTTGGCCGGATTGGAGCCGGGTGGCTGGATCGATCGGGGTTTGTGGATCGTTGGCTCTCGTTCAATAATAACTTCGCTCGTTGGCGGATCGAGCTCTCGGGTGGCTGGATCGTCGGAGCTCTCGCACTTGATCTCGTTCGTTGGCTTCGATCTCGTTCGTTGGCTTGATCTCGTTCGTTGGCTTGATCTATTCCGCACTTGATCTCGCTCGTTGGATCGTTGTGTTCTTCGATTGTTTTTTTTTGTTCTTTCTCTCTCGCTCTCGTGTTGTGTTTTCTGTTTTTTCTCTCCCTCTCTTTGCGTTTTGCAAGACCCGGAAATGAATTGAAGTGAAAATGAAGGCGTAAATTCATTTCCGTGGTCAAAGGTGAAAATTTCGGTCAACAGGAAATCATTTTCCGGAAAATAATGTTTTCCGTGACAGCCAAACGCATGCATTTTCCGGAAATTGATTTCTGAAATTGGTTTGAAGCCGATTCAAACGCACCCTTAGATGAAAATGAAATTTCAGACGGTTGCTCTCAATATATATATATATATATATATATATATTAATTGTGCCATTTTTTTTTATTAAAACTAAATATCTCAATTAAAAATATAAAAAAAAAATGTTATTTAAGCTCTTAAATTTTTGGCATTTGGCACGAGGCAATATTTTAAGATTATAGGAAATGTTAAAAAATATCCATGCTTTGTTGCAAACTAGTAAGTTGCTTATGCGATACATGGATAAGATTGTAATGTTTTATGCAAGATGATTTTGGAGAATGCTATACATATATTATAGCATAATTGTTATAAAACTTTGCTAGTCATGAATTCATCTGAAAAAGCAATCCAAAAAAAAAAAAAAAAAATTTATTTACGTAGTAGGTTTGGTGACTTGATGGTGGTGGGAGGCTAGCATGACGATGGTGGCTACCCCTTAAATTCCTTTCTTTCTATTTCTTACAAATGCTTTGTTAATATTATGTCTCTGATTTTGGTAATACTAAAAAAATGTGTTATATTTAACAATCTACAACATTTCCGTGTCTCTCTATCTCTCTCTAAGGCCTTATTTGATTAGTTGTATTAGTTCTTAATTATTATTATTTTTAAATAAAATGGTGAGTATGTTAAAAGACACAATGAAGAGAGAAAGGTGTGGTGAAATTTCAAGAAATTGATGAGATAATAGTAAAACTAAGTTAATGTGATATTTTTAACAACAATAAAAAAAAACTTAAAGAAAAAAGGTTTTAAAAAATGCTAAATGCAAAAGCGTTATATGGCATAACCTCATGCACTCATGCATAAAAGCATGTTGGTCTCAAGCTTTGTATAAAAAGTATAACTAAATTATGTTGGTGCATAAAAGTATGTTGGTCTCAAGCTTTGCATAAAAAGTATAATTAAATTATGTTGGTCTCAAATTGAAACAATAAACTTGGTTTCTATAGGATTCCAATCTTTACTATTTACATCAATAGGAATTGAGTAAGCAAAGAAATTTTGAAGAGAATTCATAGAAATGAATATCTAAATAAACATAGATTTGCTATAATAAGTAAAATAAGTACATATTATTAGCCACAACATTTTTTTTTTCTAATATTAAAAACTATATAAATCAGGAACTAACAATAATTAAATGAAGGAACATTTACAGTAAAAAGATCACATATGGCATACCCTTGTTGCTCATGGATTTGATTGAATGAACTTATCATTGATTTTGCCAATGAAATTCTATTTTAAGCCAAACCATGTCAATACTACAATAAGACTTTAAAAAAAACAAAATTAGTATGCATCTAACTAAAAGTTTTTGTAGTCCTCTCTAGTTGCTACCATATGGTATACCCAAATTATATTTGCATCATAGATTATATTTCAAATAGTTTTGGTTAAAATCCTATAAATTGTTTAGATTTTCAAAAGGGGCAAATGCTATAAGAATTTATGACTACGATATCTCAATTGTTTGTTAATAACTGAACTTATGATCATCTATATACTTATGATGGACCTACTACTTTCATACATTTGCTAATAAAAAAAGTAAAATAAAGACACCTGCAATTCAAAGGCATCGCAAATAGTTTGGTCCAACTTGCTATGAATTTCTTAATTAATTGTAGGAGCATATCAAAAGTCATTGCAACAAATTGGTTTTCATTCCTAGTAACATAGCATCACTGAAAACTCAAAATTTAGTATGAATATAGTTAAATGCAATATGACTATTAGTGACTATGTCATATCGCATACCATTTGACATTTTTTGTAACACATCAAGAGAAATAATTGATATCTTAGAAGACAATCTTTCCAAAGTGTAGCTCATTGGTAAGTTTGAATACTATCTTCAATTTGGGGAATCCTAATATACCACTCAAAATGAGAGAGAGAGAGAGAGAGAGAGAGAGAGAGAGAGAGAGAGAGAGAGAGAGAGAGAAGTAGTGGGACTGTTGAGGTTAGATTGTACATTTCCTCTTTTCTTTTTATTTATTTTTTAAGAGTGATTGTATTTTTTCCTTAACTATACATCTCCATTAGATTATGCAAGAGGGCTGAATTAAGACTTGAAAAATGAGAAAGAATGTTGGTTTTGTCAGATGGGATCACTGAATCTTGACTGCAAACCATTGTTTTTAAGAAGTTGAAGAGTGTGTGTAATCGGAAGAGAAGTTTGTACAAAGGAAGAGAGCTTCTAAGTGAGTCAGAATTTTGGCTTTTAAGTTTCATCTACACATGGGGAAGGAGAAATCAAGTTTGTAAGTGGGTTGGAGTCTTGGCTTTCATCTACACATGGGAAATGATAATGCTTGGGTCATGATATGTAAGAGAATAAGTGGGCTTGGGCTTTTCATAAGGTTTGGTCTAATTTGATCTAATTTTTAATAGTAGCCCACCTTTTAGATAACAGTAAAAAAAGAAAATGGTCATTTGTGTAACGATAAAAAAAATTTTTAAAAAAACTTAAAGAAAAGAGGTAAAAAAAGACTAAATGAAATATTAAAGTACCACATGGTAGGACCTCATGCACTCTCGCATGAAATATGGGGAATGGAAGGCATCATGGAAATAAATGCTGAAAGTAAGGCGGTATAACTTTAAAATAAAACACTTAAGATTTTAACAAAATATAGCTTTGATTATAGATTAAAACAAAAACACTTACAGGATAATAGCAATTACAATGCTTGAAAGGGATAGTAGTCACAGGGTTGGAAGTATGAAAGGAAAGATGGAAAAAGAGATATCTCTCTACGAAAGGGACATCCCCCTTTATAGGCAAAATAAAACACTATTTAAGCAGTGAATGGTATTCTCCTCATGTGCTTTCTAGATGGAATTTATTCTCCGTGGGGAGCAAGCAGAGTAGGAACCATCTCTTCAATAGGGAATCAAAGCAACTTTAACTTTAGCAGGGAATCTGAAGCTTTGGTGTAGTTTTAGCAGGAGCATTATTTTGGTAGTTTTGGCTACTTGTGCCGACAGTGCTAATTTCCCCTAAATCTAGTGTGGAAGCTTAATCATGGCCAAATAACTCCGAATTGTAGGGGTGATACAGAATGTGGATAGGGATAGCAGGGAGTCCTTCTGTGATATACTTAGGTTCCACTCTACCCCATTGCTTGGAAAATACCTTGGTTTCCCAATTAGACACACGGGCTCTTCTTCTCAAGATTTCAATGACATTCTTGATAGGGTGAAGAACAAACTAGCACAATGCAAACATTTGTTAAGCCAATTCCAACAGGTGCAGGTCAGACATTGTTTTTGGCAAGCGAATCGTTATGCCGACGTTATGGCTAGATTGGGCTTTGTTCAACTCTTAGATTATTTTGTTTTTCATAGTTTGCCTGTGGACGTTTTGGAAGCCTTTGAGGCTGATTTGAATGGCATGTATTTTGACAGGAGCTATCTTGATCATGCTGTAGTCCCTTAGTTTTGTTTAATGAATCATCCTTTTTACCAAAAAAGAAAAGAAAAGTAACAAGTGATAGCTCTAGGAATATTTTTCAGTGTAGTCATTAAGAAACTTAAATTATATAAAATTTAATAAAAATAGAACTTCATATATTGACCATAAAAAAAAAAAAAAAAAATACACATGCACACAAAGACATAAAGTCTTACAAATTTTTTTTTTTTGAATTTTCTTATTTTGAAATCTTTGCATGAAAGTCTTATTATCGATGCTACAAATTACATCTTTTTCAAAATTTTAGTTCCACAAAAATTTTCTTAGGCTTTTTCTTTTTGTTTGTAAGGACCTAATATATTATTAAAGGGATCAAAGTTTAAAGAAAAGTTTGACTACAAACAAAGCTGTAGCCTAAGGCTACAACTCTCATTAAACAAATTAACATAGTTACATATTTTAAAAATTTAAATGTTAAATTATATGTTTTTTATGTTTTTAAAACACATGTCAAATTTCATACGGTTATTTACTATTTAATTTATAAACTTATTTTTTATATATAATTTTAGACAACAAAAATTCGAAATATAAAAATTTGAGTGATAATATAGCTTTTGATATTTGATCTTTTTAAAATTTTGCAAGTATGGAAGATTTAAGAAGATAATATAATCTAATAGTGGATTTATCAAAATTCACATAAAAAAAAATATATATATATCAAGCAGAGTTGTAGTCTTAATCTACAACTAAGTTTGTTGCTAAATTTTATCCAAAGTATAATTATGTTGAGGCAAAAAAAATTTAGGGTGTTCCCAAATATTTTTTTAGCATAAAAAATCATAAAATTTTTAAAATTTATATATAATAATGATTTTTTTTCCAAGTCAGGTGGTCCTGTGACCACCCTGAACTTGTGAAGCCGCCAGTGAAAGTAACCAAATTTTACACTGGCCTTGAACCATTGCAACCCTCTCCTCTTTCCTCCAGGGTTGAACTGGCTGAGAATTCGAATTATATTGAGATAATTTGACTTATACACACCACTGATCATTTTATATTTTTTATTCCATTGCTAAACAATTTCTGGATTTTTGTATAGGTAGAAATCACTAAATAGAAATTATTGACCAAGCCCATGAGGCTCGCCAAGCTTAGGTTGCTCAACAAAGAAACAGCGAGTAAAAGAAACTCGAGAGGATAAAAAGTTACAAACATATTTCTTGTGTCATGTACGTTAGACCTTTCACATTACAAATATCAATCCTCTAACTAATAACACACAAATATATATATAATCCACATCCACAAACAGAAATTAAGATTATTCAAATTTCAAATATACATATATTATGATATAAGGGAGATATTGGTATTACACTATTATTACACTATTACACCACCACTACTACAGTACAGTACATAAAAAGCTTAATATAAATTATAGGTGAGGTTCTCATTCGCAGGTGTCCCAGTAACACCAAGGTCCTGCTTGTTTTCATCTTTATCAGCACCAAATACAGGGCCACCTTTTCCAGCAGCATCTTGGAACTTGTCCTGAAACTTATCTATTTGAATCATACCCTGATCCTCTTCTGAACGTATCTCAATCTTGGTTTTGTTCTCTCCCCCAGATATTGACTCGTATGTCGTTGCAGTCTTTGACTCCGGTGGCTGTGCCCCTGACATCAGTTCTAATTTCTCTACTCGATCACTGTAATAATATATGCCAATATATCTTAATTTGCCTAAATTTGTCTATATATGCCACAAGTTCAATTTACTAGTATATATATATAACCTCATCACCCTAGCTTATATATGAATTGTTTAGGCTGTACATAATATATTCATTCATCACGTATGCTTTGGAAGCCGGTACTGCATATATTCGTGTCTACTGTCTAGTATAATAGTAGGCCACGTTAATCATTAAAGTTTGTCAGCGTGGCATTGCATTGCATGCCATGACCAACGTGGTGGTGTGTGCTGTATTTGCACTTTGCATATTGCAACGTGTATATATGCATACTGACATGGAACCGCACCGCCACCGTTTGACATTGAGACTGTGACCCCACGCTCAATTAATTAAGACGACCTCTAAATTAAACAGGTCATGAACATCTTCAATCGATTCTTAGGCTCCTAGCTAGCTTATACTACCTTTTCTAAACAAGTAATTAGAGTATATATATATATACACACACACAACAACAACAACATAATAATTTAATATAATTTGATCTCTCTTTTCAAGCACTATTTTAATTAATATGACAAGAACAGAATAACAATTTAAAACCCAATAGAGATGCTAGTGTAACAACTGCTTTAAGGTGTGCTTGTGGTGACTAGGTAGACAATCAAGGGTCATTCTCATAACTACATAATATGCATACACATATACTCCTAGTGTTGAATATCTTAAAGGTACCCAGCCAAAACAAATAGATGTAATAACTGCTTTAAGGTGCTTGTGGTGGCTAGGTATTCGAGGGTAATCCTCGTAAGGGTAATACATGTTGCAAATAAAATAAAATAAAAATTATTGACGTAAGGGTATTACTTCTTGCAAATACACCCAAAAATTATTGAAACCATGGTTTAAAGTCATGATTTTCAACATGAAAAATGTGACTTTAAGTCACGATTTCAATTGTTTTTTGAGTTATATAAAACTGTAAATATGTTGTTATTTAATAAGGGTAAATTTCAATAACATACCATGGGGTTTGGGATAATACCAACAAGGTTCAAAAACATTTCAAAACCAACCAATTTAGTCCCTAAATAACGCTAGGGATGTGAGTCATTTTGACCGTCTGTCTTCTCTCCCTCTCGTCCCTCTCTGTTCTTTTCTTGTGTGTATACCAAAGTCCAAACCCATACCAAATCAGCAAGACCACGGCCTCACCACCATTTTTATAAAGCCCACCACCACAGACAAATCTTACACACAATTAAACTCGAAATCAAAAAAACCCAAACCCGTTTTGAAATCATCCAAAACATTTATATGTGTTGTACATCTAAACCCATTTTGAAATTAACCCCAAAATCCCATTTTCTAAACTCTAATAGCCAAGCTTGAAATCAAAAACTCCCAGTACCCCTCTCATTTAAATCATTTCAGCCAACAAAAAAACCAATCCCTAAATCAACCAAACCAAAAACCAATCACAAAACCAAACACAAAAGGGGGTTCGGCCATAAACAAAATGAAAAAGTAAAAGAGAAAAACAAAGAGAATAAAGTGAAATAAAGAGGAGGAGGCAGCCAGCGGTTGTGGTGGTGCTGTTGAGCTAATCTACCATTAGTGCTAGTGGGGAGGCGTGGGCTTCATGAAGCTCGGCCATGGCTAAGCTTGAGAGAGAGAGAACCACCAGTAGCCATGAGGTTTTTGGAGATCAAAGTATAAATTAATTATAACTTTATTTTGCAATAATAGATTAGTCAAATTTATAAGTCAAAGTAAAGAAGACGTAAGTAAATTTTGTGTCAAATTAATTGTTAAGATCTAAATGGGCTCTTTCTTGAAGTTTAAAATCAACAAATTTCTACTTTGATGTTGGGCTTACTATTTTTCACACTCGAGTTTAGATAAAATGGTTTTTTTTTTTTTTTTTAATAAAAAGGTAGACATTTTACCATATGATTGTAAACACAAATTTTTCTCAATTGTAGAAAATCAAACAATTGAAAAGAAATAGGTTTGCAAATATAAATTTGTATTGATGTATAATGAGTACAATCTCTATTTCAATTCTTTTACAAAAGAATACCCTCCGATTCTATCTTCATTGAACTTGACTTGAATAAGGAATATTCTTGACTTTAGTTGAAAGATGGATTGAACGGTCTCCACAACAAATCTCTAGCTTCAAGCTTATTAGAGATTTATTGTTCTTCAAGTCTTTGAATATGAAGGCTTTTAGGTTGAAGTTCTTTGGTTCAAGTCTTTGAATATGAAGGCTTTTAGGTTGAAGTTCTTTGAGGCTTTAGAGGCTTGATCCGTTGAGCTTCAAGGATTTGAGGTTTGTTGAAGTTTATGGAGGCTTTTTCAGCTTAATTCCAATAGAACTTCGAAGAACTTATTTGAATGTTCTTCGTGTGTTCTTGAGACAGAATTTCTCCAGAATTTTGACGTCTTGAAAACTTCGTGTCGAAAATGAGAGGGTATGTCCTCTATTTATAATGATTTCAGAGGATAAGCTCCACTATGAATTGATATGCTTGAAAGTATGTAGCAGACTTTTGATTGGTCCAAATTCTTTTTAGAGATAATTATCTCTATTTATCTATTTTGATAAATATCATATTTTGATAAAGATAATAATCAACAAAGATAAATAATTATCTCTATTTAATTTATTTAATAAAGATAATTATCTATCAATTTTGAATAGAAAATTTATATTTATTTTATTTATTTACTTATTTTAATAAAGATAATTACCTATAAATTTTAAATAGGAAATTTATCTTTATCTTGTGGGCCAAATGACATGTGGCAAAAATGACATGTGGCAAATTTTGATATGCCAATGTGATGCCAATTTGGATGACATATGTTATCATCTAATTTAATGACATTAATTTAGAATTTGCCTCTAAACTTTGAAATGACATTTTATAATTGGCTTAAAATTTTGCCTCTTACAATGATGAAATTAGAGGTGTAAATATATAAATGGGTATTTTGTAGACAAAGTAGTATGTTGTCTATGTTCAATTCTAGTCTAGACCAATGCAATACAGTTATACAACCTTAAAGCTAACAAGGCCCTACACGTCTACCACGGGATTCTTTCTCCAAGTGTTGTCCTCGCCTTTTGCTCTGGGATTGTAACAGAGAGGGAAGCGAGCAGAGTAGTAGAGATGTGTACTGTCTATTCAATTGTGACTGATTCACATTCACATTCACTGGTGAAGTCATCGAGCATTCAACACTTGGCTGCGTTACTCCATGTAGATCTTGATGCCGGGGAAAGGTAGCTTCTGTTTCTTTAACTATGTCTATGTCTATGTGTGTGTTTGCTAATACAAATGCAATGCAATGCAAGGTGTGTTCTTTTTTCAATTTCAGATTTTTGTTTATTGCCCAATATGCAATGCAATGCAGCAAACACCATGGGTTTCATTCAGTTGACTAATTGAGTTTTACCTTTTCCTTAAAGCACTATGCTTTTTGTTGTAGATACCAGCTAATTCAAAGTGTAATTATTACGTACCTACTATTCAATATTCATGCTTTGCTGTTGTGTTTTTCTTCTTCTTCTTCATTACTTCAACTATCCTTTCCTTTCCTTTCTTTCTTTTAGCTGAGTTTGTTAAGTTGGTGTAACTACAAATCATTTCACACTCTCATATTCATTTCCTCTTCTTCTTCTCAGTGACTGACTCTCATTGTTCAACTATATAAATACTGCAGGATTGGATTAAAAGGCGCAAAGTGGAAGAGGAGGAGTTAGAAAACATAGAGGAACAACTTCAACCATCAACTTCACATTCATCCTATTAACCACAAACATAAAGAGGTGTAATATTTCTCCTTTTTTTTGCTCATCTCTCCATCTAATCTAAATATTTACATGCCTGCTCTGCTACTTTGTATTTAAACATTAGATGGATACTCCAGATACTAACCCAAACTATGTCTATGTGTGCGCTACTTTCTGTATTCTTTTGAAACTCTTTTTGGAAGAAAAAAATTCAAATTATTGGATGTGCGTTGAATTGAATTATATTTAACTTGTTATTTGTTTGGCAGATGCATCCATAATGAAGGATGTATGTACACATCCATATGGTTCTTTTAAAGAAATGTGTACACTTTGTGGCCAAAGGTTGCAGGCCGAATCTGGTGTGGCATTGGGCTACATTCATGAGGTAAAGACTATTTGGCAGAGTTGTGAATTTGGTTATCCTTCACTGCATATTGGAATTTGGAAGACAATATCTATGATGCTTGTGAAATTTTCAATTTGTCAAGGTATCATCCACTTTCAATGAGCTGTCACTTCTTATTCACGTAGTAATGATCCCCTAATATGAAATTATTTTTTAAATTACAACTGGAGAGATGCAAAACATCTTTGAACTTATAAACCCGTACCTATTCAATAATATAGTAACACAATTATAGTGATGATCTCTTTTTGTTTCAAATTGTAATTTGTCTAAGCTTGAACATTATTGCAGGGACTAAGGCTTCACAATGCTGAAATTGTCAATTTGAAAGAAGCAGGCAAGAAGAATTTATTATGCCTTGAGAAGCTTTACTTGGTTCCTGCTAAATTCTACTCAGCTTACAGATATGGCATCAGAAGAAGAATATTTAAAGAAAAAAAACATATTCTTTGCAAGGTATTTCTGTTACCTTTATATTTTATTATACTTTGGTAGTGTGCTTAGCATTTTTTATATCATTGTTTTCAAATATCATGGTGACATTGCTTCTTTGTTAGTATAATCTTCTCTAATAAGCTTGGCTAGATACTATTGTAACATCATCATGTTGTAGAAATTTTAGAAGTCAACATGAACGATTACCGTTTGGTTTCATCAGTTGATGAAAGCTTTATTTGAGTGCTTTCAATTTGTCAATGGAATGTTCAGATTTCTAACCAAAGGTAGGTAAAACTCCCAAAGAAATGAAAATGATATAGTTTATTGCTTATGCAGTCGTATGTTGTAAAATCACCATAATCATGAATCACCTGGAAGTTTTGAGGGATTTGCTGGTGGAACCTTTTGTTCCTGCAGAATGTTGTGGCCCTTGTGGGAAGTACTGCCTTCACTTGTTTGCACTTTTTTCTCCCCCAACCACTCCCCCCGCCCCAACACACACACACACACACAAATCCCTTCTTTTAAAGAAAGATTGGCAGGGTTTATATTTTATGCTTAAGGCAAGCTTAAATACTGTCTTTATTTGTAATATCACCATGAGAGTTTTTGTTCCGTAAGGCATGCAGCGAACTACAGATAGGAAAGGTTTGGTAATTATAGGGAAAAATTCCTATCATGTTATTCATTTTGCATGAATATGTGTTGACAAAATATAGAGCATTAAGCACCCATCGCTTAAAAAGCAAATTTATTTAAGAATAATGACTTCCTCACTGTTTGTGTCCTTATCACCTATAGGCCTTGGAAACTAAATAGAGGCTCTCTTATTAATTTATTTGATTATCAAATTGGCTTTTGGTTTCACCATATCTGCTCTTCTGCAGAAGATGTGTATTTATTCTTTTTTAAAATATTTATTATCTAATTCTTTTGGTTTTGATTGCACTGTCTTTTCTTTGACATTATGGGCATTTGAGTGACTTGATGTGCTTATAGCCTTATGCTATTCAAAAATTATGAAATGGACAGATGTCACAAAAGCCAGCCTCTCATAGTGAACATTATGTAAATTGATATGAAGAAGAAGCTACCTATCATAAATATGTATATGACGAAGCTAAGACCCTTTGTTCGCACATTTTTAAAAGAAGCAAGTGAAATGTTTGAGATGTACATTTATACAATGGGTGATCAGCACTATGCATCGGAGATGGCTAGGCTGCTTGATCCTCAAGGAGAGTACTTCAGTGCTAAGGTGATTTCATGTAAGCATGGCACCCAAGAACATCAAAAGGGTCTTTGATATCCTGCTTGGGCAAGAAAGTGCTGTTCTGATTCTTGATGATACAGAAGATGTAGGTACATCCTTGATCAGCTGAATATCTCTGCTTACCCAATTTTTGTTACACATGATAATGCTTTTGATCTTACTGTTTTACCCACTAAAAGAAGAGGAAGTTCTTTCATAATAATGAGCCCTCTTATTTGTAGGGAAGAGAATCAGATTACGGAAATGGGCAATTTTATCATTATTTGAAGTATGTAGTAGTTTCATTCTCAACGGTTCTTTTCTAGTTTTCACATTTTTTGTCCTTATACACATGAAAGCCCAAATTTGGAAGACTTGCACCTTACATCATGGTGGCAAAGACTCTTTTTCCTATTAAAGCATTGTTTACTTTACTATGAAAATTTTCACCTCATTACTTATACTACTGAGCTAGACTAATTATTGTTGTTTATAGTCAATGATACATCACTATAGAAATCAGCTGTTAGAGTTTCAGGGGATTGAATAGCAGTCCTTTTACATCAATGAGGTAGTATGTTTTAGTTTTAGAGGTCTTTAGAGCAATGGCTTGAGAGTATGCTGAAGCTTGGAAAGCCAACCTCAATATGCAGAATTTTGGCACACTGGAGCACTCAAATTGGATCAGAAAGATTTTGTGGTCACAATTGTTTAGTGCATTTCTCTTTTTATTATGGTGGAAGGAAGCTACCATTTTTGTTATGATGTGAGTTACTGTATAGGTGCAGTCCCTTTATATTCAAATTCATTCTACTTATGGGTAACTGGGTGTAAAAGGTAATGGATACTGTTAGTCATGAACTCGTGAGAAATTAAGAGTAGAGCAAGGTGCAGGAGCATAGCTTTAGCTGATATGGGTCATTGAATCTATGCGTCCAGGTTTTGGCCTGCATTGAAACCTTGGTACCCAAAATGGATTAGATATTGAATTAGATGTATGAGTGTTGAGTCCTATATCAGGCATTTACTAGGTTGATTTGGATTGTGTAAGCAATTATGAGAAGCCCAATTGTAACTTGACTAGTCGTTTTGGGGTACAAGACACGAGATGTGGCTAATTCTTCCTTAGGTTATGACAAATGGTAATAGATTCAACCCAAGAACATCACTTTGTAGCCCAATGTGGGCCTTGATGGGGATGCTAGGTATTTTTTTTGATGGGAGAGGATGCTGGTTATTTAAGTGGGGACATTGTGGTACCCTAAATGGATCAGATATTGGATTAGATTCTGTGAGTGTTGAGTCTCAAATCAATTGTGTGCTGGGTCAATCTGATCTATATAAGTGATCACAATAACTTGACTAGTCATTTTGACGTATAACATAGATGTGGCTAGAAGCTTACTTGGGTCGTGAAAAAAACACTACTAGCTCTATGCAGTTATGGTTTTCCAATCATGCTATTGTTTACTTTTGGTGTCTTTGGAAACATGTTTGTAGTTGTAATGTCAAACATATAGACAATGAAGTCCAAATAGAATGAGCTAGAACTCAAGTATGAATTTGAAAGAGCGAAGGTGCCATTGTAGTTTGCATCTTTGTTTGTTCATGCTGTCTTCCATAAAATGGCAGAGTTGACAGAGTTAAGGAATGTGGTGTTCTACCCTGCTGATGTGAGTAATGCTTATTTGATTTTTTTTTTTTTTTTGATAAGTAAGAATGTTATATATACGAATGGCTACTCTATGCATAAAAAAAACATAGAGCAAAACCAGAAAGTACAAGGAGGAAACAAAGAAAAAACAAAAAAGAAAACCAAACCAAAAATTAATTACAAAGAGAAAGAGAGCTAATGAAAGAAGGGAGATAATCACTAGTCGTGAGTCCCCAAGCCCGAGACCAATCAAAAGAGTCCCACTAAAAGAAGCAAGCATCTGATCACCGGAGCTAATCAAATCCTCAAAAGTCCACCGATTCTGTTCCTTCCAAATACACCAAAAGACGCACAACGGAACTAAATTCCATATCCGAGATGAGTGTTTCCTCAACCAATTCCACCAGCCAAAAAGCAAATCTGGGATCGAACTAGGTACAATCCAAGACAGGCCAAAAGTTATAAAGACAAAGCTCCATAACCAATAAGCCATCTCACAATGAAGAAGTAAATGATCTCTCGACTCTCCACAATGTCTACACATAATGCACCAGTCTCCTCAATCTTAGATTATCACCCGTTAGGATCTTATTCCAAACTATACACCAAACAAAAAAGGAAACTCGCCTAGGGGCCTTTACTTTCCAAATAGCTTTCCAAGGAAAAACAATTGAAGGAGAATTCCTTAATTTGTTATAATATGACCGAATATCAAAATCCCCATTAACCTTCAACTTCCATCTCATCCGGTCTCCCACATCCATAGGAGTATTAGCTCCCAACATACAAAGAAAATGCAGCCCTTCCTCCATCTCCCAATCATTAAATTCTCAAATAAAACGAACATCCCAAATTTCTCTATCCTCCTCCCCCTGCCTTGACAAGGAGGCTTCAATAGATATCTCCTTATCAATAGCAATACCATACAACCTTGGGGAGGCCAAGTGAAAAGGTTGACCCCCATACCACCCATCCTGCCAAAACCTCACTCTATTCCCCAACCCAACAACAAATTGACAATTTTTACTAAAATCCTCCCATCCCATGCGAATACCTCTCTACAAACCACACCCATGAACTCCCCTACCCAGTTTTGAGGTCCAACCCCCCCACTCTTCCCCATTTTTTGAAGCCACCAGCCTCCTCCATAGCCGATCCTCTTCCTTCCCAAATCGCCACAACCATTTCCCCAATAAGGCCTTATTGAAAGTAGTTAGTTTCCTTATCCCCAACCCACCATTAGCTATAGGCGCACAAACTTTGTCCCATCCTACCGGATGAGTTCTGCTATCACCCCAAAGAAAATCCCTTTGTAGCTTTTCAATTCTATTAGCCACATGAGTAGGAATTGTGAATAGCGATAGAAAATAGGTAGAAAGACTAGATAGTGTACTCTTGAGTAACATCAATCGACCCCCCTTAGACAAATACAGCTTCTTCCACCCGGCTAATCTCCGCTCAAATTTTTTCAAAATAGGATTCCAAATTGAAGGAGAATTATGTGAAGCCCCCTAAAGGCATGCCAAGATAAGACATAGGCAACTTTCCGACTTTGCAACCCAAAATTTCAGCCAGGGCATGCACATCATCAACCTCCCCTATTGGAACCATTTCACTCTTATGCACATTAACCTTCAAACTGTTACGCTTTGCAAACTAAGTACCAACAACCGAATATGAAGGATTTGCTCCACATCCACATCACGAGAATAGGATAGTATTGTTGCAAAAAAGTAGGTAGATGTGTAACACATTCCCCACCACCCCTCCTACCTTCAACTTTAAAACCACGAATCAAGCTGGCTTCCTCCACTCTTCTCAACATCCTACTAAACACCTCCATCATAATCAAAAACAGCATAGGAGATAGCGGATCCCCTTGTCTTAAACCTTTTGAACTACCAAAAAAATTAGCTGGAGACCCATTAATCAAAATAGAGAACTGAACTGTGGATATACAAGTACGGATCCATTTACACCACTTCACTCTAAAGCCCATTCTATGCAACAGATTCAACAAAGCCTCCCAATTCACATGATCGTAGGCTTTCTCAATATCAAGTTTACAAATGACTCCGGGAACCCTACTCTTCCCTTGACTATCCACACACTCATTCGCAATAAGAACCGAGTCAAGAATTTGCCTCCCACCCACAAAGCTATTCTCGAGACTCGAGAGATCAACTAATCTAAAACCACTCTCAATCGATTTGCCAAAACCTTAGACAAGATTTTATACACACTCCCCACCAAGCTAATAGGTCGGAAATCTCTAATATTAGAGGCATCATTCTTTTGAGGAATTAATGCAATGAAGGTAGCATTAAGGGATTTTTCAAACTTACAATGTTGAAAAAACTCTTCAAAGACTGCTAAGACGTCTTTCTCCACTACTCTCCAACAATGATGATAAAAAGCCATAGTAAACCCATCCGGACCTGGAGCTTTGTCCCCTTCCAAATCACGTACAACTTGAAGTATCTCCTCCCTCTCAAGCTTCCTTTCAAGCCAAACCCTCTCCACATCCCCAATACGATCAACTTCCAAACCCTCCACAAAAGGCCTCCATCCTCGGTCTCCTTGTACAAAGTTTTATAAAATTGTACTACCTGATTAGACACCTCGGATTCCTCCTCAAAAACCACCCCATCCACCTCCAAAGTCCTTAGATGATTAAACCTTTTATGAAAATTAGCCATTTTGTGAAAAACTTGGTGTTATTATCCCCTTCCTTGATACATAACATCCTAGATTTTTGTCTCCAGGAAATTTCTTCCAAGGAAAGAAGATGTTCCACCTGGGACCTCAAAGCTACCCTATTCCCTTTCTCCCCATCATTTGAAAATTTGAAAATCTGTCTGAAGCCATTGAAGGGAAATTTGAAAGTATTTCCTAGTACCAGCTTGCATGTGGTTCATTCTTTTATGTGTAATTTTTTTTTTTTTTTTTTTTGGTGGATAATATTTGTACTTATTCAGTTATTCTTATGATATAGGTGCATAGAGAAATGATATATATTATTTGTTCAAATTCATTTCCATGGCCTTTAAACTTGCAATTTATCTTATAGGTTTATGTATCTGCAATCATCCTGTTACCATAAGCTTGACGCAAATGTTTTGTGCTATTGTAGGTATGGCCAAAGAACAAGGAGAATTTGATAGCAATGGAAAAATACCTTTCCTTTGCTTCAAGTTGCCATGGCTGTAAATCTCTTGCTGAGTTGAAGAGGGATGAAAATGAGACTGCTGGAGCACTTGCAACTGTGCTTAAGTTCTTAAGCAAATCCATGATACGTTCTTTGATGTATGTCCCTCTTTGATTCTCTTATTGATATTAGTTGTTAAATTTGTTGTGTGATAAATTCTTATGTATGGGAACCTTCTTGCAGGAACTTAAGGACAATCTTGTTGACAGAGATGTGAGGCAGGTAATTTTTTTTCTTGACAGCTGAAACATGACCAATTTGTTATTCTAAGCTGCTTGCACTGGTCTGATCTTTTGTTGTCCATTCCTGGCCCCTGGTAGCAAGCACCTCTATGTAAGTGTAAATTTAACATTCCTGTCACAAGGATGATATTAATTTTGTCCCAATGGGACTAGAAAAACTGCACAATTAATGGTGTTTGTGTTAAGGTATTAAATCTGGCTCATTTAGTGTTATAGATGTCTGTAAACTTCATAATTACCACTACCATCTCTCTCTCCTGTTCTGCCTTGGTTCCACTTAGTCTGGCATGTGTTCTAGCATATTGAGTGTAACTTAGTCTAAATAATGCATCCTGCTTTTGTTTTGGATTAGTAGTGGAGATCCATTCTCAGTAAAACATTACTTAAGGCAGGCTGATGGTTATTATAAATATTGATTGGACACCATGCGTTCCTCGTTGTGATCATGAATTAGTTTTTATAATATTTTGTGGTGACTTCAGTAATATTTATCTGTTGATTCCCTCATTCCTTGTGATAAACTTTTGCCTGTTTTCCTAAAAACTTTAAAAAGGAGAATTATGGACTAGTTGGTTTTTCTTTATGAAGATTCGTATAAATAAAGATATTCTTTCTGCAGATGCTGTAAACAGTTAAGAAGTTCAGAAGGGGTGTAAAACTGTGTTTAGCCATGTGTTTCCCACCAGAGACCAGGCTGAAAATCAACCTCTGTGGAAGATGGCAGAATAGCTGGCAGCTGCTTGTGTGACAAAGCTTGATTCATCTGTGACACAACTGGTCTCAAAAGAAGTTGGAACTTGGAACAGAGAAGTCTCAATGGGCAGTGAAACAGAACAAATTTTTGGTCCTTCCACGGTGGATAGAAGAGTCAAATTATAGGTGGCAAAAGCAATCTGAAGAGAACTATTCTGTCAACCCAATGAAGAGCCAATAACTCATTCTTTTGTAGCAATGCTCACCATTTTGTAGTAAAATAAGTTATAGAAAAGGCGGATGCAGCAGGTTTGATGGTTAAAAATCACCTAATAGGTTCAAAAAATGAAAATAGTGGTAATTAATTATCTGGGAAAGTAAATGCTGGATCCTAATCTATTTTTGTTGTATATAAATTAAATATCTGGATTCTCTTTTAGTGAGATTCGAAGTAACTGGGAAACACTCGGCTAATGGTGTGAGACACCAGGACTAGCCTACTAGCAGTAAACTATCAAGAGCCTTGGGTGACCACTAATTTTTATCTTGCCATAAAATTTCATGCCAGTATCAAGTGGAGTTCTCTCCTATTTCATGGTCATTTCCTAGTTATGTTGTTAAGAGCTCTAAAGTTTGAAGTTTGTTTATGTAGACTCATATTATCCATTCTAGCAGAGTGGTGCCAATCCGCTTAATTGTAAATGCAAACAACACCTAAACCCATTTGGATGTTTGTTGCATACCATATTTTGAGTTCGTAGAAAATTTTAATAACCTTAAATTTAGAAGATGATTCAAAAGAGTAATATGGTGATAATGCAGAAGAACCGGAGCGAGTAGATATAGCTTTATGCGGTCAAGCCAGTTAGCCTTGGCTGACTAATAAAGATCCAAAAACAGTATCTAGAACAGCACAGCTCAACAGTTTTGAGGGATCTTTTATCAACCCCTTCAGTTTGTCAGAACCTAATAAGTAAAATTAATTTTTATTTTTGTAAAAGAACAGTTTTGTAACATGCGACTGTTTTTGGTCAGGTTTTGCGAGTGCTTCCATTTCTTAAATTATCATATTCAACCCACTACAATACTTGTAATATTTTATATCAGCTTGTTAACATAACACTATAGGGTAGCAAGTGATTTCAAGTCTAGAAATTACTAACTGGTGTGCATTAAGCTCACTCTTGCCCAACAGTAGAATTGACAGGGAAAGTGCATGGAAACTGGATGACCGCATGCTTTGATATGCCTGGAAAGTTCTGAAAATGAACAAGCAATTCTTAGATGACCAACTCACTAAAACTGCTGGCGTAAGTCAAGTAGCAGGAGATGACTTGGGTTAAGTCTGAACCCCAATTGTGTTCTGATGCAAACAATTGAAAGGTAAGGTAAGGTAATGATGTTGCAATGAGCTAATGATTTTGAACACTAGATGCCTAAAAAAAAAGAATATAGGGAAAAATAATGAAGTATACAACATAATACTGTATCATATTATTGTATATAAAGCCAAGCTAACAAAGAAACCAAGCAAGGCACCAGCTATGACTTCAACCTCAGTATGGCCAATTGATTCTTTTAGAGAAATTAAATTCTCAATAGTTCTTTCTATTCATTCTTCAACATTGGCTGCTGAGCCAGAAGACAACACCGCCTGATTATTTTGCCACATTTTGTCATCTGATCTAAGTAATAGAGGAGAATTTGTTGATTTTGATGTAAAAGAACTTGCTTCCTCAGACACGAGGGGCCCAAGTCTCTCCAAACTTGGGGCAATGATGTTCCTGGTTGAGAATCAATCATATTTTCTCTATCCTTAGTGTGAACTGAATTAACGTGCATTTTGGCCAGCACTTTATTCAAGACTTTTGCATGATTTCCTACTTCTCTTCTCACACCCTGCAGAAGTAAAATCAACACTCAGATTGATGTTTCAGTTTGACTATAATTTAGGAAACATATGCAACTTCTGAAAATGTCATGTAAAAATCTCTCATTGTAACTGAAGTACATCCTGAGACCGTATTGAAAAATATCTAAACATTTAGATGTGAAGAAACTAGAGATATGATAGCATGACTTATGAGTTGTTTGTATGGGACAAAATTAGGTCTGGTTTGACCTATATCCATAAACGACTTCATAAAAATCTCATTTTTTGCTGAACCTTAAGCACGACACCAGGTTTATGGAGAATCCGGTGTTCTCTTTCTTATTCTCTTCACTATCATTTCCTTTATTTAGAAAACATGCTTACATACCTCGGAAAATACATTCTTACATACGACTTCTTTAGTGGCTAGGAACTATAGCAATAGCAAACAATTTTAAAAAATTTATAGCTGACAAGAATGAAGTAATAGTCTCAATGGCGCAGCTCATTTTCCTGATGGAGTAGCTTTGTTTTGGTGAAGATTGTGACTGATAATGGAGCAGCAACTGAGGAATGAGATTTCATAAATTAGTTATTGCAGTAGTGTGGTTGTAGTTGGTGGAAAGTAAGGAGATAAACCAAGTTCAACCCTTCGTTGCAATCAGTGCATATGATGGGTATAAATGTATAATATTCCTTGAAAATTAATGGGATGTCAACCTTCCAAGTTGTAGTTTTAGATAAAAGTTATAAGCTACATGCAAATTAATTCTAAGTGGAAGATCAAGCTACACTGAATCCCTTTATATTTAATTATTCGCTCATACAATTTTTATGACTACAAGAACTACCAACTTATTTTTGAACTTCATCCTATGGGCTAAGTGGGATGCGTTCAATTTGCAAAACTTGGGAAAGGAGTGATATTACATCGATCTAGACACTATATCCATGATCCATTAGGTCTTTCTTCATTCAAATATATTCTTTCTGCCAAAGTTGCGATATTGAAATTTCACGGAAAGGTTTCACCAATGTTGCTTTGTGAGAAAGAAATTTCTGAGACACACTTTCCATGGTTGGTCGGGACTTTGGGTTGGAATGTAAGCATGCAAATGCTATTGTTGCAACAAGGGCAATATCTTGCACACCCCGTTTATCTGTTGGAGGTGAGAGGCGTGGATCCAAGACATCCTTTAGCATTACATCTTGATTGGATGAAGATAGTGATAATGACGAGAGGAACTCTCCTGGATGCATTCCCATTATTGTTTCTAGTGCCACTACCCCAAAGCTATAGGCATCACATTTTTCTGTCACGACCATAGTATAGGCAAATTCTGCCAAAAAAAAAAAAAAAAATAACGCCCTTAGTACATATTTGTTTTATATTTTCTTATTAGCATGTTATTCAAGTCTAAACAATAAAAGTGCCAGGAAGAAGTATGAAATATTAAAGTGATGAAGTGGTAGAAGAAGGCTTGAAGTGTTCACCTGGAGCAACATACCCATATGTGCCTGCAAGTATAGTTTCATGGGACGAATTGGGATTCAGAGGTCTTGCTGTACCAAAGTCAGAGACAAATGCCTCAAATTCCATATTCAATAGAATGTTGCTGCTTGATATATCCCGGTGAACAATTGGTGGGTTGAAATTGTGATGCAAGTAAGATAAAGCATGTGCCACACTCTTAACAATGTTCACTCTCTTTGTCCAGTTCAACTCAACAGCTTCATCATCATTGCGTAGGACACAATATAAGCTTCCCCTTTCCATGTATTCATAAACCAAAAACATACATTGCTTGTGTAAACAAAATCCATGAAGCTTCAAAATGTTTCGATGTCTTATTTCAGATAATACTTTTACCTCAGTTTCAAAACTCTTGATGAGAGCTGCCTCCTTTGCTTCTAGTTGATGAAGTTTCTTCAAGGCAAAAATATATCCATTGGGCAACTGTGCTTTGTAAACACTGCCATAACCTCCGGTTCCAATACAGTATTTGATGCTGAAGTCCTCAGTTGCTTTAATGATATCTTCATATGCAATTCTTCCACCATAATTCCATATTGAGAGTAAATCTCCATTTCTGTTTACAGTTCTCTCGGATTCAACGTCATTATTCGCAGATAGAAATATATATAGATATCCAAAAATAGAAAGGTAGAATAATAGATACAGACTGACAGTGGAGAAGTGAAACCTATCCCTCTCTGGTTCTTCTTCCGAATCTGTGGTTGTAGATGTCAAGCAAGAAGGGATACCCTTGAATTCACCACATAAACCCTTGTTGCCAATGATTGCTTGTGGTGGGTATCTATCTTTAAACTCACGCGGAATCTTACCCTCCAAATTATTATATGACAAGTCAATGGATGATATCTGGGTCATGGAGTTAAGGAAATCAGGTATGGTACCAGATAGATTATTATGGGAGAGATTCAAGAATTCTAGGCTTGTCAATTCTCCCAGATGGTGAGCTATCCTTCCACTAATGACATTATGACTAATGTCAATATAAAATAGTGAAAGGCTGCCAAACTGGGCTGGAATGCTTCCGTTCAGACTATTGTTGTTCAATGACAAATGCTTTAGATTGTTGCAATTCCCAATATGAGTTGGGATATTTCCAACAAGCCTGTTATGGGAGAGGTCTAAATGTAGAAGATTGGAAAGCAAGTCTATTCCAGGAGGTATGTGGCCAGAAAGTTGGTTAGAGGACAGATTTAAGTACTCCAATTGGGTTAATTTGGTAAGTTCAATTGGTATGACACCAGACATCTTGTTATTAGACAAGTCCAGCCAACTTAAATGTTCTACATTCCTAATTTCTTGGTCTATGAAACCTTCTATGAAATTTGAATGAAAGGATAAATAATTCAATCTGGTTAAATGATTAAGAGATGAGGGAATTGAACCATTAAGGTAATTAGAACTAAGATCCAGGTGAACTAGCTTTTTCAAATTTCCTACATCTGAAGGGATGGAACTGCTGATTTGGTTCAAACTGAGGCATAGAGATGTCAAGTTGGTCAAATGAACAAGGGATGAAGGGATTGGACCTATGAGCATGTTACCACTTAAGTTTATGGCAACCAGATTCTTCAGATTTCCCAGTTGCATTGGGATGGGACCCTTAAAATGGTTATTTGAAAGATCCAGCTCTACTAGTTGGGTGAGATTTGCTAGCCAAGTAGGTAGCTCACCTGTCATATTATTTGAGGACAGGTTGAAGTACATGAGCTTTGAAAGAACACCAAAATGAGCAGTGATGCTTCCTTGGAGTCCGTTCCCACTGAGATCAAGCCGAACAAGGTTTGGGAAGGAAGAGAAGTTGAGTTTCCCAAATTCGTCACCCACGGTGAAGTTACGAGGTGGTTTAATCTCTGTCACGCTTCCAGCTTTGTCACAAGCTATACCAGGCCACTTACAATGACTTGAGGTATTGTTTCTATTGGAACTCCACCAGTGCCACCAACCACTCTCCAGCAGAGCCTCTGCTTCATGTTCAAGCGATGATGATGAGTCACTTGCTCTCACTAGCAATATTGCACTATCTATAGTAGAAGAAAAGGAAAGAACGAAAATAACACATACTACCATCGGTTTAGAGGTCAATAGGAAGGGTGCCATGAATTAATCTGCAGCTGGTTAATTGCTAGGCTGATTTTGCCGGAGGACTTAAAAAGGAACCGAGTGAAAGTGATAGGCAGGGTACATTAGTTACTGGTCTTATGTTCTGTATAGAAAATATTTTGGTTTCTACTTTCTACTTTGTAATTCCATGTCCTATCCAAAAAAAAAAGTTGGTTATGCAAGACTTGTAAGCGGAACCATCCAAGCAAATTCATTGAGGGGCTAAATTGTCTAGTCCCCAGTTTGGTGTTAAATATTAGCTATGATATATTCCATGTTGAAGGCTTATGTCCACGGAAGAAACCCTTAACGGCTACATCTTTATTGTATAAGAATGTAGTACAAAAACTGTGTTACAATAAACCATAACATAAGTATATATAGTAGACTTAACCCTAAACTAATAGACTTCTAATACAAGTAGAAGACTTGACTTGCACACAAAGTAGAATTAGGCTTGGACCTATGCTAATGGGCTAATATATCTCTAATAGGTTTATTAACTCTTGACTAAGAAAAATTGTGACAATAGTGTTAACCATAAAACAAGTATTGCATGGTTGAAGGACCTATCATTGTCATAGTGGCACGACTAGTAGAGCAAAGACTGAACCGTGTCAAAGAACGCATTAATACTCTTTATTTGTTAGTGTCACTGCTCAAGACTAACAAATGTAAAATATCTTTTTTGATTTCTGATTTTCAATTACAATATACTTGTTCTAATGTCAGCAAGTCATTTTGTTAGGTTAAATTTAAGACTTCATGCTTTTGATCTTGGCCCTAGAAGATATGCAGCAGAAAATTAGTTGCTTTAATCGGGATATAATGACAACGAAAAATCCAAAAAACTTCCAGACAGCAATATTTCTTTGATAGTAATAAGGATCTTGACTTGAAGTTTATGAGAGCTAACCCATGATTGGGGCTTGGTGAGTTTGGTCCTTATTGCATTTGCATTGATGTTTCCCCTTGACAAGTCTTCTGTGATAACTTGTCGGTCTTCACAGAAAAACCAAAGGACCTAATTGACTTCTAGACTTTTAATACAAATAGAAGACTTGACTTGCACACAGAGTAGAATTAGGTTTGGGCTTATGCTAATGAGATAATATATCTCTAATAGGTTTATTAACTCTTGACTATGAAAAATTGTGTCAATAGTCTTAACCATAAAACAAGTATTGCTTGGTTGAAGGACCTATCATTGTCATAGTGGCACGACTAGTATAGCAAAGACTGAACCGTGTCAAAGAATGCATTAATACTCTTTATTTGTTAGTGTCACTGCTCAAGATTAAAAAATGTAAAATATCTTTTTTGATTTTTGATTTTCAATTACAATATACTTGTTCTAATGTCAGCAAGTCATTTTATTAGGTTAAAACTTAAGACTTCATGCTTTTGATCTTGGCCCAAGAAGATATGCAGCAGAAAATTAGTTGCTTTGATCGGGATATAATGACAACGAAAAATCCAAAAAACTTCCAGACAGCAATATTTCTTTGATAGTAATAAGGATCTTGACTTGAAGTTTATAAGAGCTAACCCATGATTGGGGCTAGGTGAGTTTGGTCCTTATTGCATTTGCATTGATGTTTCCCCTTGACAAGTCTTCCGTGATAACTTGTCAGTCTTCACAGAAAAACCAAAGGACCTAATTGACTTCTAGCCTATATAAGACCACCAATAAATCTATTGGGTCCATATGCATGGACCATATCGGTATTTAAATTTCCAAGTCCTCTAGTACGTATGACAAGCCTAGCAATTTTTATTTTCTTTTTTCTTTTTGCTGAATAGAAAAGGGTGTCTCCAGTGTGGAGTCATGGACCTCATGGCACGACAATTGCATAATTATTAATGATATAATGAATAGCCCTCTTGACCTGTTGCCGTGAAGTAGCTTCCTCTGCTACCTTTTTCTATTTTAATTATCTTATTGTGGCAGGCAAAAATAAGTCAAACTTGCTTTTTTCCTCACACAATTAATTTGTAAAGGTGGGATGCCAATCAACCTTTGTTACCTCTATTTAGGTGGACTGGACTAAGTTAGAAATTAAAGGATAAATGTTAAGTATGAGATGTGAGAATTGGTTAAAAATAACCTCAGATTGCTTATATTATGTTCCTCGGGTTTGGTCCGAGATACAGATTACACTTGTTCTAAGATTACAATGATGATTCTCTTATTTCTCTTTTTTTTCAGATGTTTAGATCCCCTCTTCACAGTGGCCTCTCTGCCTTATATAGTCCCCTAGGTCATATCTTGGCCTTTCACTTGGAGGGTTAGGGTTCATTTTCCTTAATACATGTTCCATCAGGACCTCACTAAAAGGTTGTTACACCAGGCTATGAGCTATAAGGATACTGTTCAATTGTCATTTTCTCATTAATGCGGCCAATCAAGTGGGCTTAGTGCATTGAATGTGGAGGTGATGGGTGCTTTATTTGCATTCTTACCTTTCTTACTTGACAACAAATCTTTCTTCTCTTCCTTGGTTTATGCCTGATGGTCTTCAGAATTGGTCCTCGGTCTTTTCGAGGACACGTCAACATCCTCGGGCACTATAGTCTCCTTACGCTTGTGGCAAGTTGCTTATACTTTCCCAAGGACTTGCTATAAGTGCTTTTTAAGGTCTGTTCACAAGTATGGACACCCCACAAGTATAAGTGCTTGTGGGGTGTGATGGTTAATATGTCAATGGCTAATATTCTTGGCGTGATGGACATTCCACAAGTATAAATGCTTGTGGGGTGTGAGTAGTAAGGGTCAGTATTTAAGTCTCTAGAAGGGAGTTTAACATACATACACTTAAATTAGGTAAGCTGGAATAGAACTATATATATATATACACACACCATTCATTTTCTTTTTTAGTACTCTTTCAATTTATGACAAAAAATTTTCCATACTAATTTGAAATGGATCATAATTATGAACCAATAATAGTCAAATGGCTAATATGTCAATGGGGGAAAAAAAATAAAACAAAAAGTGACTCAGATGGCATTGGTTTAAGCACTCCAATGTTAAGTTAGTGGTGACCTTAAAGAAAAACTCTCCATGGAGATAATGTGCACTACCCATATCTTAGGGTGAGAATTTGTTAAATACATGTAAAATAAGAGTATTCTCGTCTGAAAATGTAAAGGAAAAAAAAAATGCATTTTAGATAACAAAAAAACCATTTTATCTATTTTCCCTAACCAATTTTATAATACACCTTACATTTCATATTTTATTTTAGAATACAATACATTAAAATAAATTTTTGTTTCTTTCTCAAATAGAAATCAACCCAACTCCGTCCAACCACCATTACAACCTGTTATGAAACCCAATCAATCCATCACAAAACCCAAATTTTTAACCCAACCACAACCACCATTGATGACCACGGCAAGCCCAATGCATGATGGTGAGAGAGAACAAAGAGAAAGAATAGAGAAAACAGAAACCCAAACGCTTGTATGTGGGTGTTTAAAACATTTTACTTTTCTTGAGTTCAAGAAAAAAGGCCAATAGATTTTACTTAGGGCCGAATACAATAAAGCCTGTGGTGAACTATCTAATTAGAAAATCTATACGGTTCTAGAAGAGATGTATAGATTTAATTGTCTACCAGTTTTTCTAGAATTTATGAAGTTTGTGTTTAAATTATAATTTAGATTTAATTGTCTACCAGTTTTTCTAGAATTTATGAATTTTGTGTTCTAATTATAATTTTGTTAGATGTGTCTTATATTATGCAATTCCCTTCTGATATTTTGGGCCCAAATTACTTGCTTTTACATTTGCAAAGATGTGCTATAGAATTTAGTGTATAAAAGTACAAAACTACTCTTTGGCCATTGCTTCAGTGGTTTCAAAACCACTTGTTTTACACGTCCAGATTCTTCAAAATCATGATTATTAGGATAGCGGTAATTGCATTCCTCCAAGTTATCAAAACTTTTAGTTTTGCCTACTTGGACTCGCAAAAAACGTGAGGTTGGTCTATCTCAAAAAACCCCAGGACCTGAACCACCCTCTACCAGAAAACGCCAATACTCATCTTCATCAGATTTCCCTTCCAAACGACAACAAATAATCCAGGTTGCTCATGATGATTACTCTGAAATGGTGGAGGCTGCAAAGCAGCCCCGTCAAACCCAATGAATTGCTTAAGTTGGAACTGCTGTGGATTGGGACAGCCACATGCAGCTCTGGAGCTCACCGAGTTGGTGAAAAAATATTCCCCATCCATACTTTTTCTTATGGAGACTAAAGCAAAGGACAGTCACTTAAAGAGACTCTGTTCGAAAATACACATGGAGAATGTTGTCATTGAGCCAAGGGTCAATACAAGTGGTGGTTTGGCATTCTATTGGAAGGACGAACTTAACCTCAAAGTTGTAGATTCAACACCAACATTCATTGATGCAGTAGTTAACCTAGGAATGGATGACGCCTGGCGATTAATGGGTTTTTACGGAAACCCGTGAATGGCCAACCGGGAACATTCTTGGGCACTACTAAGAGTCTAAGACACCTCTACTTGAAGATGGATTTGCCTTGGCTTTGTGTGGGGGATTTCAACGAAATCACCAAAGCCGAGGAGAAGAAGGGGGATGCTCCAAGACAGGAACGTCGGATGAGAGAATTCAAGAGTGCTTTGGATTTTTGTGGATTTTGGGACTTGGGTTTTGTTAGGCCACCTTTCACGTGGAGTAATAATCATTTTGAAGGAGAGATGATATGGATTTGGCTGGATAGAGGGGTAGCAACTCTATCATGGTCATAATTGTTTCCAACAATTCAACTCCACCACATCGAAGGTACATTATCTGACTATTGTCCACTGTGGTTATGTTCTGACGATGAAAATGTTAGATTTTATAAGAAATCCAAGCCTTTTTGCTTCGAGGCTATATAGTTCAAAGATGAAAGATGTGAGGGGATCATCAAATCTGCATGGGAGGGAAAAAATGTGGGTGAACCAGTTGGGAGGTTAATATGCAAGGTGGATGCTTGTCAATTGAGTTTGCAAAAATGGAGCAAATTATCTTTTGGCAATATTCGCCATTTGTTAGCTCAAAAAAAGAAACAATTAGCACAAGCAGAACACATGTCCGTGGCGGGGACGAATCATGATCGTGTCCGATTGCTAAGAGGTGAGGTTTATGATCTTATGGTGAAGGAAGAATGTTTATGGCATAAAAGATCAGGGATAGATTGGCAGAAGAGTGGGGATTTGAACACAAGTTATTTTCATAGCCGAGCTACCCACCAAAACAAAAGAAACTTTATTTCCAAATTAATTTTCGAGGATGGGTTTGTGGTGGAAAGTGATAGGCAGATTGGAGAGGCTTTGGTGGATTATTTCAAGCAAATTTTTACCTCCACTTCCCCTTTAAGCTTTGAACAGATTCTTCGAGGCATTGACACAAAGGTTACCCCATTGATGAATGCTAAATTGGTTTGAGATTACACAGCAGAGGAGGTGGAACATTCCTTGAAACGAATGAAGCCAATAACAGCACTAGGACCAGATGGTATGTCTCCAATTTTTTTCAAGTCTTGTTGGAACTTTATTGGCAAGGATGTAATTGATGCTTCTCTAAAAATTTTAAATTTGGGGTCCATGCCTAATAGCTTAAACCACACATTCATTTCCCCGATCCCAAAAATTAAATCACCTAAAAAAGTCAAGGACTTTTGACCTATAAGGCTTTGCAATGTCCTATATAAAATTATATCTAAAACCATAGCCAACCGTCTGAAAAAATTACTTCCCAAGTTAGTCTCAGAATCACAAAGTGCCTTCCTATCAAAAGCATTGATTTCTAATAACATCCTTGTTGCATTTGAAACCCTTCACCACCTAAAATCTAAGAGAAAAGGAAAAACGGGGCTGATGGCCCTAAAGCTCGACATGAGCAAAGCTTATGATAGAGTGGAATGGATTTTCCTTGAAAAAATAATAGAAAAATTGGGTTTTGATAGGAGGTGTATTTCACTTATTAGTTCATGTATCAGATTTGTTTCTTTTTCTGTTTTGGTTAATGGTGAACCACATGGTAATTTCACTCCTAATAGAGGCCTCCATCAAGGGGACCCATTATCACCCTACCTATTTCTATTGTGTGCAGAAGGGTTACACTCTCTCATACAGCAAGCTGAAAATTCATATTCGAGAAAGGATTTGGCATAAAATACAAGGCTGGAAGGAAAGATTATTGTCGCACAATGGTAGAGAAGTTTTGATAAAAGCGGTCCTCCAAGCAATGCCTACTTTCACCATGGGATGTTTCAAAATTCCAAAGAGTTTATGCAAAGATATTGAAGCTCTTATCAGGATATTTTGGTAGGGGTACAAAGGAGATAAAAGGAAAACTCATTGGGTGGGATGGAAGAAACTATGCAAACTAAAAGGCCAAGGGGGGTTAGGATTCAAGGATATTGAAAATTTCAACCTTGCGATGTTAGGCAAACAGGTATGGCGATTGCTCCACAATAAAGACTCCCTTTTCTATAAAGTCTTCAAATCAAAATATTTTCTGGATTGCACTATTCTAGATAAGGGGGGTAAAGTTGAACGGGTCATACGCTTGGTCAAGTATACTAAAAGCAAGGAAGGTTGTCTGGTTGGGGTCGAAGTGGAGGATAGGAGATGGGAAATGTGTGAGGATCCGTGGGGATAAATGGCTACCGGATTCACAAGCAAGTCGGGTGCTATTGCCCCAAAAAAACTTTCCCAACAACACAAAGGTCTGTGCTCTCATCGATGAGTAAAGGGGCAGGTGGCTAGAAGACAGAGTGAAAGAGGAATTTCTCCCCCATGAAGCAAAGACAATAATCAGTTTACCTCTAACGCTCTGTTTGTTTCAATGTAAAATATTTTCAGGAAAATATTTTCCAATTTTATAGTGTTTGTTTTGCAGTAAAATATTTGGTCAAAAGTAAAATATTTTCTGTCAACCATATCAACCTAAGCAAATTTATGTAAAATTACACTTAAAATTTTGGGAAATCATTTTACATTTGCTCAATCCTTCACACCCCAATACTTATCACTCCCGCAAATATAAAAATTGAAATATTTTCCTGCAAATATTTTACACGTAAAATATTTTACCTTTGCAAATATTTTACATCGAAACAAACGGAGCGTAAGTAACTTGGGCACCGAGGACAAGCTCATCCGGTCTACCACAAGCAATGGCTATTACTCTACGAAATCAGTGTATCACCTTCTCTCAATGGAGGTAGTAGTTTGAGAACCTAGTCCATCTAATCCAAATGCACACAATCAGTTTTGGAGGCAATTGTGGTCGCTAAATGTGCCGAATAAAATATGACATTTCCTGTGGCGGGCTTCCAACGATTCTTTACCTACAAAGAAAAACTTGCAAAAACGGAATATCTTGCCGGAGTCGACTTGTGAACGTTGTGGTGACAACACCGAGGATACAATACATGCATTTTGAGGCTATCCGATGGTTAAAGGCACTTGGTGGGAGCTGGAACAATGCAGAGCGTTCTCGTGGGAGAAATTCAAATGCTTCCGTGATTTGCTCCAAGGAGTCTTTGCATAAAACAATTCGCGAATGGCTGAGTTATTTGCATACATCAGATGGAGTATATGGCACAATCGGAATGCAAGGTGTTAACGTATATTAGGGTATGTGGGCTTTAGGCCCACCTTGTTTACTTGTATAGCACACTTACTTGCATTGCACACTCTGCCTCCTATATAAAGGTACTTATGTATATTCTATTACTTGAAAAATACAATACAATCTTTCAGTATTTCTAACATGGTATTAGAGCCATGTCCACAGATGACCTTAAAAATATCATCGCCAATGTCATTCGTATGGTTGGTAATGCATCTTATTCCTCTTCTCTCTCGACTTTATCCGGTATGTCTCCTTCCTCTTGGCTTATGAATTCTGCTTGTCGTAATCACATGAATCCTCACTCGTCCTTATTTTCTGAACTTAAACCCGCACCACACCCTCTTAATATTCACACAGCAAATGGTTCCACTATGTCTGGTCATAATATAGGTTCCATTTCGATCTCCAATCTCTCGGTTCCTGGTGTCTTTAATGTTCCCGACCTTTCTTACAATTTATTTTTGTGAGACAATTAGCTGAGTTAGGTTATCGCATTATCTTTGATTATTCCGGGTGTATTGTGCAGGATCTAAGGACGGGACGGGAGCTTGGGACCGGTCCCAGAGTTGGGTGTATGTTTCTCGTGGACAACCTTCGTCTTCCACTTGTTACTCCTGTTTCTGTTGTTGCAGCTGCTACAGTTTCTTCTACTCCTTTCCTTGCACTTTGGCATGCTCGACTTGGTCACGCATCTTCCTCTTGAGTACAACAATTGGCTTATAGAGGTTTGTTAGGTTCAGTGTCTACAGAAAATTTTGATTGTGTTTCATGTCAGTTAGGAAAACAACCAGCTTTGCCTTTCAATACTAGTGAATCAATATCCACCGATATATTTGACCTTATTCATTCTGATGTTTAGGGGCCTTCCTCTGTCTCTAGTATTGGTGGGTCTCAATATTTTGTTGTCTTTGTTGATGATTACTCTCGCTATAGCTGGATTTTTAATATGAAACATCGTTCGAAGTTATTGCAAGTATATTCTAATTTTGCAAAAATGGTTGAAACTCAATTTTCCAAACGTATCAAAATTTTTGATCTCGATAATGCTCTTGAGTACACTCAATATGCTTTCCAAGCTGTTTTGCATTCCTATGGCAATGTTCATCAACTAATTTGTCCAGGTATCTCTCAGCAAAATGGTAGAGCTGAATGAAAACTTTGTCATATTCTTGACACTGCTCGTGCTCTTATTCTCTCTGCCAAAGTTCCTGCTCCTTTTTAGGGTGAAGCTGCCCTTCATGCTGTTCATACTATTAATCGCATTCCAAATCCTATTATTCAAAATCAAACTCCATATGAGCGCCTTTTTGGGTCACCTCTAGACTATCACCACCTTCGCTCCTTTGGTTCTACTTGTTTCGTTCTTCTTCAGCCACATGAGCATAACAAACTTGAGCCTCGGTCAAGGCTTTGTTGTTTTCTTGGCTATGGCGAAACTCAAAAGGGGTATCGGTGTTATGATCCTGTCTCTCATCGTCTTTGTATCTCCCGCAATGTTGTCTTTTGGGAACATTGCTCCTTTGTCGAGCTCTCTCACTTCCGTGCCTCCCTATCTTCCTCCTCTGTTTTAGATCTTTTTCCGGATGAGGCACATATTCCTTCTATAACTACTCCCGATCCTCCCGTAGTTGCTCTTGATCCTCCTATAGACTTCTCTGTCCAACCACCAGATACCTTTGATCCCTTTCCTAGTTCACCCTTTAATGAACAGGTGGAAGATGCACAGGTTGAAGACGAGCTACCCAACCCCGAGCTTGGGTCCCCCGCTCTTGTTCCGCTTGAAGATCTTGCACAAGACATTCCACCTCGTCACTCAACTCGGGTAAGATCCATTCCTACACATTTACTTGATTATCATTGTTACACTGCCCTTGCTACATCGCATGAGCCTCACACCTATTGTGAGGCTTCCACTGACCATTTATGGCAGATTGCAATGAAAGAGGAACTTGATGCATTATCTAAAAACCATACTTGAGATTTGGTGACTCTTCCCCTTGGGAAATCTGTGGTTGGTTGTAAGTGAATCTACAAGATTAAGACTTGCTCTGATGGGTCCATTGAGCGCTACAAAGCTCATGTTGTTGCAAAAGGTTTTACACAGGAGTATGAGATTGATTATGAAGAGACCTTTACTCCTGTTGCTCGTATCTCATCTGCTCGAGCTCTCTTAGTTGTTCTTCTTTGCTTAAAATGAGACTTTTTTCAGATGGATGTCAAAAATGCATTCCTTAATGGGGATTTAAGTGAAAAAGTTTATATGCAACCTCCTCCCGATCTTTCTGTTGAATCAAATAAGGTTTGTTACCTTCGGCGTGCTTTTTATGGCCTTAAACAAGCTCCACGAGCTTGGTTTACTCAAGCCAAGTATGCCTCTGAACTCTTGTCTCGATCTGGACTCACCGATAGCAAGACCATTGACACTCTAGTTGAGCTTAATGTGCATCCGACTCCGTTAGGGGGGAAACCGTTGTCTAATCCCTCTCTTTTGAGACGCTTGGTTGTGACCCTAGTTTATCTCTCATTATTACTCGCCCGGACATTTCCTATGCTGTTCACCAGGTGAGTTAGTATTTGTCCGCTCCACGATCGACTCACTATGCTGTTGTCCTGCGTATTCTTCAATACCTAAAGGGCACTCTCTTCCATGGTCTTTTCTACTCTGCTTAGTCTCCTCTTGTTCTCCGTGCATTTTTCGATGCTGATTGGGCATGAGATCCCACCGATCGCAGGTCCACCACCGGTTATTGCTTTCTTCTTAGTTCTTCTCTGATTTCTTGGTGAAGCAAGAAACAAACTCATGTGGCTCGCTCCAGTATTGAAGCTGAATATCGTGCCCTTGCCGATACCACATCCGAGCTCCTTTGACTACGGTGGCTTCTCAAAGACTTAGGTGTATCCACATCCTCTGCTACTCCTCTTTATTGTGACAACCAGAGTGTCATTCATATTGCTCACAAGATGTCTTCCATGAACGGACTAAACGCATCAAGATCGATTGTCATTTTATCCGTTATCATCTTGTCCATAGTGCTCTCAAGCCGATCTCAGTTTCTTCTAAAGATCAACTTGCAGATATCTTCACCAAGTCACATCCTAAGGGACGTCTTCGCACTTTGGTTGACAACTTCAAGTTGGTCTCACATCCACCTTGAGTTTAAGGGGGGCTGTTAACGTATATTAGGGTATATGGACTTTAGGCCCACATTGTTTACTTGTATAGCACACTTACTTGTACCGCACACTCTGCCTCCTATATAAAGGTACTTATGTATATTCTATTACTTAAGAAATACAATACAATCTTTCAGTATTTCTAACACAATGAAGTTTGGGACGGTGACAATGCCTATGGAAATGATTTATACCGATGCAGTTCAACGCCTTCAGGAATTCCACTCAGCGCAGGAGCCGCCACTGCCGCAGGAAGCAGCCCCTCATCCGACCCATTGGTTGCCAATCCCCACCAGGTTTCTATAAAATAAACTATGACAGTGCAACGTTCCAGGATTTGGCATCGGCGAGATTGGGTGTAGTGGCACGTGACTCAGATGGACGAGTTATCGCAGCACTTTCAGAACATATTTTCCTCCCCCCAACCTTTGAAGCCTTGGAAGCTTTAGCTTGCAGGAAGGCAGTAGCTTTTGCCATTGATCTGGACATTCGGGACGTCGTGTTCGAAGGCGACTCAGAGACTATCTTCAAACAACTCAGCTTTGATCAACCAAGCATGGCTGCCTTTGGCCACTTGGTTGATGAGGCACGCAATTTAGCAATTTAGCAGCGACTTTGAGGAGTTTTCAGTTCTCACATATCAAGCACAAGGGTAATATGGTGGCAGATAAATTAGCGAAGTTAGCTAAGACCTTGTATGAATCTACAATTTGGTTTGAGGATATCCATAGAGATGTAGCTACTCTTGTATTTTCTGACAGAAGTTTTCTGTCCTATTAATGAAGTTTCACGATTGGTTTCTCAAAAAAAAAAAAAAAAAAAAAAAAAAAAAAAAAAAAAGAGAGAGAGAAAAGAGAAAAGAAAAAGAAAAAGATAAAAGAAACATTGCACAGGTTTTACTTCCTATAAAATACTAGATTCATTTTATGTGTGTCTCCTGACCAATGAGATTGCAACAATAAAGCCTTAATTAGTTGTAGAACATAGGCAGACTAATCATAATAATTTACATGCATTTTTCACCTACTTATGAAAAGTACACCGGCCTTGAGCCATTGCAACCCTCTTCTCTTTTTCTCCAGGTTTGAACTGGCTGAGAACTATATTGAGATAATTAATTTGACTTATACATACCACTTGACTCCATTTTATATTTTTTATTCCATTGCTAAACAATTCCTGGATTTTTGTATAGGTAGAAATCATTATCTAGAAATTATTGACCAGTTTCTCAAAAAAAGAAAAGAAATTATTGACCAAGCCCATGAGGCTCGCCAAGCTTAGGTTGCTCAACAATAGAAACAGCGAGGAGTAAAAGAAACTCAAGAGAATACAAAGTTACAAATATATTTCTTGAGTGATATGTTAGACCTTTCACATTACAAATATCAATCCTCTAATTAATAACATACAAATATATATATATATATATATATATAATCGGCATCCACAAACAAAAATTAAGATTATTCAAATTTCAAACATACATATATTATGATATAAGGGAGATATTGGTAAATTGGTATTACACTATTACCCCACTACTTCTACAGTAAAGTACATAAAAAGCTTAATATAAATACATATGATATAGAGCTAGCTAGGTGAGGTTCTCATTCGCAGGTGTCCCAGTAACACCAAGGTCCTGCTTTTCATCTTTACCAGCACCAAATACAGGGTCACCTTTTCCAGCTGCATCTTCGACCTTGCCCTGCAACTTATCTATTTGAATCATACCCTGATCCTCTTTTGAATGTATCTCAATCTTGGTTTTGTTCTCTCCCCCAGATATTGACTCGTATGTTGTTGCAGTCTTTGACTCCGGTGGCTGTGCTCCCTGTGCCCCTGACATCACTTTTGATTTCTCTACTCGATCACTGTAATATATAATGCCATTCTATCTTAATCTGTCTTTGCCTATATATGCCACAAGTTCGATTTACTAGTGTATATATATAACCTCATCACCCACTACTTTAGCTTATATATGAATTGTTTAGGCTGTACATAATATATTCATTCCTCACGTATACTTGGTAGCCGATACTGGATATATTCGTGTCTAGTATAAGAGTAGGCCACGTTAATCATTAAAGTTAATCAACGTGGCATTGCATGCCATGACCAACGTGGTGGCGTGTGCTGTATTTGCACTTTGCATATTGCAACGTGTATATTTGCTTACTGATATGGAACCGCACCGCCACCGTGTGACATTGAGACAGTGACCCCACGCTTAATTAATTAAGACGACCTCTAAATTAAACAGGTCATGAACATCTTCAATCGCTTCCTAGCTAGCTTATACTAACTTTTCTAAACAAGTAATTAGAGCATACAAGTATATATACAACAACATAATAATTTAATATGATTTGATCTCTTTTCAAGCATATTTTAATTAATATGACAATAACAGAATAACAATTTAAAACCCAACAAAGATGCAAGTCTAACAACTGCTTTAAGGTGCTTGTGATGACTAGGTAGACAATCAAAGGTCATTCTCATTACTACATAACTAGTCGCTAACCCGTGCAATGCACGGGAAAGCTATTGTGTACGAAGATTTAAACAATTCTTTATTTCTTCGTCTTTGATTTCACATTAGGATTCCTATCCTTGATATGAAACATTAAATTACGAAATGGAAAATATAAATCAAACTTCAATTAAAATTAAAATTAGGATTTCAATCCTTTACATCCTTAAATATCCAATAAATGCTAAAATATCAATTTCCAATAAATTGAAAGACAACTTTAAAGTAATTTTTTTATCTTCTTCCATTGTTGCTCTTACATTCATTTGAAGTACCACTAATATAAACTTGTCAATAAAATACGTTGAGAAATGTATTACGACATGCAAAAGTTAGATATCAAATTTGTAATTTTGCTATATTAAAAAAAATGCACTTCTCAAGCTAATTTTTTTTGTCGGTTTCTTTAACAAAGTCAAAAACTTTCTTAACTATGTAGAATTCCCATCCAAACTTGAGATTATATTCATTTAATTATATTTGAAAAACAAATGCTTTTCCATTCAAATTTTCTACTTGCAAAGGTAGGTCAATTTTAGATTGTTGTCATGATACCCATTAACAAAGCATAAAACAGAGCAAAAATAAAAACTCCCTTTCACAATCATCAATCAATAATATTTTAAACTAATATAAATAATAATTCATAAAACATTCATTAAAAAAGACATTTTATATTATTTACAATCCATATAAAATAATAGAATTTGTTAATGCATCCGGACTTGAATCTGATTCTTTTTTTTTTTAAGATCAAAGATAGAAAGAATCAATTTCTCAATATGCAGCTCTTGATCCTTTTTTTTTTTTTTTTTTTTTTTTTTTTTTTTTAACTTGATAAGTGCATCTCTTGTTCTAACTTATTTTTTAATGGGCAAAGACAAAGCAAATAGTTAAAAAAAAATGCCTTTAGAAATATCTTAGAAATGTGAATCCTTCTACAATCCATGCAAAGTCAATCACAATGCAGTGTTTTATTATTCAACCATCCCGCAAAAGACGAGAACATAAAAATATCACATATGACACTAAGCTATCCATCAAACCCATTTGTTATATAGATTGACATGCACAACTCAAATTCCCTTCTCACTACTTTAAAGTAGCAGCACATCAAGAATAAATATGCATATGAGCAATCAAACTTAATGTGACATTTTTAATTTGGTACGTGCAAACATGTAAATATGACATTTCAAGTTTAATTTGCATTTAGTAGCATGTGATTGCAAAATCCTTGAAAGTGATGTGCACAACTTTTTTTTATAAGATTGCAGCATGTGATTGCATTCATTCAGATCCAACATGTTAATACTCCAACTTTCTTCATCTTCTTCAAATCATATGGCTTCTTATAAGGAGGTCTTTGACCATGGGGTAGTCCTAACTTTACCCACCAATCTTCATTTCCAATTGGCCACCAAGGTGGTGGAGCTCCCTTTTCTAGCAAGTTCTTCCTTTGAGGGGGGTCACAGTGTTGCATTCAAGAAGACAAAAGTGACCCAAGAGTAGCATCATGCAAGTCTTGGAGAATGCTTTTAGAGTTCCCATTCTAATTATTTTCTACCTCACTCATGGCAAGGCATTTCGCTTCATACTTGGCTATGGGCTGTCGGCCCATTCTTATCAAACTTCACCTTTTCTTTCTACCAAGTTGTAATGTTATCGTAACCACCACTCACTAGCTTACCCTTCTTAGTAATGATACCATAGACAATGCCATGAGCTTTGCAAACTTCCATCAGCTTCAGCATATACTTGAGAACCCCATCTTGTGCTCTACTTCCTCCGAGCCCGATCTTAGTGGTCCGCTTGGGCTTCCATTTCTCTGCAGCTTGTTGGGCTACAATCTTTGGTCTTTCCTGAAGCCTCTTGAGTTTGATATGATCCTTGCACATTCGCCTTATCCACTATGTTGTCACACTTTAATTAAGTCATCAACTTCTAAATCCAAACTGTTGCCCAATGTGTCATCAACTAGCATAAGGTGGTCCATTGAATCAAATTACAACAACCCTCCGGTTGATGAGAAAAGCGCTTGAAAAAAAAAACAAAACAAAATTTTTAGTCTTACTACTTATTTTGCTTCAGTCCCCAAGCTATACTGCCACTCTAGGACTAAAACAAAAAGTTGTACCAGGCTCCCTAATAGCACAAGGTTCTGTTACATTGAACATCAAAATCAATCCACAGTCAAAAACCCAAATTAATTTTCTATTCCTACCTTATCTCAAAAACCAAACAAAACATAATTATTGCTGAAAGCTAATGAATTCATAAATATTGTGCCAAATAGAAAGAAACTCCTAGTCTTAGCCCCCAACAACTTTTTAGTACTCTTAATATTATTCGGAGGCACATCAACCATCACTCTTTTAGTCTACATTTAGGGAGCATTTTGTTTGCTATGATGTTACATTACACCGTAATGTTACATTAATTTAATATCAATACAAGAATACAATGTTACATTGTTTAGGAAGGTAATGAAATTAAGATGATATAATATATTTTTTTAATTTTAGATTATGATAATGTTAGAAAAAAAATAAAATAAACTAAAAAACTTTAATATCATATCAAGGACACATCACAAGGAACCAAACACTTTGCATGTTGATTAACCAATACTTCGTCACAAAATCATGTTGAGGGTAATGAGGGCTATAATGGGGGCATTGGAGGAGCCATATCATATTGAGAATAATGAGGACTATAATATAATGGGGCATTGGGGGAGACAAACGCGACGATTATCAAGAAGGATCAATGATGTTGCTGAGAATGCAAGTAATTCTTGCAATACAAGTAATTCTCGCAACACATTTGATCCGAGGGATCTGTGGAATCAAGTATAGAACTCTTTATGGCTATTGGCATCTAGAGATGTGGATCGAAAATAACTCTCTTCATGAATGCCGGAAGAAGTATTACATTAAATTTAGAGAGAGCAATAGATTATGGCCATTGTATAAGACATAGTTTTTCATTTTATGGGAATTATTTTCCTTTTTTTTTTTTTTTTTTTTCCTTATCCCTCCTATGAATATATTTTTATGTATTGTCATATTTGAAATTAAAATGCATTTTATATGTATTTGAGTCTTAATTTCTACAAGTCAAAGCAATTACCATGCATACATGCACATATCCGGCTAATGCAAAATCATGGACCATCCACTTAGAGCCTTAGCCAATTGACAAAGTGGCCCAGTGGGAGAATCAGCCATGTTCGACATGAATAGTTCACAAAATATCACAAAGATTGGCAGGCTAATTAGGGATGATCAAGCAGCAGCAATTTGACATTTAAAGTTAGAAGGTAACTTTCTCGAGGACATTTAGAATACAAGAGACTTTTTAAGTAAACAAAGAAAAAAATGCCATTTTGAAAAGAGACTATACTTGGATAATCCATCCTTTTTAAAAGAAAAAAGCTAATTCATTAATTAATTCATAAGTCCTATTTTTCTTAATAGAAATTTCAACACCAACTAATATTATCATGATCACCGACAATATCATCTAGCTTGTTACAAAGAATGTGAGAAGCCTAAAGTAATGATTAATGAAGTATATATATTCATGTGAGCAAAAGCCTAAAGTAATGAGTAATATGAAGGATACATGTTCATTTGAAAAGGGTTGGTCAAAACTAATTGCTTACAGTCACTTCGATTCACTTGCTATCCATATGTAGATGTGAAGAGTAACCGATTGCATTTGGATTCTCCAATGAGGACATGAACTTGTGAAGCCGATCATTTAGACCATCTTGGACTACCCGAGGCATAGCAGTTCTATCCTTTCGAGAGCTTTAACTGCAGAGCTCCCTACAAGACTAATTTGTGAGAAATATTATAGGGACAGTGGCAATTGAATAGGTATGAACTGGTTGAGTTCAATGAGGAGAGGAAGAGGCAAGAAAGAGGGAAATAGAGAGTCTCAAGCAATTAAGAAATTATATGGGAAGTTGAAAACAATGGAGATAAAGAGTCATGGGTGTTATGGAAGCTGAAGTGGGAATTTATAAAACACTAATAGAAAAATAATGAAAATAAAATATTTTTTTATTAATGGAAATAATGATGTGGTTGTTTATGTGGTTCAATAGGAGCGTAGCAATATTAAATGCTACGCTTCAGCTTTTAGATATATATAGATATAGATATGCATACACATATACTCCCACTATTGAATATCTTAAAGGTATCTAGTCAGAACAAATAGATGTAATAACCGCTTTAAGGTGCTTATGGTGGCTAGGTATTTGATGGTAAATCTCGTAAGGGTAATACATGTTGCAAATAAAATTAATATATATATATATATATATATATATATATTGACGTAAGGGTAATACTTCTTTCAAATACACCCAAAAATTATTGAAACCATGGTTTAAAGTCAAGATTTTCAACATGAAAAACGTGACTTTAAATCACGATTTCAATTATTTTTTTGAGTTGTGTAAAACTGTGTAAAATATGTTGTTTTATAATAAGGCCATAAGGGTAAATTTCATTAACATAACATGAGATTTGGGATAATGCCAACAAGATTCAAAAATATTTCAAAACCAACCAATTTAGTTCCTAAATAACGTTAGGGATGTTGGTCATTTTGACCGTTTGTCTTCTCTCTCTTGTCCCTCTCTGTTCTTTCTTTGTGTGTATACCAATGCCCAAACCCATACCAAATCAGCAAGACCATGGCCTCACCACCACAAACAAATCTTACACACAATTAAGCTTGGAAAAAAAAAAAAAAAAAAAAAAAAAAAACCCCAAACCCATTTTGAAATCATCCAAACACATTTATATGTGTTGTACATCTAAACCCATTTTCACATCAACCCCAAAATCCCATTTTCTAAACTCTAATAGCCAAGCTCGAAATCAAAAATACCCAATAACCCATTTTACAAACCCAAATCTAAATTATTTAAATCACTTGAGGACAACGAGAAAAACCAATCCCTAAATCAACTAAACCAAAAACAAATCACAAAACCAAACACAAAAGGGGGTTCGGCCATAAACAAAATGAGAAAATAAACGAGAAAAACAAAGAGAATAAAGTGAAATAAAGAGGAGGAGGCAGCCATTGGTTGTGGTGGTGCTGTTAAGCTAGTCTACCATTAGTGCTAGTGGTGGGGTGTGGGCTTCATGAAACTTGACCATGGCTAAGCTTGAGAGAGAGAAAGCCACCAGTAGCCATGAGGTTTTTGGAGATCAAAGTATAAATTAATTATAACTTTATTTTGCAATAATAGATTAATCAAATTTATAAGTCCAAGTAAAGAAGACGTAAGTAAATTTTGTGTCGACCATTGGCCTCGGTAGCCTATTGGCACCCGGATACCCTTGTGTCCTGATGCTCGGGGGTTCTAGCCCCCGCAAAATCACCTAGCAAAAAAAAAAAAAGTAAATTTTGTGTCAAATTAATTGTTAAGATCTAAATGGGCCTTTTCTTGAAGTTTAAATCAACAAATTTCTACTTTGGATGTTGTACTTACTATTTTTCACACTTGAGTTTATTTTTTTTTTTTGAGGAAGATTCACACTTGAGTTTAGATAAAGTAGTTTTTTTTTTTAAAAAAAAAACCACAAATAAAGTATTTTTCATGTTTTTAGTATATTAAAAAATTATTAATTATTTATATAATTTAAATAAATATTAATTAAATTATTTATGACGTCATCGGTTCCACTATCGGGTCCGACCATAAAACCGGTAATTAGCTCATTTTTCGATTTTTTCACCGTATCGGTTTTTAAAACCATGGGCAAAATAGTTAAAAAAAAGTGTGTTTTCTATTTTTAAAGTTACAATAAGTGTTTGGATAACATTAATATAAAATACTAGTGGTTTTGGTTATAAATTACCAAAAAGGACTTAACTATATTGTTAAGGATTTTTTTATGTAATCAAAATTTATTTTAAGGAAAATACGTAATGAATGTTAACAGTTGCATAAATAATAATAATAATAACAATTTTGTTATCTTCTAAGATATATAATAATATGATTTTTATTTAATAGTGTAATGACAACAAGTACCCTTTCACTTTTTCTTTTTTTAATAAAAAGGTAGACATTTTACCATATGATGAAATTAGAGGTGTAAATATATAAATGGGTATTTTGTAGACAAAGTAGTATGTTGACTATGTTCAAGTCTAGTCTAGACCATAGCAATACAGTTATACAACCTTAAAGCTAACAAGGCCCTACACGTCCACCCCGGGATTCTTTCTCCAAGTGTTGTTTTCACCTTTTGCTCTGGGATTGTAACAGAGAGGGAAGCAAGCATTCAACACTTGGCTGCGTTACTCCATGTAGATCTTGATGCCGGGGAAAGGTAGCTTCTGTTTCTTTAACTATGTCTATGTCTATGTGTGTGTTTGCTAATACAAATGCAATGCAATGCAAGTTGTGTTCTTTTTTCAATTTCAGATTTTTGTTTATTGCCCAATATGCAATGCAATGGAGCAAACACCATGGGTTTCATTCAGTTGACTAATTGAGTTTTACCTTTTCCTTAAAGCACTATAGCTAATTCAAAGTGTAATTATTACGTACCTACTATTCAATATTCATGCTATGCTGTTGTGTTTTTCTTCTTCTTCATTACTTCAACTATCCTTTTCCTTTCCTTTCTTTCTTTCAGCAGAGTCTGTTAAGTTGGTGTAACTACAAATCATTTCACATTCTCATATTCATTTCCTCTTCTTCTTCTCAGTGACTGCCTCTAATTGTTCAACTATATATATACTGCAGGATTGGATTAAAAGGCGCAAAGTGGAAGAGGAAGAGTTAGAAAACATAGAGGAACAACTTCAACCATCAACTTCACATTCATCCTTACAACCACAAACATTAAGAGGTGTAATATTTCTCCCTTTTTTTATTTTCTCATCTCTCCATCTAATCTAAATATTTACATGCCTGCTCTGCTACTCTGTATTTAAACATTAGATGGATACCCCAGACGCTAACCCAAACTATGTCTATGTGTGCGCTACTTTCTGTATTCTTTTGAAACTCTTTGGAAAAAAAAATTCAAAATTATTGGAGGTGCGTTGAATTGAATTATATTTAACATGTTATTTGTTTGGCAGATGCATCCATAATGAAGGATGTATGTACACATCGATATGGTTCTTTTAAAGAAATGTGTACACTTTGTGGCCAAAGGTTGCAGGCCGAATCTGGTGTGGCATTGGGCTACATTCATGAGGTAAAGACTATTTGGCAGAGTTGTGAATTTTGGTTATCCTTCACTGCATATTGGAATTTGGAAGACAATGTCTATGATGCTTGTGAAATTTTCAATTTGTCAAGGTATCATCCACTTTCAATGAGCTGTCACTTCTTATTCACGTAGTAATGATCCCCTAATATGAAATTATTTTTTAAATTACAACTGGAGAGATGCAAACCATCTTTGAACTTATAAATCCATACCTATTCAATAATATAGTAACACAATTATAGTGATGATCTCTTTTTGTTTCAAATTATAATTCGTTTAAGCTTGAACATTATTGCAGGGACTAAGGCTTCACAATGCTGAAATTGTCAATTTGAAAGAAGCAGACGAGAAGAATTTATTATGCCATGAGAAGCTTTACTTGGTTCCTGCTAAATTCTACTGAGCTTACAGATATGGCATCAGAAGAAGAATATTTAAAGAAAAAAACATATTCTTTGCAAGGTATTTCTGTTACCTTTATATTTTATTATATTTTGGTAGTGTGATTAGCATTTTTTTATATCACTGTTTTCAGGTATCATGGTGACATTGCTTCTTTGTTAGTATAATCTTCTCTAATAAGCTTGGCTAGATACTATTGTAACATCATCATGTTGTAGATTTTTAGAAGTCAACATGAATGATTACCATTTGGTTTTGAATCTGTTGTTGAAATTTTTATTTGAGTGCTTTCAATTTGTCAATGAAATGTTCGGATTTCTAACCAAAGGTAGGTAAAACTCCCAAAGAAATGAAAAGGATCTAGTTTATTGCTTATGCAGTCTTATGTTGTAAAATCACCATAACCATGAATCACCCGGAAGTTTTAAGGGATTTGCTGTTGGAATCTTTTGATTTTCCTTCGTTCACTTGTCTGCACTTTTTTTGTCCCCCCATCCCCATCCCTTCTTTTAAAGAAAGATTGGCAGGATTTATATTTTATGCTTGAGGCAAGCTTAAATACTGTCGTTATTTGTAATATCACCATGAGATTTTTTGTTCCGTAAGGCATGAGGCGAACTACAGATAGGAAAAGTTTGGTAGTTATAGGGAAAAATTACTATCATGGTATTCATTTTGCATGAATGTGTTAAAAAATATAGAGCATTAAGCACCCATCACTTAAAAAGCAAATTTATTTAAGAATAATGACTTCCTCACTGTTTGTGTCCTTATCCCCTATAGGCGTTGGAAACTAAATAGAGGCTCTCTTATCAATTTCATTGATTATCAAATTGGCTTGTGGTTTCACTATATCTGCTCTTCTGCAGAAGATGTGTATTTATTCTTTTTTTTAAAAAAATATTTATTATCTAATTCTTTTGGTTTTGATTGCACTGTCTTTACTTTGACATTATGGGCATTTGAGTGACTTGATGTGCTTGTGGCCTTATGGTATTCAAAAATTATGAAATGGACAGATGTCACAAAAGCCAGTCTCTCATGGTGAACTTTATGCAAATTGATATGAAGAAGAAGCTACCTATCAAAAATATATTTATATGACGAAGCTAAGGCCCTTTGTTCGCACATTTTTAAAAGAAGCAAGTGAAATGTTTGAGATGTACATTTATACAATGGGTGATCAGAACTATGCATCGGAAATGGCTAAGCTGCTTGATCCTCAAGGAGAGTACTTCAGTGCTAAGGTAATTTCATGCAAGCATGGCACCCAAGAACATCAAAAGGGCCTTTGATATCTTGCCTGTGCAAGAGAGTGCGGTTCTGATTCTTGATGATACAGAAGATGTAGCTACATCCGTGATCAGCTGAATATCTCTGCTTACCCAATTTTTGTTACACATGATAATGCTTTTGATCTTACTGTTTTACCCACTAAAAGAAGAGGAAGTTCTTTCAAAATTACAAGTCCTCTTATTTGTAGGGAAGAGAATCAGATTACAGAAATGGGCAATTTTATCATTATTTGAAGTATGTAGTAGTAGTTTTGTTCTCAGAGGTTCTTTTCTAGTTTTCACATTTTTGTCCTTGTACACATAAAAGCCCAAATTTGGAAGACTTGCGCTTTACAGCATGGTGGCGAAGACTCTTTTTCCTATTAAAGCATTGTTTACTTTACCATGAAAATTTTCACCTCATTACTTATACTACCCGAGCTAGACTAGTTATTGTTGTTTATAGTCAATGATACATCACTATAGAAATCAGCTATTAGAGGATTTCAAGGGATTGAATAGCAGTCCTTTTACATCAATGAGGTAGTATGTTTTAGTTTTAGACGTCGTTAGAGCAATGGCTTGAGTGTATGCTGAAGTTCAGAAAGCCAACCTCAATATGCAGAATTTTGGCACACTGGAGCACTCAAATTGGATCAGACAGATTTTGTGGTCACAATTGTTTAGTGCATTTCTCCTTTTATTATGGTGGAAGGAAGCTACCATTTTTTGCTATGATGTGAGTTACTGTATGGGTGCAGTCCCTTTATATTCAAATTCATTGTACTTATGGGTAACTGGGTTTAAAAGGGTAATGGATACTGTTAGCCATGAACTCGTGAGAAATTTAGAGTAGAACATGGTGCAGGAGCATAGCTTTAGCTGATATGGGTCATTGAATTTATGCGTCCAGGCCTGCATTGAAACTTGGTACCCCAAATGGATTAGATATTGAATTAGATGTATGAGTGTTGAGTCCTATATCAAGCATGTACTAGGTTGATTTGGACTATGTAAGCAATTATGAGAAGTCCAATTATAACTTGACTAATCATTTTTGAGGTATAGCACAGATGTGGCTAATGCTTTCTTAGGTTGTGACAAATGACAATTGATTCAACCCAGTGACATCACTGTAGCCCAATGTGGGCCCTAATGAGGATGCTAGGTGTTTTTTTTTTTTATGGGAGAGGATGCTGGTTATTTAAGTGGGGACATTGTGGCACCCTAAATGGATCAGATATTGGTTTAGATTGTGTGAGTGTTGAGTCTCAAATCAGCTATGTGCTGGGTCAATCTGAGCTATATAAGTGATTACAATAACTTGACTAATCATTTTGAGATATAACATAGACGTGGCTAGGAGCTTACTTGGGTCGTGAAAAAAACACTACTAGCTCTATGCAGTTATGGTTTGCCAATCATGCTATTGTTTACTTTTGGTGTCTCTGGAAACATGTTTGAAGTTGTAACTTCATACTATAGACAATGAAGTCCAAATAGAATGAGCTAGAACTCTAGTATGAATTTGAAAGAGCGAAGGTGCTATTGTAGTTTGCATCTTTGTTTGTTCATGTTGTCTTCCATAAAACAGCAGAGTTAAGGAATGTGGTGTTCTACCCTGCTGATGTGAGTAATGCTCATTTCTTCAGATAATTCAAAGTAGTACAAGAAAATTTGAAAATCTGTCTGAAGCCATTGAAGGGAAATTTGAAAGTATTTCCTAGTACCAGCTTGCATGTGGTTCATTCTTTTATGTGTAATTTTTTATTTATTTTTTGGATAATATATGTGTACTTATTAGTTATTCTTATGATACAGGTGCATAGAGAAATGATATCTATTATTTGTTCAAATTCATTTCCATGGCCTTTGAACTTGCAATTTATCTTATAAGTTTATGTGTCTGCAAACATCCTGTTACCATAAGCTTGACGTAAATGTTTTGTACAATTGGGTTCTCTCCTATTTCATGGTCATTTCCTAGTTATGTTGTTAAGAGCTCTAAGTTTGAAGTTTGTTTATGTAGACTCATATTATCCATACTAGCCGAGTGGTGCCAATCCGCTTAATAGTTAATGCAAACAGCATCTAAACCCATTTGGATGTTTGTTGCATACCATATTTTGTGTTCGTAGAAAATGTTAATAGCCTTAAATTGAGAAGATGATTCAAAAGAGTAATATGGTGATAATGCAGAAGAACTGGAGCAAGCAGATATAGCTTTATGCGGTCAAGCCAGTTAGCCTTGGCTCACTAATAAGGAACCAAAAACAGTATTTAGAACAGCACAGCTCAACAGTTTTGAGGGATCTTTTATCAACCCCTTCAGTTTGTCCGAACCTAAGAAGTAAAATTAATTTTGTTCTTTTGCAGAAGAACAGTTGTGTAACATGTGATTGTTCTTGGTCAGGAGTTTTGCAACTGGTTCCATTTCTTAAATTCACATATTCAACCCACTAAAATACTTGTAATATTTTATATCAGCTTGTTAACATAACACTATAGGGTAGCGGGTGATTTGCATTTGGCATTGATTATTTTTGCTAACTTATTTTATTATTCAGTTTATTTTTGCTACTATTTATTGATCCCGTTGCACTTTTTAGTACTATTTATGGGTCTTACTGTATATTTCAGCTAACTTTTACATTTATCTACAATACTTTTAGTAAAAAGTTTTCAGTTTCAGCAAAATAAACGGATCCTAAATAGACAAGTCTAGAAATTATCAACTGGTGTGCATTAAGCTCACACTTCCCAACAGTAGAATTGACAGGAAAGTGCATGGAAGCTCAATGACTGCATACTAATAAGTGCTTTTTGATATGCCTGGAAAGTTCTGAAATTGAACAAGCAATGCTTAGATGACCAACTCACAAAAACTGCAGGCATAAGTTTAGTAGGAGGTGACTTGGCTTAAATCTGAAACCCATGTGTTTTGATGCAAACAATTGAAAGGTAAGGTATTGATGTTGCATTGAGCTAATGATTTTGAACACTAAATGCCTAAGAAAAAGAATATAGGGAACATAATACAATAATGTGATACAACATAATTCTGTATCACATTATTGTAAATAAAGCCAAGCTAACAAAGAAACCAAGCAAGGCACCAGCTATGACTTCAACCTCAGTATGGCCAATTGATTCTTTTAGAGAAATTATATTCTCAATAGTTCTTTCTATTCCTTCTTCGACATTGGCTGCTGAGCCAGAAGACAGCACCACCTGCCTCAATTTGTCATCTGATCTAAGTAATAGAGGAGAATTTGTTGATTTTGATGTAAAAGAACTTGCTTCCTCAGATACAAGGGGCCCAATTCTCTCCAAACTTACAGGCAATGATTTTCCTGGTTGAGAATCAATCATATTTTCTCTATCCTTAGTGTGAACTGAATTAACATGTAGTTTGGCCAGCAATTTATTCAGGACTTTTGCATGATTTCCTACTTCTCTTCTCACACCCTGCAGAAATAAAATCAACACTCAGATTGATGTTTCAGTTTGACTATAATTTAGGAAACATATGCAACTTCTGAAAATGTCATGTAAAAATCTCTCATCATACAAAACTGAAGTACATCCTGAGAACATATTGTAAAATATCTAAACATTTAGAAGTGAAGAAACTAGAGATATAATAGCATGACTTATAAGTTGTTTGTCACTCATGGGACAAAATTAGGTCTGGTTTGACCTATAATCATATATGACTTCATAGAAACCTCATTTTTGCTGAACCTTAAGCACGACACCAGGTTTATGGAGAATCCAGTCTTCTCTCTCTTATTCTCTTCACTATCATTTCCTTTATTTAGAAAATATGCTTACGTACCTCAGAAAATACATTCTTACATACGACTTCTTTAGTGGCTAGGAACTATAGCAAAAGCAAACAATTTTAAAAAATTTATAGCTATATAGTTGACATAGCATGAAGTTAAGGACATTTGCAGGTGCTATGTCAAAGACAAAAATGATGGAAAAGGATCCAGTTAGGTACAAAAGAAAAAGGAAAGAGAAAAGGGAAATAGTATGAAGAGCTAGAATTTGAAATAATTCAAAAAATCAATAAAACTGTCAAATAAGCAACTCGGAGAGAACGAGAGAGTGAGATTCACAAACAATGAATCTGCAGTTTGAGTCGATCTAAACTTGGAGTTGGGTTCCACTACTATAGATTATGACATGACATTGACAGACATCCCTAATCTAGAGAAGGTAAAAGAAGATATTGGAAAGGTTCAACAAATAGACAAACATCATAAATGAATGAAAGTGCCATCAACAATAAAAGGTTTGTGAGTCATTAGCAGATCAGGTTCCTTAAAACAAATTTACTTGGTAAGGCTTTGGTAGCAATCAAATGGGAAACCTATGAAAGAAGATCTCCCATCTATACTATATTTCTAATTGGAAATACTGTCTAATGATCGCATTACTTTCTGCAAGACCAGATAGGCTTTTGTCCACTCACAACCTATGTGGCACTCTATCAATGGCACTCTTCTCCTCTTTGGTGAATTAAATGCCACTGATGGAAGTCCATAGAGGCCCATCTTCCTGAATGTACCAACCCTCTATCATGCCACAGCAGCAATTAATTAGCCAAATTAAACAAACTAAAAACTAGATTACAAGCAAGACTGACCAATGGATTCAATCCATCATCTTATTACTGATTTTACAAATTGGACAAGACCAAAACAGAGATCCAATTTGCGTTCTAGAAAGTAAAATGTGAAACCCATTGTCTAAGATCCAATTGGGACCAAATCACCAGTACTTTCTCAAGAGCAAACTGTCATAGACAAATTGTGAGATGTGAAAGCTGTTGCCTAAGATCCAAGTTCCAAGTTCCAAGTTCCAATGCATTAAGTTCTCACTAGCTTATATATAGAGCAAAGAAGAGTTGATAATTGTCAATATCTCAGAATAAGTCTCACAATCCTAAATCTCAGTCTATAATTTCCATAGCATTCTTCCTGGATTAAGTATGATTTAACCTGATTTAATTAAGAAAACAAATGGAAAACTAAGGCGATTACTAACACTCTTGATAGATTGAAGGCTACATTTGGAGCACCATTTGCATTGAATCATGAGGAAACTGAACTACTTGCTTAAAAGAGGAGATGTGAAAAATGACATGAAAAAATAGAAACACGAGGACAATATGAAGTAAAACAGAAAGAAAACATATACCTGTGCATCATACATAACAAGGCCAGCATAAACAACTGTAAGGCCAAAAATTGAATCTGAGAGACCCCTGTAATCAAAATCCACACATCAAGTCTGACACAAGAATAGAAAGAATCAATACTTGATGTTTATAAAACAGAATACTAATTATGGTGGATCATGCATGGTTTTGTATGTTAGCATAGAACAAAGATGGAAAATTCAAAAGTTACTACAAAATCTTACAAACTAGAAATTGACAATGAATGTGATTGGTCCTTGTTAGACATATTATGGCCTAAGTGGCCAATACCAATTGTAAGTTCATTTACTTGTAGAACAAGCAACTTAACCATGGGTTAGTTAATGGTTAGTCTAGCGTTAGTCAAGTATTCTCTAGTAAATAAACCCTACATTAGGTTCATTGTAACACAAGTGCTTAATAAAATATGTAGTTGTCAAAAGCTTTATTACTATGGATGTAGGCCATTAGGCCAAACCCCGTAAGCCTTTGTGTATTCCCTCTTTCATACTTCCGCTTATCATTCAATCATCACACACAATCACACAACAATTTTAACAGTCCCACTTCAATAAAATTATAGATATATATCTAAATTACTTTAATGTGATTGGTAATATATCGCATCGGTCTGTACAGGTTATGTAGTAAAATTAATGGTATCTCTAGCATTGAAAGATAGAAAGGAATGGTGAGTGGTGCTCACTGCTGACTGCTTACCTTTCCAAGGCAATGATTGTTGCAGTAGCTACCACCGCCTATTAATGAAAAAAATGTGAAAAAAAAAAATTGATGAGATTAAAATTAAACCAAATATCCAATGGTTATACTTATACCCCAGTTAATTTATATATATACTTATATATATATATATATATATATATATATATATATATATATATACCCCAGTTAATTTATATATATATATATATATATATATAAATTAACTGGGGTATATATATATATATATATATATAAATTAATTATGTACACAAAAATAAACAAAGTAGAGTAGAGGTCAGATAGTACAGAGGAATGAGTAGAAGGGAAGCCTCCAGCTTGAAAGGCAGCCTTGAAATCCAAGTCTTTACTATAGAGTAAGACAGAAGTGAAGGGCTTAGAGAGCTGTCCAATTGCAGCAGAAATACCAGCTGCAACTAAAACCTGTGAAGGAATACGAATTAAGATAATGGGAAAGCAAATTGAAAGGAAATGAATAAATGGGGTAGCAACAATTTTGGACCTTGTTGTGGGCAAGTTGCGAAATTTGGTCGAATAATTCAGTTCCAGTTCCAGCTCCAGTTCCAAGACAAGTGAGCTTAAAAGGAGAGGATTTGGGTTTGGGTTGTCTTAGGCGAAGAAAAAGAAGAAAGGGTTGTTGTTGTTCTTTGTTTGTAGAAAGGTTAAGGTTGGGGTGGTGGATGGATGAATAAGAACTAGTGGGAAAGCTCCAACAGAAACACTGCGATAACATGGTTATTCCGAAATTTAGGAATGCAGACAGTAGAAGTCAGTTGGTGGTATATATAATAATAATAATAATAATAATCTATATCTATATATCTATATTTATATCTATATCTATATCTCTATATCAGTATATATCTAAAACTCAAGATAAAGATTTATTATTATTATACTCCAATTATACAACATCAGCATCCATGTCGTTATCTTTTTTTCTTTTCAATTTTCATATAATTGTTTGGGTAAAATACAAAACTGGCCCTCTAAGTTTCTTTAGATTTCATTTCAATTCTCTAATTTTGTTTTTATTCATTTCAATCCTCTAAATTTCAAGTTTATTCAATTAAGGTTTTTCCATAAACTTTTGTTATATGTTGTGGTTAATTTTTCAATTTTATACATTTTTCTTCAAATTTTTAAATTAAAAAAGCTCAATTAATGATTGAAAAATATTTTTTAGATTTTTTTTTCAAAAAATTTAACAAAACTTAACGGAAGTGCTTTAATTGAATAAATCTGAAATTTAGAAGACTGAAATGAACGAAAGCAAAGTTAGAGGACTGAAATGGAATCTGAAAAATGTTAGAGGATTAGTTTTGCATTTTAGCCTAATTGTTTTTAACATTTATTTTTTTAATATTTATACTTCTACAACCTTTCTCCCTCCCTTACATTTTCATCTTCCCACTACTTCTCCAATATTTATACCTCTCTTACTTTTTTATCTCTCTACTACTCTCTACATTAACATCATTCTTCATCTTTCCCTTTATTTTCCTTTATTTTTGTTTCTTCTTATTCACACTCTTTTACTATAAATTTGTCACCATCTATTCCATTTTATGCATAGTTTTCCCTCACAAAACAACGGCTCTCTCTCTCTCTCTAAATTTTTGGTGGTTTTTATTTTTATTTTTCTTGTATCTCTGCTTTAGGCTATTTATTTTTTATATTCTTTAAAACTTTACTTTAGGTTAATGCGATTTAGTTTTGTTTTTTAATTTTTTTAAATTTTTTTGGTTCTTTTTTATTGTTAAATTTTATCCTATTGCATTATAAAGAATTAAATATAGCATATAAAAATATAATATTATTCTATTACATAACATGATTTGGATAATTTGGTATTTATTTCATGACACATCATGATTTTTTATAGTGCTCAATTTAGATGTTAAACTATGAGACTTTACTAATTTTCGTTTTTTTTTTTAATCCTTTTGTGGTGAACAAAGTACTCTTAATAGTTGTATTAGAAATACTCTATAATGTCATTTATTTAGAAAAAAGTAAATGTGAGCCAAACAAAAATAATTAGATGGGTGACAAATTTTAACTCTTGCAATTTTACTTTAATTGTTATTATTATTTTATAACAATGCATGTATAGAAATTTAATTCTTAGATTTTGCTAATAATTGTTTATTTGATAATATGTTTTGGGTGGATGAAATTATAATTTCTGCAAACAAAATAACCTTAATAGATTATCAACAACAAATTGTTTTTCATAATTGGTCCAATTAATCATTGTTAATTTTTTTAATTTTCTTAGTTATGTTTTTCGGTGTTTTGGATTATAGGCAGAAAAAATAAGGTTTGAGAAATTTTGTTTAAAACTAAAATAATAATTTCCAAAATTTATATTCTTTTTAACAATTCACAAAATGTTAGCCTTTCGCCACGAGACGAGCCTTATATTTGTCAATTGATCTATCTAGCTTTGCGCTTTATTTTTAAAACCCACTTGTTTCCAATGGTCTTGCGCCCAGGCAAAAGGTCAACCAACTCCCAAACTTGATTCTTTGCCATAGAATCCATCTTATCCCTCATAGCAACTATCCATTCATGTGAAGCAGGTGAAGCTAATGCTTCCTCATAAGAAGCAAGCTCATCAAGGTCCAGTGAATCACAAATAAAAGATTCCCCCTCAATCTCAAAATGACAACGGGGAATAGTTCCACGTTCACTTCTACGTACCTTGGATTCTTGTGTGTCACTATCTAGCGGTTTGCTCCCATTAAGAGCCAAATCACTCCCATTATCTTTGGCAATTTCGGGATGAAGTTGTGATTCTTCACCCTCGCCCAAAGATGGTATGACACCTTCAAGTTCTTGCAGCTCATAAAGTTGAAGATCTTCTTTTGCTTCACTAATGCTTGGAAAATCATCTTCAATGAAGTTGACATCTCGAGACTCTATCTCATTCATTCCACCATCAGAATGTTCACCATATATTACATACCCCTTTGAGCTTTCTGAATATCTTATAAAGATTTTCTTACTTACTCTAGGGCCCAATTTCTCATACTTATGGGAAGTATTGTGAACAAAAATTGCATAATCACAAGGCCGTAAGTTCTTCAAATTGGGTTTTGCACCAATCCATAACTCATATGGTGTTGTGGGAGCTGACTTAGAAGGCACACGGTTAAAGATGTAGGTAGTAGTCAACAATGCATCCCCCCAAAATGAAATTGAAAGGTTAGCTTGCACCATCATCGATTTAACTATCTCTAATAGAGTACGATTCCTTCTCTCTCGCAACACCATTTTGTTGTGGAGTACCAGAATCATCAATTGCCTATGTACAGAATTAGAAACATCATCATTATGAGCAATAAAAGAAAAAGAGGAATGATCTAAATCCAACATAGAGAAATTATTAGATAAATATCAAGATATCATTCGATATTGATAACTCATATCAATATCTGTCAAATTTAAATTACTCCACTAACGATATTGATAACTCATACCAATATCAATTAGTTTAAATTTAAACTTACTTATCGAGATAACCCATATGGACAATCCATGGGCCATGGTTTATGGGTTGGGTCAAAACCAACCCAATTTCTAACATCTTGGGCATTTGGGTAGTCCTCAAACTCCCAAACAAGATTATTGTGCGTGCTACTCAGCATAGTGAAGCATGCACAATGATCTTTCTTAACCCAAGACTCATAGGCCTCTAAGTCATGGCGATGTTGGGCAATATTCCCATTTTCAAGTTGCATCATCACATTGGTTAAGGTTTCAAGGACCTCTTATTCATTAAGCAGATTTTGAATTTTTCTATGCCACATATCATAGTTGGTTCCATCTAGTTTCTCTCCCTTAGTTAGATCAACAACTACATTCTTAGTGGCCATGTTCACTACATTCATTACAAAAGTTGACATTAGCACATACATTTTTAAATTTTATTTCCAAAAACCCAACTAGACCATGATATTCCTTTCTACATAGTGAGATTGAAAATTTCGCTAAGCTTATAATCATCTCTCACTATGTAAATTGGAATAACACATCTAATTGATTTTAAATAAAATTTTTGTGAAGAATATAACATCACGCCATCCACATATTAAATCATACATATAACATGTGTCCATACATCTTTGTGCACAACACATTGTGCATGGGCTCCACTATAAGCTAAATTGGTAATGATGAAATGCAAATCGTTAGTCTTTGTGAATGTGTCCGGATGGAGCTGAGTCCTCGTCTGTGTTTCTGCAAATATGGTATATGGCTCCCTCAAAGTGGTCTTTGTTGTGGTGCCTACTACAACATCTCCGATGCCAAAGTCAGTATAAGGAAGCCTTTAGAAAATACAGAGAATATCATATTCACTTATAAGTACTTTTAGGTGTGTCTATGTACCTTGTGTTGGTGTTATGAGGGGTTTATATATGTTTCCACTCCTCCTAGCCATTATGGCTATTATTGTGGTTTTAATGCATAGGCGGCTCTACACTATTCTCGGGGGTTCAAATGAACCCCCTGACTTCCCAAAGAAAAAAAAAATTATATATAAATAATATTTTTTTTTGTTAGTTTAATACTATAATATTTTTTCTTAAAAATATATTTGCACACCCCGACTTAAATTTTACAAACCCTTATTACAAGTATTTCCAACTCTAAGAATAAAAAGTAAGTTTGTGAATTGTAAGTGTCACTATTTTTTATAAATTTATATTATGTGTGTGAGTGTGTCTAATATTGATTGTGTGTATTACTTTTTGTTATAATATTATTTGTGTGAATTATGATGTGTGTGGATGTTTGTGTGTACATTATAATATAAATATATATAATTTAATAATTAGGAAATAGATATGGTTTGTTACATGTGTGTATATTGTTATCATGTTATAATAACTTTTTGTTGTAAAGTTAGTGATTATCCTAGCATTTGATTAGTTAAGTAGACACTAGTGTATAATTTTATGTATGAATGAGTGTGGCTGTGTGTGTCAATAATTGATACAAAGCCAATGAGTTTAGTTTAGTCATTTGGTTTAAAATATTTTTATAAAAACAATAAAAAATAGATAATAAAAACTGCATAAAAATAAAAATGTTAGATAAACTTAATAAAATAAAATGATTATAGGCTCATAGCTACCCACATTGACAATAGATACTTATAATGAACTATCTTATAACAATTCAAAATTTGAATACTTGTAGAAGAAAATTGTAAAATTTCATGTATTAATTTTTTTTTTTTTAGTCAAGAACTTGATATATTCAAGTTCTTTTTTTATTAAAATTTTTAATGACCCCCCTACACAAAATTCCTAGAGTCGCCTTTGTTTTAATGCCTATCTTGGTAACGCTTTATGCTGAGTAATATAGGCTTTGATAGGCCTTCAACGGTCTGCATATTAACCTGGTCCTCTGAACCGCCGTCCGAGGCATTATTGGTTGCATTGAATGGCTTCTTTACCTTCATCGGTGATGTGGACTCATTGACGAAGATATTTGATTATCTCGTCTGTGACAAAGGGTTCGTCGGTCTCATCAATCGCCTTGCGAGGCTTTGTGGTCGTCCTTGTGGTGACGACCACCAAGAGGCGAAAGGTTTTTTTTTTTTTTTTTTTTAAATTTTTTTAATTTTATGTCTCTTGGGATTTCCCTCCACAATTCTTGTGTAGTGGTGGTGCTGGGTGTGTTGTGGCCACGTGGTGGGCACGAGGGGTGAAATTAATGCTCCACTGTGTGAATCTTGGTTTTCCCACTTTTTTTCAGTTCTCTGTGCCTAGCTTTTTAAACTTCTCTGCTGTTCACTTTTCCCTTCACTTTCCCCAACTCCCAATCATTGCTCTGAGCTTCTTCCTCTTCAACTTTCCTCTGTGATTTTCTCCGAGCCGGTGTGTTCAGTGGCTAAGTTCCCCGCATCTTCCTTTTGAGGTATGCCTTTCTTCCCTTCTCTGTTTTTCTTCTACGACATAGACATAGATTATGACAAGTTTTTGATTTCTATTTCTTTCTTCTTCTTTTTTGGGTTTTTAGGATTCATCTCTTTCCTTTCGTTTTACGGTTTTCCATGGTTAGTAGCTCTGAGGTTAGGATAGCTTGCCCCTCAATTTCTTTCCTTTTTGCATGCTTAGGGGGATCTTTAGGTGTTTTCCCATATCTTGAGAACTTTGTTTTTGAGGGTAATAGTCTGGGCATAGCATTGGCTGATTTGTTGCCTTTGCTTTGACAATCAATTGATTGGTTTGAGAGTTTGGTGAGAGAGTGAAGGATATTGTCCGAGGTGAGGTTGAGTGAGTTAGAGACCGGGTTATCATCTAGTGACAAACCCATGGAGGGGGATACTACTGTCTCTGTCCCTTGCGAAGTTAGGGCTTTCCACGCCTTTAAGGAGGTATGCGGTTTGGACGCCGATACCTTTTCTAGGTTTAAGGGCAGATTTTAGTTCCCGGATAGGGTTAGGTTTCATCTATCCCGTGAGGAGGAAAGGGCTTGCCACTTCTTCCCTGGGGAGGTATGCTTCTACGAGGCTGCCTTCCTGTGTAGGCTTAGATTCCTCGTCCACCCTTTTATTATAGAGTTGGTAGGCCACTTTGGTATTGCTCCCAGGCAACTTATGCCCAATTCGTGGAGGATAGTGGTTAGCTGTATGGGGATATGGCTAGCCGCTACGGATGAAGACATGATCAGAGTGGAGAGCTCGTCTACTTGTAGTTTAAAGGCATCTAAGGAGCATGGTTATTATGAGCTAGTGCCGTGGGAGAGGAGGACTAGGATCGTCTAAGATCTACCTTCGTCCCTTGGATACTAGAAATCTCGGTTAGTTTTTGTATATAGGGACGATTGGGAGACTCCCTCTAATGAAGTTTAGGGTGATCTCCCAAGGCTGCTCCATCGGTGGAGTACCCTAAACTTAGGTGTGTCATTATTTGTCCTAATCCATTAACTTTTATCGTGTTTATTTTGCCGTCACTAACTCCTTTGCCTGTTGTCTTGTGCGGTTAAGAGACGGCCCAAGCTTAAGAGTAGGTACAAGGGACGTGTTGAGAAGGCCATTGCGTACACGAGAACGATCGAGGATTTTGATGACTTGGTGGATCCTCGAACTCTTGCTTTTTATTGTCTTGGTCCGAACCGTCTGCCTTCATCCTAAGAAACATTGAAATTAAGGAGCAAAAGAGTAAGTGTTAGGCTCATCCGTGTTGATTCTCTTGCCTCCTTTCTCTTTTTGTTTTTTGTTGTTTGTTGTTGTTGTTGTTTTTATTTTAACAAGTGTCTTCCTCTTGCAGGAATGATGACCAAATTTAATCAAGGGATGTACGCTTGGATGAGGGCTAAGAAGAATGAGCCCCTATCTAATCTCAAGGCCAAGACTGTACATGTGATGGAGAAGGGGGCCCCCGTCACTACGGTGACTATATCTGCACTGGCACCGAAATGGTGAGTACAGCTTCCTCGGCCACTTCGGTTAAGGAGGTAACCCCTCAATGGAGTAAAAGGTAGCAGATCGGGGATAAGCGGAAGGAGAAAGCCGACTCCCGACCTTCCAACGTCCGGGATGATGCTAGAGTCGCGCTGGCTCGTGCACGAGATACCTTTATTGCCGAGGAGATGAAAGTGCTCTTAGGGCTATCTGCCAATGAGGTTGTGGGTCATCATCTCCACAAGCTCGTCCAGGTACTTGTGCAAAGTCGTTCCTAAGGATACCTCCTTGCCTCCTCCCATTGGTGACGATGTAGCTGCTGCTTGAACTAGTATTATGTTTATTTGTATATGTATTTTTTTTGCCCAATGTGTTTTGGGCTTTTTGATTCTACTTTCAAAATAATATTTTTAATTTAAGAACAATTTTTATAGCCCAGCGTTTATGGGCTTTTTGATTTCAATGTAGAGACAACGATGGCTACTCATTGTTTTTGGGCCTTTAGTTATGTTCATGATAGTATACTTACTTGTCTATACTCTTGTTTTTGTGTGATCTTTGTTTGCCTCGTTCCTTTAATTTTTCTTTCTTTATACTTAGCCAAATTTTTTGTTGTGACTTGCACTTTTGATCCGTCAATAACTTATGTCCGTCTAGGCAGAATATCGTTACTTAACCATTTTTCTTTTTGTGACTTACACCCATTTAAGGGATTCTATCATTCTTTGGCTTCACAAGTAACTCACACCCATCTAGGCGGAATCTTATTACTTAGCATTTTTTTCTTTTTCTGACTTACACTCATTTAAGGGATTTTATCATTCTTTGGCTTCGTCGGTAACTTACATTCGTCTAGACAGAATCTTGTTACTTACCCTTTTTTCTTTTTGTGACTTACACCCATTTAAGGGATTTTGTCATTCTTTGACTTTGTCAAGAACTTACATCCGTCTAGGCAGAATCTTGTTACTTAACCATTTTTCTACTTGGCTTTTAGGTTGCTAGGCTTACTTGTATTGGATCATTGGCTGAATAGTCCTTTTATTGCTTTCAATAACGAATACAATTCTCTGTTACATCTATTGGTGGTACTTCTTCAAATGATCAATGTTCCATGGTCGTGGCAGTCTATGTCCATCTAAGGTCTCTAGGTGATAGCTCCCTTGTGCGGAGTAATTGACGATCCGGTAGGGTCCTTCCTAGGTTGGGCCGAGTTTGCCTTGGACAGGGTCTTTGGTTGCTGGGGTGACTTTGCATAGGACAAGGTCCCCTATGTCAAGTCGTCCGAGCTTCACTCTTTTGTTGTAGTACTCGGCCATCTTCTGTTGGAACTTGGTTATTCTGCTTGAAGCTTTATCCCCGACCTCGCCCAAGCAATCCAAGTTGATTTTTAGTTGATCTTTGTTGCTTTCTTCGTGAAACATCTCTCGTCCGATGCTGGTTATTCCCACCTCGACCGGGATTACCGCCTCGGTGCAGTAAGTGAGCTTGAAGGGGGTTTTTCCTATTGGGGTTCTAGCTGTAATTTGATAGGCCCATAAGACATTAGGCAATTCTTCAAGCCAGACCCCCTTAGCATCGTCCAGCTTGGCTTTGATGATCTTGAGTAGTGTCCGATTAGTCAGCTCCATCTATCCGTTTGCTTGTGGATGTCTTAGGGATAAGAACTAGTTCTTGATCCCTAGACCCGAGCAAAAATCCTTGAAGCTCTAACTGTCGAATTGCCGCCCATTATCTAATATGATCGTCCATGGTATCCCGAACCCGCAAATTATGTTCTTCCATACAAAGCTTTGGATTTTTGCTTTGGTGATGGTTGCTAATGCCTCCGCTTTCAACCCATGTCGTGAAATAATCAATAGAAACTAGTAGGAACTTTACTTGTCCTTTACCTTGGGGCAATGGGCTGACAATATCAATTCCCCATTGTGCAAATGGCCAAGGGGGGATATCGTCGTCGATCTCTCGGTTGAAAGGCGTTGGACATTCCCAAACCTCCGGCATTTGTCGCACTTCTTGACGAGCTCCTCGCGTCCACCTACATAGTAGGCCATAAGTAACCAGTTCTAACAATTTTACTTACCAAGGATCTAGGGCCTGCATGGTCTCCGCACACCCCTTCATAAATCTCTTTCAGAATATACTTACCTTCCTCTTCATCTACGCACTTCGGGTAGGGCATGGAAAAGCCCCTCTTGTACATGATGTCATTCGGGATCATGAATCTAGCTGCTCTCTTCCCAACCTTCCTAGCCTCCTCAATGTCTTGTAGGAGATGGCCTTCTTAGAGGAATGATATGATCGGGGTCATCCAGTTGCTCGTGTTTCGATTGCAAATGTAGAGATTTCTTCAATGCTAGGGCGTTTCTGGGCTTCCATCTCTAAGCCCATGCCTATTGATCCTTCTTCTTCGACGATGCTAGCTTTGCGATTTCGTTTGCTATCATGTTTTGGCTCCCGGGATCTGCACGAACTCCATCCTATCAAATTCTTGTGTCGACGCTTCGTCGCCCCGAGGTATTTTTGCATTCTTTCCTCCTTTGCTTCATACTCCTCCTTTATTTGCCCTATTACCAGCTTAGAATCACTCTGGAGGAACAAGTTTTTAGCTCCTAGTGCTTTTCCGACTCTTAGCCCTGTCAAGACTCCTTTGTACTCGGCCTCATTATTGGTGGCCGAGAATTTTAGTTGAACCCCGAATTTAAGCGTCTCTCCATCCGGGGTGGTTATGACGACCTCTACTCCTCCTCCCCCTTTTTTTTGGGCGCATTTAACCGTCGGTCTATATCATCCACCATTCTGTCTCATTGGGAAGGTCGGCCTCGTCCTGGAAGTCTACTAGACCTTGTGCCTTAATGGCTGTCCTGGGGTGGTACTCGATGTCGAACTGGCTAAACTCAATTGCCCATTGGACCATTCTCCTTACTACCTCAGGCCTGTTCATGAACTTCTTGATGGGTTGGTCCGTTATTACCAAGATGGGGTTCGCCTAAAAGTACGATTGCAGCTTGCGCAAAGCTACTATTAAGGCAAATGCATTCTTTTCAATCCTTGGGTACTTAGCTTCTACACCTTGAAAAGCTTGGCTGACGTAGTAAATTGGGAGTTGTTTCCTGCCCTCTTCTCCAATCAAGGTTGCACTCACAATTTGTGGTCGACAATCGCTAGATACAAATATAGGTTTTCTCCTTCCTTAGATAGACTTAGGAGTGGTGGATTGCTCGGGTAATACTTGAGTTCTTGAAAAGTTTCCTCGCATTCGTCACTCCAAGAAAAAGCTCGTTTCAATTTCCTAAAGAAGGGCAAGCATTTGTCCGTCACTTTAGAGACGAACCTGTTGAGTGCCACTATCCTTCTTGTGAACTTTTGGACTTCTTTGGCTGTCTTTGGCGATGTCATATCGAGTATGGCTCGCACCTTCTCCAGGTTTGCTTCTATCCCCTTTTGAGACACCATGAATCCCAAGAACTTCCCCGAGACTACTCCAAAGGCACACTTATTGGGGTTCAACTTTATCAGTCATTGTTTAAGTGTGGCAAATGTTTTTTTGAGGTCGTCTAGATGGGCAAGCTCTTCCTTACTCTTGACGAGCATGTCATCCATATATATCTTCATGTTTCTTCCGACCGCTTCTTTGAACATCTTATTCACTAGCCTCGGTAAGTTGCTCTTTCAAGGGCATTACCTTATAGTAATAGAGTCCTTGGCTCGTGATGAAAGCAATTTTCTCCTGGTCCTTTTCAGCCATCTTTATCTGGTTATATCCCGAGAAGGCATCCATAAATGTCAGTAGCTTATGCCTTGTTGTAGAATCCACTAGCTAATCTATCCTTGGCAAAGGGAAACTATCTTTTAGGCAAGTTTTGTTCAGGTCCGTGAAGTTCACGTACATCCTATATTTCCCATTCGCTTTCTTCACCAGGACAACATTGGCGAGCCACTCTGGGTAGTAAACTTCTCAAATAAAACTTGCTGATAGCAACTTGTTAACCTCATTCGTAATTGCTTGATTCCGTTCTGGAGCAAAGACCCGTCATCTCTGCTGGACTAGTTTCTTCTCGAGGTCCACATTTAGCTTGTGTTCGATGACTCTTGGGGATATGCATGGCATGTCCTCATGACTCCATACGAAGACATCTAGGTTCTCTTTAAGGAACCGGATAAGTCTTGTCCTTATCTCGGGACTCAATGTCGTCCCTATCCTAGTCGTCCTTCTTTGTTTCTCCTCGACCAACTCCACTGTCTCTAGGGCTTCCACTTTCTCTTCTTCCTTCTCCTTGATCATCCATGTATGGTTCTCTTTGGCAACTAGCATAGCCTGGTAGCATTCCTTGGCCAAGATTTTGATCTTCTTTCACCTCGCCCACACCAATCTCTATTAAGAACTTTACCTTCAAGTAATAGATAGACATGGCTGCTTTCCAACGGTTTAGCGTGGGTCTCCCAATGATCACATTGTAAGATGAAGGGCAGTCTACCACCAAAAAGTCCAATTGACGAGTTAAGCGCCTAGGGTGAGTCCCCACTATAACCGTCAACGCTACTATGCCTTTAGGATACACCCTGTCTCTATTGAAGGCGACGAAGGGAGAGTCAAATAGGAGCAACCTTCCCGGATCTAGCTTCAACTACTAGAAAGCGGAGAGGTAGATGATGTTTGCCAAGCTACCATTATCCACGAGGATTCTCCTGGTATTGAATCCTTTTATCACGAGCATTATGACCAAAGGATCGTCATGAGGTCGCTTCACTCCCCTAGCATCTTCTTCTGAGAAGCACATGTCCCGATCCGTCCATCTTTGCTTAAAAAGGGGCATGTTGTGGACATTGTTCACCTGCCTCTGATATGCTTTCTTGAGAGATTTGAATGACCCATTTGTCGATGGGCCACCTGTGATCGTCTTTATCTCCCCGATCACACTTAGCGGGCGCTAAGATGTGTGATCCTCGTCACCGGGTGAAAATTCACACTGGTTCTTGTTATCGCTTCTAAATCTACTCCCCCTTTTCACATACTTCTGCAATTTCCCTTTCCGTATAAGCTCCTCTATCTGCTCCTTTAGGTCCCCGCAATCCTCTGTGTAGTGGCCGTGATCTTTATGGAACTGGCGGTACTTCTTTTTTGTCATGGACATTGGGGGATGAATGTAATGGCCTCAGTCATTTGAGGTAGTGCTCATCCTTAATCTGTGCCAAAATTTTGTCAACAAGCATAACTAAAGGAGTGAATTTTACCGTTCGAATATTTTTTTCATATTTCCTTTACTCCCGTCATTAGTACGACGATCCGGACGCTCCCTTTTTTGTCCTCTGCGATCGTCCTCCTTCCTCCCCTTATCTCCTGGCTTTTCCACGTCCTTTATGGCAACTAACGCATCTTCAGCGTTCATGTACTTCTATACCTTCAGGAGCATCTCTGCCATTGTCTTAGGAGGATTCTTCAACCCCGCTTTAAAGATCGTTAACTACACCTTGTTGTCAGTTTCATCTACTTCCAAGGTCTCCCAAGTAAAGCGTTTGACGCACGACCTCAAGGTTTCTTTCTCCCCTTGTCTAATGGTGAGTAAGTGGTCTACTGGCCTCATGGGGTGCTATCCCCCGACAAAGTGGTGCAAAAAGGCGTTGCTCAACTATTCGAAGTTGTTGATGGACGATGTTGGTAACTTTGTGAACCACTCCCTTGCAACTCCTTTGAGAGTGGTGGGGAAGGAATGACACAATATTTTGTCAGGAGGTTGTTGAAGACCTAGTGTTGTCTTGAAGGTGTTGAGGTGGTCCTGGGGGTCCTCAAGTCTGTCAAATGGCTCAAGCCGAGGCAACTGAAATTTTGACTGATGACTGGGCATTCCAAGATTGTCGTGGTGAAGGGTAAGTGTGTTGCATTGACCATTCTATCTAGGCTTCGGTCTGTTTTCCCCTTAATGGTGTTCCTTAGCTCGTCCATCTCCTTTCTCATCTCCCAAAGAAGATCTGAGTTTTGTTCATTTGGGTTAGTTGGTCCTCGACGGTTGCCCCTTCTATGGCTATCCCCTTCATCCTCTTGATTGGCTCTAGACCGATTCTCCTCCTATTGAAGTCGTAGCCTTATTTCTTGATTCTGTCTAGTGAGCTCTTCAACGCTAGCCACAAGAGCCTGGACTTATAGAGCTAATGTTGCAAAATCTTGGTTGGACTCCATTTGAATGTAGAGATAAATTGGGAATTACGCTTCCACACTTAAGCACGAAAATGTCGTCCCCACTGACGGCACCAAGGCGATGAAGTGTAAATCGTCAATCTTTGTGAATGTGTCCAGATGGAGCCGAGACCTCGTCTGTGTTCTTGCAAATATGATAGATGGCTCCCTTAAAGTGGTTATCGGTGTAGTGTCCGCCACAAAGCATCTCTGATGCCAAAGTCAGTACAAGGAAGCCTTTAAAAAATACAGAGAATATCATATTCACTTATGAGTACTTTTAGGTGTGTCTGTGTACCTTGTGTTGGTGTTATGAGGGGTTTATATATGTTTCCACTCCTCCTAGCCGTTGTGGCTATTATTGTGGTTTTAATGCCTATCTTGGAAACGTTTTATCTTTGAGTAATATAGGCTTTGATGGGCCTTTCAACGGTCTGTACAGTTGGTCCTATAACCTTCCGAGGCATTATTGGCTGCATTGAATGGCTTCCTTACCTTCGTCAGTGATCTGGACTCATTGACGGAGATATTTGATTATCTAAATGCGTGACAAAGGGTTCGTCGGTCTCATCAGGTAATTTCATACAACATGCTAAGACAAAATTTGAAAATTATAGGTAACCGTGAAACACATCCCCTTACATGGCTTCAAAAATTAAATTACATAGCCTTAAATTACATTGCCAAAAACAATGGCCCAAAAAAAAAATGCCAAAACATCGGCCCAAAAACTATACATATTCAAGTACCCTACAACAAAGATTCTATTTGTAATTAAAAAAATTGGGGATGCCACGTTACCAAATAATTTCAAAAATTGTCTTATCCATCCATAATAACAATAAATAAAAATATACATGTTGCATAAATTACCAATACAATCTCTAACTATAGAGATGAGCCAAAGAGTCTCATAAACCCTTTGGACACATATTCATCAATGCATTCATATGATATCAATTCAATCATATCACAATATGTTAAAAGACATCATAAATTAATTCAAAAATTAAATAAATTCCATGCATAATTATATAGAAAATTAGAAAACTAATTTCACAATTTTCTCATATTTTCACAATTTTATTTTAACATCACAGTTAAAAAAAAAAAAAAATTGCCATCACAATTATATGTATTAAATATATGTCATACTAGAAAAAGATGTCTAATAAACAAGAACGTTTATAATATAATAATAAGAAAACCCACTGTGCATGTTATAACATTTGATTTTCATAAAATTTTCTGTGTTGTTATAACTTATAAGTTATTGCTACGTAAGCAATAACTACAAAATCCATATCTTGCAAAGTTATCCTTTGTAAACTACTGTAAACAAATCCACATGGCATTTGTAAACAATAGTGTCAGATCCACATAGCCACTCAACATGTGGCTTATTTCATTGCACAGTTTCCTTGTTAAAGGAAACAACAAGTATAAGAATTTGTGTGTAACTAATACACCAAGTCACCAACGTGGGGCTCATCGCTTTAATTTATGGATAACCAGTCAAGCCTAAGCAGAGTGGTACACGCATGGTAAACTACTACATGACAATTTTAAATGAGTGAAAAACGTATTTTCTTTTAATGTTCATCACAACAGTTTTTCGGATTACATGTAAACATTCAAAAAATTACACCTTTTTATTTCTCTCTCTACATGCCATAACATGCTTCTAAAAATTATAGATCAAAAAATTAAAAATTACTTAAACTTTTAATTTTAGCATGCATATAGGATTATATATATCAGAGATCATGGCATCATTCAAGAGTGAAAACAAGCATAAAATGGCTTTGATACCAATATTGAATAGTTATATACTTTACCAGAGATCATATAGACACATACCTTTGGTGGAACATATCACCAAATTGCTAGATCTTGTTTTTTGCTTGTTTTACGAACTTCTTACGATCTCCTTTGTGGAATACCTTCAAGTCACAAGAAAGGCTACTAGAATCTCTCCTAATTTCCATGCTACAAATTCTAGGTAACAGTAAATGATGTCCCAAAAGATGGCTTATTTTGAGAGAGCACTCAAAAACTATACGTATGTTCACTCACTATATCTCCTATTAACTGACTGATGAAGGAGTATTTTAAAATACTAGTAGAGATTCACTCACTATCGATATATGTGATCCCTCAAAACTCTCTTTTTTTCGGGTTTTCAAAGCAAATATTTTCCAACAGGATCGATCTTTGAAGCTTCAGCAGCAAGGGGTTCCTATGCTTGGCAAAACATCCTCATAGCTCGAAAGGTGATCTCAATGGGTATGCGATGGAGACTGGGGGATGGGAAGTGTATAGATATTTACAACAATAATCGGCTGCCAAGAAAGGGGTCTGCCAAAATTGTTTCCCCACATGTGCCTAGTGCGCAAGGAGCAAAGGTTGCTACCCTTATCAATTTGAACAGAAGGACCTAGGACCAGAGCTTGCTGCGTCAACACTTCCCGAGTTTTGAGGCAAATAGTATCAAAGCTATCCTTTGTGTTGGACTGAGCAGAGCGATTGTCTATTATGGCCAGCCAATAAAAGTGGTGATTACTCGGCTAAGATAGGTTATCAGCTTCTCTGTGAGGTTGAAAACATTAGTGTCGCATCAAGCTTAGACACGTTGAAATTGGAGCAGTTTTGGAAATGTGTTTGGAAGCTTCGCATCCGAATAAAATAAAAAAATTCTATGGAGAGTCTGTTTCAAATGCATTGCCTACAAAAGAGAATTTGAAGAAGAGAAAGGTCCTTGATGATGCAAAATGCAGTGCATGTCTCTCGGCTCAGGAGAATACTTTACATGCTATTTGGGACCGAGAGATCCTCCATCGATTTGGGCCCCCTGTTTCACCCTCGTGGTCATGATGTATATGAATTAATACACCTGGTGGGGCAGCGAATTAACAGTCTAGAACTATTTGCGGTGGTAGCTTGGTTTATTTGGAACCACGGAAACCGTCTGAGGCTGAATGAGAAGGGGCTCGCCACGACAGAATTTTTGAAGCAAAGCAAGAACTTACCTCTCGATTTTCAAGTGAAGTTTCGAAGACCACAGCAAAGCCATCCATGGGTAACATAAAATGGAGACCCCCATGAGTGCAACGTATAAAACAAATTATGATGGTGCGGTGTTCACCGATTCGGGTGAGGGGGTATTGGGGTTGTAGTTCAAAATGCTAGGGGAGAGGTGATGGCTGCATTGTCCGAAAAAATCAGCTACCCGGCACACGAGAGAATTGATAGAGGCTTTAGCTGCAAGAAGAGCTGCTAAATTTGCTATAGAGCTGGGTATATCTTCGTCGAAATTTGAAGGTGATTCTAAGGTGGTGTCTTTGAGCGTTGAAGGCGGTGGAATGGGGTCATCCATCACTGGGTCGATTATTAAAGACACTTGGTTTATTGGCAGTTCACTTAGAACTGTTTTTTTCTCTCATACTTGGGCCAAGAGAGCAATAGTTTCTTTTCCTTTATTAGTTTGGATGGAGTATGTTCCATCGGACATTCATCTGCTTGTTATTTTTTATTCTCCAACATTTTAATAAAATTGTTCGGTGTTGATTCTCAAAAAAAAAAAAAAAAAGAGATCAATGTGATCCCTAAAAGATTTACTCCACTACCGATATTGATAACTCATATCAATATACATTAAGTTTTTTTTTTGAAGAGGTCTCAATATCATTTATCAACTTAAATTAGAATCCAGGTACAAAGCTTCAGCAACTAGTGGAGGGTCTTCCTCCATCCATACAAGATCATTCTCTACTAGTCTAGCATGTTTAGCCAATACATGAGCCACATTATTTGCACTGCGTCTCACACAACTCACCCTTACTGAAATAAAGCCAGCCAACAGACACCAAATATCCTCAAAGATTAGACCAAGCCGAGAATAGGACTCCTGTTGAACCTGGGCAATAGTCTTCATCACAGCAACATTGTCTCCCTCAATGATCAGGTCCGTGAACCCAGTATCTACCGCAACCTCAAGAGCTTTGCGACACGCTAATGCCTCCACCTCTTCGCTGTCACTAACAGCCCCTCCCTTTGCCAACATAGCCACCATCACTTCTCCTTTTACATTACGGATAACTGCTCCATAACTCGAACAGTCGCCACCATCAAACACTGCCCCATCAAAGTTCAATTTGTACTGCAAACACGGATGAGGCTGCCATACCTGAGTGACTTCACCTGTGCTGGACTCGGTCACTACAAGATGGTCCATGGCATCACAAGACTCTTTAAGATAGTCCATTGCACGTTGGTTTAACCAAGAAGGATGATGAAGGACACCACCACGTGATATAGCATTTCTTTGTTGCCAAATCTGCCAACATGTGACCTAGAAAAGATCAACTTCATCTACCATCTTCTTCACCATTAACTCCTCTACCAGTTGCCTAAAATCATGAAATACTATCCCACATTTTTGGAAACAAATAGCACTCCCTGCCCGGACATCTTGTGCAACCCCACAACCCCACAAAGCATGTAATATTGTCTCCTCATCTCTCTGACAAAAGATACAAGTTGCATTCTCAATTACTCGCCTACGACTCAAATTATCTAGTGTTGGTAATGAATTTCGACTAGCTCTCCATGCAAACACTTTTATTTTGTTTGGAACATTGGCTTTCCATATCTGTTAAGTTTAAATTACTCCACTATTGATATTGATAACTCATGCCAATATCAATTAGTTTAAATTTAAACTTACTTATCGAATAACCCATGTGGACAATCCATGAGCCATGGTTTATGAGTTTGGTCAAAACTAGCCCAATTTCTAACATAACCATTGATATTGATAACTCATGCCAATATCAGTTAGTTTAAATCTAAACTTACTTATTAGATAACTCGTGTGGATGATCCATGGACCATGGTTTATGGGTTGGGTCAAAACCGGTCCAATTTCTAACCTAACCAAACAAAATATATAGTTTAAACTTTAAATCAAAATAAGAGATGCCCCGTTACACTAACCAAAAAAAAAAAAAAAAAAAATCAAAATAAGAGGTGGTGTATTCATTTCACTCACCATCAATCGACAAGAACAAGAACACACCTTTGTTTGTTCAATCTATAAACTTCAATATTCCTTCGCTTCTCCGCCATGTCTTTCATCCTCTTCGCTTCTCCTTTCTCTCTTCACAACTTCCTCTTCTTCTTCTTCACACCCATCACCTAAATACTCATTCTTCATCTGCTTCTTCATGGCTATTACATTCATGCAAGGACGTTCAAACTCGAGACAATCCCATGCTTCTCTCATTGTCTCAAAAGGTCTGTTACCAATCTCTGTTGCCTCAAAGCTTATGAGTTTGTATGCCCAATTACATGACCTGCACGGCGTCGTCAGTGTATTTAATACCTTAGAGAAACCTCATACTATTGCATGGAATTTGATCATTAAGTCCCATCTTGATTTGGGTCTTTTTCATTCGGCTTTTTTGTTATATAAAAAAATGAGACGTCTGGGTGTTGCCCATGATAGTTTCATGTTTCCAATAGTAAACCAAGCTGTTCCATCGCTCGTGAGTGATGTAATATGTTAATAATATAAAGTATGAGAAAGACTGAATTGTCTGTATATTGATGTGTATGTAACAATGTACAATAGAGAGCCTTATATAGGCTAGATATGTGTGCGATACAAGTAAAAGAAGTAAAGTACAAGTACAATATATTGGGCTAAGCCCAATGGGCTAAACTAGTACAAGCTATACACTAACATCCCCCCTCAAACTCGAGGTGGCAAGGAGGAAGCCAACTGGAGTTTGGATATAAGATCTCGAAGACGACCAGGCGGGTGAGTCTTGGTAAAGATATCGCAGGATGGTCACAGAGGAGATGATGGAGAATAACTTGAGATTTCCTTTCTTGAGATCTTTGGCGAGTGATGTGGCGGTCGATCTCAATATGCTTAGTGCGTTCATGAAAGACATCATTATGAGCAATGTAGATAGCACTACGATTGTCACAATAAAGAGGAGTGGCGGTAATGTGGAGCATCCATGTCGGCCAAGAGCCAGCGAAGCCAAACAAGCTCACAAGTGGTGTCGGCAAGGGCACGATACTCGGCCTCGATCTTTGGAACGGGAAACCACATCCTGCTTCTTCTGCGCCACGAGACCAGAGAAGTACCTAACAGGAAATAGAAAACCGTGATAGAGCATCGATCAGTTGGATCACCCGCCCGATCAAGATCTCGAATAAGCATGAAGCTCGAGAGACGATCGAGAGGAGTAATGCAAACCATGATAAAGTGTGCCTTTGACATAGCGGAGAATTTGAAGAACAGCAGCATAGTGGACAGAACGAGGTGCATCCATGAACTTACTAACCATACTCATGGCATGTGAAATATCCGGACGAGTAATAGTGAGATAGATCAAACTACCAACCAACCGAGCGATAACGAGTAGCATCGGATATAGGTTCACCATCCAAGGGTGTGAGTTTTGCATTGTATTCCAAAGGAGTGGAAACAGTCTTATTATCGATGACACCGGCTTTGGAGAGAAGATCGAAGCATATTTAGCCTGGGAAAGATAGTATCCATCGAGAGGATGAGGTAACCTCTAGCCCAAGAAAATAGCCGAGAGTGCCCGGATCTTTCATCTCAAAATGTTGACTAAGGAAGTGCTGAAGAGAGCGGATACTGCAGAATCATCTCCAGTAATAATCATATCATCAACATAAAGAAGAATAAGAGTGATACCAGCAGAAGATCTTCGAACAAAGAGAGTAGTGTCATGAGGACTCGAAGTGAAACCCTGCTGAGTAACAAATCGAGCTAAACTTTTCAAACCAAGCTCGAGGAGCTTGCTTGAGGCCATAAAGGGCACGACGAAGGCGGCAAACTTGATTGCCCGAGTGTGGATAGCCAGGGGGTGGTTGCATGTACACTTCTTCATGAAGGTCTCCATTGAGGAAAGCATTCTTCACATCCATTTGATAAAAAGGCCAACGGCGAACAGCAGCCACAGCAATGAGACATCTAACAGATGCAAGACGAGCAACAGGAGCAAATGTTTCCTCATAGTCAATACCATACTCCCGAGTAAAGCCCTTGGCAACTAGGCGAGCCTTGTATCTTTCAACAGATCCATCGGCCTTGGTCTTGATCTTGTAAACCCACCTACAACCTACTACTGGAGGACCGACCAGGAGGCAAATCAACCATATCCCAAGTGTGATTCTTATGAAGGGCATCTAGTTCTTCATTCATAGCTTGTTGCCAAAGAGGGTCGATATGAGCCTCACGATAGGTATGAGGTTCATAGAGAGTGGCAAGAGCAAAAGAGCAATGATAATCAGTGAGATAAGGGGAGGAATGCTTACCCGAGTGGAACACGAAGTTCGAGACCAATAGGAGACTCGGGAGAGGGTGGTGCCACAAGATCCAAGACAATCGGGTCATATGCTGGGAGACAGAACCAGGAGATGAGTCGTGCGGGAGAGCGTCGATGTTGAAGAATCCTCCACAAGTTCAGAATAGAGAGGAAGGAAAAGATCGGTAAAAATGGGAGACTACGAGGAAGAAGATGCAGGAAGCTGCTGAAGACTCGTGAAAGGACGATGTTCCCAAAACTCAACATGACGGGGAGACACGAAGGCGATGAGAAATGGGATCATAGCAGCGAAAACCTTTTTGGGACACACCATAACCAAGGAAACAACAGAGACGAGTACGAGGTTGGAGCTTTGTTCGTTCATGAGGAGGAAGAGAGACAAAGCAAGCACAACCAAAAACCCGAAGAGAGGAGTAGTCGGGAGTTTGACCATAGAGAAGCTCAAATGGTGATTTGTTGTGTGTAGTTGGTGAAGGAATATGATTAATGGTGTGCACATGAGTGAGTGCTGCCTCACCCCAAAAGCGTTCAGGAAGAGAGGTTGAAATAAGAAGGGTGCGGACAACATCAAGAATGTGACGATGTTTTAGTTCTGCACGACCATTTCTTTGAGAGGTGTAAGGACAAGACCGCTGAGGAAGAGTACCATGTCTGTCTAAAAAGGATAGGAAAGATTTATCATTATATTCTTAAGCATTATCTGATCGAAAGACTCTAACGGTGTGATTGAACTGTGTTTCAATCATTTTATGAAATGTTTGGTAAATAGACACAAGTTCGGACCTATGGTGAAGCAGATAAATCCAAGTATAACGAGAAAAATCATCCACAAATATGACAAAGTATTTAGATCCCCCCTCGGTGGGAGCAGTGCAGGACCCCAAATATCAGAATGTATAAGATCAAAAGGAGCAGAAGAAAAGGAGTCACTTTTATTAAAGGGCAATTTTGTTTGTTTGCCAAAATGACAGGAAGTACAATCAAATTTTTGAAATTGAACTGAACCTAAATGACCTTGAGAAGCTAACAATCGAAGACGAGATAAGGATGGATGACCAAGACGAGCATGCCATAGATCAGGTGAGGAGGTGGCGGTGGTAGCAGCTGCAGAAACAACTTGTGAAGGAATCTTCAAGTCATGAACCTCAAACATACGACCAACCTTAAGGCCTGTCCCAAGCACTTGACCCGTCAGGGGATCCCGCACATCCACACCATGATTAGTAAATAGAAGATCTACGCCTAATTCGCAAAGTTGACCAACAGAAAGCAAATTTAGGGATAACTTTGGAATATGAAAAGTGTCACTAAGGGATAAACAAGAAGAAGAGATTGTTCCTTTATGACTAACGAGGCATAGGAGTTCCATCGGTGAGTGTAAATGGTGATTGGATGTTCTAAGGGTGTCTTATCGAGAAAATTGGGATTCATTTGGAGTCATATGGTTACAACATGTAGTATCAAAAAACCAAGGTTGTTTACCCGAGGTGGTGAGAAAGGGCGAGTGGAAGTGCGGGATAAAACTGTTGAACAAGCGCCTCAATATCGGCCGTAGTAAGCGAGGAAGTCAAAGATGGACTGTAGGAACCGATGGATCTGAAGGACACACAGAGTTGCCCGAGGAAGAGAAGCTTTATTCTGCTCTTGCACAAATTTCTGTAGCTTACGACAAACAGAAATGTCATGGCCTTTGGCACGGCAAAACTTGCGGTGAGCACCTTTGGAAGGCTGAGAGGTGGGTCGCCCATAGTTTATTCGCGGAGGAGCAGTGAATGCAGCAATGGGAGGCTGTGGTGAAGGTGTAGCCAATACATGATCAGATGATGTCATGTGATAAGTAGGCCGACGATTCTCCTCGAAATGAGTTCCTTGACTGCAGTATCAAGAGAAGGAGTAGGAGACCGGCTAAGCAGAGAAGCTCTAGTAGGCTCAAAGTCCTCACGTAAACCCATCATGAAGTGCATAAATCTACGGCGATCTCGATATTTGACAAAGAGCTCAATATCCTTAGAACACACTAGTGGAGGATCTGCAGCAGAGAGTTGTTCCCACATAGTAGGCCGACGATTCTCCTCGTAAATGAGTTCCTTGACTATGACATCAAGAGAAGGAGTAGGAGACCGGCTAAGCAGAGAAGCTCTAGTAGGCTCAAAGTCCTCACATAAACCCATCATGAAGTGCATAAATCTCTGGGCGATCTCGATATTTGACAAAGAGCTCAATATCCTTAGAACACACTAGTGGAGGATCTGCAGCAGAGAGTTGTTCCCACATAGTAGAAGTCCGAGAATAAAAATTAGAAATAGACTGACCTGTCTCTTGGCGCATTTGATAAAGTTTTGATTCAATGTGAAACTCCAAGCTTGAATCATTAGTGCAGTTATAGCGATCGGCCAAAAATTTCCAAGCAGCCTCGTTAGTTTCAAGACGAGGAAGAAGATTATGAATGGAGGGAATAGAGGTATTGATAAACCAAGACAAGATCTTACTCTGAATACTCTCCCATTCCTCTAGACGTTCTTCATAATCATTTGTTGTAGCAATGATCTTGGAAGACTCCTCAAAGATCTGTGGCTTTGGACTTAGGGTTTGTAATGCGGCTTAGGAATTGAACCAGTCACATATCGCCACGATTTACGACCCTTGAGAAAGACAGTCATATTACGAGACCATGCATGATAGCTAGTAGGACCATCCAACATGATGGTGATAGGACGTATGATATCTCGTTCACTTTGTTGAGCCATAATGAAGAAAATGACACAAAAGTGAGATTTAGAGACCTCAAATGCAGAAACGGAGCCCAAAATCAGAATCTACGCGGCGAGCAAGACAGGTCCTGTTGAAAAATTTTGACTTGGTCCACGGTCAAAGTCAACGGTCAAAGTCAACGGTCTGGTCAACGGTTTGGTCAACGGATGACGTGTCTTTGACGTTAGAGTAGGGCTGACGTGGCAGTCCGTGAAACAAGTCTGGCGCGTGGGTGCGTGAAAGCGCGTGTGGGCGCGTGGGACCTTCTGGACCGGGAGCGTGTGGCGCGTGAGTGAGAGGGGACGCGTGGCGGCGCGTGGAGCGCGTGCTCGTGAGGCAGAAAATTCGGGCGGCGCGTGGGGGCGCGTGTGATGTGTTTTTCGGCCGTTCTTGGTTGGGTTTTACTCGGAATTTTCTGTTCTGTCACTCAATGCCTTTGCTTTTACGATTGGGTGAGCAGAACGATGAGATCCGAGAGATTCTTTGGGACCGTGGGCGTGACGGCGGTGACTCGCTTCGCGCGCAGTGTGACCGGATGAAGGCGAGGGCAGCGGAAGGACGCCGGAGATGTCCACAGGAACAGAGAGTCGAGCAATGGCTCTGATACCATGTTAATAATATAAAGTATGAGAAAGACTGAATTGTCTCGTATATTGATGTGTATGTAACAATGTACAATAGAGAGCCTTATATAGGCTAGATATGTGTGCAGTACAAGTAAAAGAAGTAAAGTACAAGTACAATATCTTGGGCTAAGCCCCATGGGCTAAACTAGTACAAGCTATACACTAACATAATGCATGGAGAGATGGTCCATTGTGTCTCAACGAAAATGGGGTTTGGATTTGATTTGTATTTTTGCAATACTATGATTGAGGTTTATTTGAAATGTGGGTGTGTAGATTATGCCCGTAAACTGTTTGATGCTATGTCACAGAGAGATTCGGTTTCTTGGACGTCAATGATTTTAGGGTATGTTGTGAGGGAAGTGTTGGTACTGCTTTCAATTTGTTCCAGGAAATGATGGTAAAGTCTGAACCCAATGCAGTGACTTTGATGGCAATGTTGTAGGCTTGTTGTGCCAGTGAAAGTTTGATCCATGGGATGCAACTTCATGGTTATGCAATCAAGAGTGGGTTAGTAATAGATGGGTTAGTACAAAATTCAGTTTTAAAAATGTATTCTAGGACAGGTAGTGTTGAAGAAGTTGAAATCTTTTTCAGCAAGATTGACAGAAAGAATGAGGTTTCCTGGAATATTCTGATTTCCTATTATGCCATGGAAGGGGATGTTGAAAAGTTAGTGGATATTTTTAGTGAAATGCGGGGTAGTGCTGCACTCAGCATTGAGACTTTAACATTACTTATATCAGAATTTGGGAAGTGTAGAGATCTTTTTCAAGGAGAAAAGATACATTGTTTAACCATTAAAACTGGTTTTTGTGATGAAGTTTTGCTCACTTCTTTGTTAGACTTTTATGCAAAGTGTGGGGAAATAGAGATATCAGCTCAGTTGTTTAGAGAAATTCCAAATAGAAACGTTGTTACTTTTGGTGCTATGATGTCGGGATTCATACAAAATGGATATATTAAGGATGCCATAAATTTGTTCCATCAAATGCAAGCTGCAAATTTTGAGCCTGGGGCTGAGATTTTGAGAAGCATTCTTGATGCATATACTTATCTGGGAGCACTGCAATTGGATAAGGCAATCCATGGCTTCTTTATAAAAAATTTGTTTTACAGATCTATGGAGGAAACCACACAGATGGAAACCTCCATCTTAAACATGTACATAAGATGTGGAAATATTTCTTCTGCTAGAGCGTGCTTTAATAATATATCGGTCAAAGATTTAGTAACCTGGACAACAATGATTGAAGGCTTTGGAAGCCATGGGCTTGGTCTTGAAGCCCTAGAACTTTTTGGTCTAATGCTAGGGGAAAGATAAAACCAAACTGTATCACCTTCTTGAGCATACTGTCAGAGAAGGGTGTGAAGTTTATAATTCAATGAAATGGATATTTGGTATTCAACCTGATTTGGAGCATTACACTTGCATGGTGGATCTTTTGGGTCGATGTGGAAAGCTTAAAGAGACCTTAGCTATAATAGTGAAAATGGTGATTTTTCCTGATAGTAGGATTTGGGGTGCCCTTCTTGCAGCTTGTAGAATTTATGAAGACATAAAACTTAGGGAATATACAGCACAAAGGCTTTTGGAATTGGAACCTGGTAATATTGGGCATCATACTCTGTTGAGTAGTGTACAAGCAAGTGTTGGACAATGGGACGAAGTTGAAGAAGTAAGGAGAGTAATGAATGAAAAGGATCTGAAGAAGAAACCAGGGTGGAGCTGTGTTGAGGCTAAAGGGATGATCCATGGTTTTGTTTCTGCAGATAGATCACACCATCAAGTGGAGGAGATTTACGAGATTTTGGGGTGTTTAAGTAGAATGATGCTTTTGTATAGTATTCTTAGGCTAAATTGATCAATTGAGTCTTGCATTCTAATGCTCGCAAAGACATTATCCTGGGCTAATGAAAAGTGCTGGAGAGGAGTAGAAAGAAACTGGGGATGAGAACCTTGCTGCATGTTTTAAGAAGTTAGAAGTAACGTGATGGATTTAAATTTGCGTGTCAAATTGAGAACGAAGTTTGAGAAATTTTCAGAGTTGGGCTGATGAGCAGTCCAAGATTTGTTGGGGTCCTTGGAAGAGCACTGGGGATGGCATCGGATGATCACAGCAGGTGATTTTCTCTCTTTAAGGCACTTTAGTGATCAATTACCCCAAGAGCTGGTTGATGCCTATGATAAGTTCCAAGAGCAAGTTGACTCATATTTGAGTCTGGTCCAAAATAAAAAGGCATTAGAGAAGGAAGAAAGGAGAGTAGAGGACAAAGAAGAATGGAATATGCTAAGAGCAAGGTTGAGGATTTGACAAGGTTGTGTGTGAATGTTGATGCACCAATAGAACTTGCTAGTAAGGCAGTTAAGATGGCTGGTTTTACATAGGCTAATCAAGTTACTCATTTCTCTTGAAGATACTGATATTATCAAGTGGTATGCAGATGTAGGGATAAGATGGCTAATATTCTTCTGCTGCTTTCATAACTTCAAGATGGTCAAAACTGTTATTGCATTTTGAAATTAGCAGAGAAGTATGAATCGACTAAACGTGAAGTCATTAAGCATTAGACTAAAGATTTGAAGGTCTCTGATTTGAATGGATATGAAGAAGTGAACTTCCCCACAGAAAGAGAGGTTAAAATAATGGATCCAAGGCCTGTTGATGGGGCTTTATCTTTGGCTTTGATCAGGTTGGCTGCTATGAGCTTTATCTTAGTAGGACTGCTAAGATGGAGAGGGCATACTCGACTATAAACCCAAAGCATACCTAGCTCATCCTTATTAGAAGTTGTCTGGTTGAGTGTCTTTAGTATATGGTGTGAGAAAAATGGATGAAATTCATGTTAATGAATAATGTCGTGGGAGTTGTTCAGTGCCATATTCTTATGATACAACTCCCATAGCATAAATGTAGATTGGATTTGAAAGGAAGTTCTCAATGCCATGATCTCTTAGGCCAGTACTGCATAATTCCCACAAACTGAGTATTGTTTGATGTCATTTAAGCATTTGAATGCATAATATGCAACAGATCTTATGGGTATAAATTGTGAAATTCGAACTCTTAAATTATTGCGATTGCATGATAGAAGTCTGTTCTTAAGTGCTGTACTTCAAGGCATGAACATATAATGCATATGTGCACATTGTACAGTTGGCTGGAATGTCTTAATCTATGATTTGACTTATTTGATGTATCTTGTTGATTGTTGCCATGAGGTCATCTATGTGCTCCTTTTTTGACGGTTTTTCAAAAGTGGCGCTGAAAGTTGTAGTTGGTGAATAGCAAAAGTTCTCTTTTCATTATTTTAATTTTAACGGCTACTATAAACTTCTTTTCATATTTTCTTCTTAAAAAAGTTCTTTTCATATTGCTTTTTCACCGGGGCTTTATAGCTTTTTCTTTAGAGTAAAAAAACTAAAAAATTCAAGCACTACAATGGGGAAGACAGGCAGTAACTTCCCATTGACAAGAGAAGTCTGTTTATATTGCTATTTTTGCCAGCTATACGGTTCTTTTTACATTTGCTTTTTGACCCAAGTTAAGAGTTTATATATATATCATTAAAAATTAATTATTTAAGTGAAGTAAGAAAAATCATGCAATTGTCTTTTAAGAATTGAGATTTAAAATTAAATATTTTTATTTATTTCAACATTAGAACAATTGAACAATTTTAAGAGTCCGAATCTGATAAAGACTTAGTGTTTTACACTTGGTTTACCCCTCTAATATCATGATACTACATCAACGTTTCACAAATAAATGAATAGAGCCTTCCATGAAATGCATATTTGGTATTCAACCTGATTTGGATCATTACACTTGCATTGTGATCTTTGGCTCAATATCAAAAACTTAAAGAGGCCTAAGCCTTAATATTGAAAATTGTGATTTTCCAAATAGTAGGATTTGGGGTTCTCTTCTTGCAGCTTGTAGAGTTCATGAAGACATAAAACTTTGGGAATATACAGTACAAAGGCTTTTGGATCAGAACACGATAATATTGGGTATCATACTCTGTTGGGTAATCTACAAGCAAGTTTTGGACAATTAAATGGCGTTGAAGAAGTAAGGAGGGTAGTAAATGAGAAGGATCTGAAGAAGAAACCAGGGTGGAGTTGCATTGAGGCTAAAGGGATGATCCATGGATTTGTTTTTGCAGTACACACCGTCAAATAGAGGAGATTTATGAGATATTGGCATGTTTAAGTCAGATGATACAGGAGTTTGTATGGTAGTATTTGCCTGAAATTATCAACTGAGTGGTGCATTCTAATACCCCAGCAGAGGCATTATCCTGGTTTAGATTCGGTATCCACATGTTCAAATAGGAGGGGCTGAATGAGAGGTAATATGCAGTTGGCAGAAAGGACCACCTGAGACACTTGTTTTGCTTGCTTCATTCCTCTGCCAAAAGATTATATGAAACCCATAAATGGCCAACCAGCAGGGATTGTGTGGTGAAGCAATGTGAATCATACATGACTTGACAAATTTGGGTGCATGAGAAGAATTGGCTTTGGTGGTTCCTAGGTGGTCTTATGCATTATACATGGGGTGGCTGAGCCTGTTCAAAGGGACAATTGTTTGTCATACCCCTCTTTTGTTTACATGTTTTTGCTTTCTCCAGTGGTATGACTAGCTATGTAGTTAGCATTTGATACTGCTTTTGTTTGTCATTTACAAAAAATAAGATAGGTAAATTTGAAGTCATTAATGGCATGATTTTTTTGAATTTTCTAATTAGAAAAAATATCATTTATTTGGTTTTATGGCGCATTTAGTCATGCTTTCCCTGTAACCCCCTCCCAACCAAAAAAAAAAAGCAACAGCCTACTAAAGAGTAAAGAGATGTAAGCCAAACTGGTGCTAGAAAACCAATAGTCCCCAGTAATGTCTTCCCCAGGAAGAGAGGGAGGAAAAAGGGAAAATGAAAGGAAGAATAACTGACATATCAAAAAAGTGGAAAGAAATGGTCCAACGAAAGGAGTGTAGATGTGAATTATAGTCTGAAACTGACATTTTAAGTCACTTTCTGTTGATAATTATTTAATTTTTCTACTACTTATTAGCATGGATGGTTTTTTTTTTTTTTTTTTTAAGTGACCAAACAAGATATCGGCGTTTTTCACTAAAATTGGATTTCAACTGCAAGTTCCAGTTTGTCTATTTTGATAATCATCTTTTAATAAATCTTTGTCATGTACTCATGTTCAATCTTTGGAGCTTTCTTGCTTCAAATATTACAAATGAGAATTTTACTTAATGTTATTTGTTTGAAGGAATATTTAACGTTATTATATATCAGCAACTATTATCCATGTTTTGGGAGTTGACTGCTTGAAGAATGAAGCTAACATAATTTGCTCTATTATATCCGGTATCTTAGTCTAATAATTTGTTCATTTTTCTCCTAATAATTTTGATTCATACTATGAAGATTCCGCCTGGCCTGTTGCTAAAGATTTGTCTTATAGTGAATGAATAGGTATAAAGCTTGTTGGCATGCAAACTCGTCAACTTCTTATCATTTCCTATGTTCATACTACACAATGTACACACACACATATATATACACATACATACATGTATGTATATGTATTTGTAGGTGTGTGAATTTATGACTTCTATATTTTGTGGCAGGGTCAATATGTTGGTTTTGGTCATATATACAAGTGAATAATGTTGTTAACTCGAGATGAGAAATGTGACAACTGAGATGAGGGATATCTCTACTTACACCCTTCCCCTGGATAAAAAAACAATGTCCTTTGCTCCCAAAGATGGGCACTGATCTCTGCTCCAGCCACAACACATCTACCATACCCCAATTGCTCCTTTTAGAGGTTCACTGATCAAGATTCTCATGTCAATTGGGATGAGAACTGTACCTTGCCACCCTAAAGACATATACGAGTATATTGCATTTCTTGGATGTAAATGGAAATCGAGACAATTATAAACATAAGAAACTAATTTGAATGTTTTTTTTTTTTTTTTTAATAATTTTCCTAATATATACTATATAGATGTCTGTCTGGTTTGGCTTGCTGACTCTCAAAACAGTGAGTTTGCCAAGCTGCTGTTCCAGATGGGCTGAAGAAGCGAACTCTTGAGCTCTTGCAATTCAAAGAAGGGCTCACTACCAGTAAGATATCTCTGGGCTCCTCTCATTTCTAGTAGACTTGGTAAAAATATGCAAGCCCCTTCATGATAAGAGCATAATTGAATCTTGGGCAGCAAGGAATCTTTCCTTTGCAGGATGGCTCCAGTTGACTTAATCAGTTCTTTATAGCCTTTTGGTTTACTGGTCCAGCATCTTCATATTGCCAAAGTAGATTATCAAGGCTTTTGAACATAAATTTAATAGTTAACTTTGGAAAGGAAAGAATGGTTCAGCTCTAGGGGCTAAGTATCCTGTCCTGGGTATTCTATACAAGCAAAAGAGAGAAGGTGGATTAGATTTGAAGAGTGGAAGAATTGAACAAAGTAGCCATAATGAGACATACATGGGATTTTTTTTTGCAAAGGCAGGCTCAAATTGGGTAGCTTGGGTTCAATCTAATCTTTTAAAAGATGAGTTTCTGGAGTATTAACATTCCTCAAGACAACTATTGTGGTTGGAAGAAAATTCTAAATCTTAGAAGCACTATTATGCCATTACTGAAGTGTGAAGTGGGATCAAGTTGAAGTATTTTCCTATGGCATGATTGGTGGAATCCAGACGGAGCCCTAGTTCAGAAGACTGGTACTTGAGTCATATATGATGCCGCCAGTGGATCAAATGAAAGGGTATCAAGTGTTTTGAAAGAAAAACTGTTTTTGGAAGCCAGTTAGATGAGATGGCCTTGTATCTATTATAGTAAACTTTGTTGGTGCATCAAGGTCCTCAAAACGTTTCAGATAAAGCCCGGTACCTATTCAAGTGCAGAGTCATGGGAGTACATTAGAGCTAAGCTTCTCTTGTTGGTGCTTCAAAGTCCTAAAAAACTCTCAAGAGTAGCATTCATTAGGTTAGACCTTGCAAAGTTTATCAGCTCATTTAATGCAACTTCAATTACATGTAGGAATGCAAAATGCAAATCATGGTCCAAAATCAACTTCTGAAAACGAGCAGGTCTGTTTGCATGGGGAAATTATTGTGTACTCTCGAAGTACCATAAATGCGTACTCCCTCCTCTCACATGAATAGTGGGTCCCACTAATTAAATTCATGGTTGAATCTACCATTCATATGAGAGAGGGGATTACACATTTATGGTACTCCGAAAGTACCTAATAATTTTCCCTTTTTTCTCACTTTCCTACCTAGACTTCTGCCTTTTCTCTTTGTCTTTCTTGCCCTAATTGTTCAGCAACAAGTTACTCTTATAGTACATGTGGCATAATCTTGATGAAATTGGGTTAAGAGAAAGTGCAAGTTCTGTCGAGACTTTGTGCAGCATGATGGTGGAATGTTATTGATAAATTGAGCTGTTACATTTTAGTCTTGATATTGGAATACAATTATACAAAGACCTCATGGTGGACTGTTCCAATTTCAGGTTGATAGTTCCATTGAAGTTGAATGAAAGCTATTCGTCTGAGGCCAAGAAAGATATAAAAGTTCTCACACTGCAGGCTGTTTAAACAAATTTCTTCAGTTTTCGTGCAATATTAAAGAAGTATAATCTAACAGCCCATGGTTTAGTGGGGTATGCAAAGGAGAATGAGGAGACCTCATGTCTGAAGGACTGTCCTCTTTTTTTTCTTCCTTCTGTACAGAAAATTTAAGTTAATTAAAATCTGTCTCTTTAGTTTCTTTTCAATTTACTTATCATTTTTTTGTTTTTTTTTTTTTAAAGACAGTCTGATATACTCATGTTTTCTATATATTTTTTCCCCATGCAAACGGAAAATTATTAGATACTCCCAAAATACCATAAATGCGTAGTCTCCCCTCTTACATGAATGGTGGGTCCAATCATGAATTTAATTAGTGAGACCCACCATTCATGTGAGAGGTCAAAGAAGGAGTACGCATTTATAGTACTCCGGGAGTACACAATAATTTCTCTGTGAGAGAGGGAACTACCTATTTATGGTACTCCAAGAGTAAATAATAATTTTCCCTCTTTATATCTAAGATTCAGCTCCAAATGTGAGATTAGTGGGTCCAAAATTTTTAGAGAAAACCTTGATCAGGTTCAGGCGTAAAGAAGGCATTTTACACCACCAATGATGTGCCGCCACATCATATTTCCATTGATTTTACAATACACTCTTGCACACATAAGTATAACTCAATTAAACACAAAATTCTCAAACACCTATCAAACCTAAGAAGCTCCAATGCCTCTCATCTCCTCCTCTCCTCATACCACCGGACCTCCACCCCACCATTGGAGCCGGTGCACACATCGGTCAAGAACTAGCGTCGCACTTTTGATTCTCATCAAGGTATCACAAATTTAATGGAATTTTGGGTCCGGCTTCCAGCAACTAAAAGGGTTCTAAATGAATTTTGTAAAATCATGGGGGAAAAAAAATTCAACAAATTTAAATTTTATTTCTCCTCAAGATTGATTAAAAAAAAATTCCTTGCTAGTCTTGAGTTTTGAAAATAGATAAATTTACACACACCTTACCTCATACAACCGTACACACACATAATTTGCATTGAAATCATGACTTAACCCAACTTAACTTGAAAATTTCTTGGTGTTTCTATTGTTAACAATAGCATAAATAGGAATGTCTATAATTTTGTGTTAAAAAAAAAAATCAGGAATAGACCTTCGAAATTGACAAATTAAAGACATTTTTTGTGGGGGCATACTTTGAAGAAAAAAAGAGAAAAAAAAAAAAAAAAAAAAAAGACCTTAACTAAACTTAGTTGGCTAGGACACAACTACCCAAACCAAAGATATAAGGAGGGCTAGGTATTAAGCGAGCCTCATATTGCAACAAGGCCCTTCTTGCTAAAAGAACTTGGGCCGTCTGAGGAGATTTGGGCATCAACACTTAAGAGGAAATGTCTCTTGAATTGTCACACCACAAAACTGAAGTCTGTCATTTCATTTGCGCCTAGTTTATGTGAAACAAAGGAGATATGTCGTAAGAACTCGGCCTAGATAATAAAAAAATTGCATGTCTATTAACTTACTGAATGACCATTGGACAGGCTTGGGAACCACTAGGTAGGGAGGAAATAGACCTCGGACGTGTGGGTATTTGGGATACACAAGAGAATTGGAATCTTGATACAATTTTTTAGGTACAAGCACTTAGCCATTTCACCAAAAACTATACTTTATGGTAAGGTTGCAACTTTATTCCCTTAAAAGATGATAGTCCAGCGCCAACAAATTGACTAAGATTTGACCCAACCTTACCTCCGCCTCTATAAGATGCTTGACTCGGCCCACTAAGCCTCCCCCAACACAATCTATCACTTTGTTTCAATAGATCTTAATAATCATTAGGGCTTTGGCAAAGCCCTCCTTTTCCAATCAAGTTGACTCTTTAACTTAGGCTCCTTAGAATAGATTTTTTTTAGACAACCTCAAGTCAACCTACCAAATCACTCTTGACGTGGCATTCCCTCATCCCAGACTTCCCTCTTGAAATGGATTTGGAAAATCAACTCCATACCTCAGATTGACTTACCATGAGAGATTCAGAAATATCATCTTAGATGGCACTCGTTATAATACCCCCAAGACCCTAAGCACATTTTTAAGGATTGTCTCTCTGTAAGTCAAATTTAGGAACTAATCAGGAATATATTTATTTTCTTTGCCTATGAAAGAATATGTCAAATTCCTTTATATACTTTAATTCACCAATTTCAATTAATTTGGATTCTTGATGGAGACTTGTTTTCCCCACAACCTTGTGGCAAAACTGGAATGCCCGAAATAAGAATGTCTTCAAGGACCAAGCTTTTGAAACAATGATCATTTTTCTTAGAATTAAAACTTTATCCACTGATTGTTTACTTCTCACACTACGAGTAATTTCGTGGTGACCAGCTAATAGCCATATGAAGCACCGCGTTAATTTTTTTTTTTTCTTGGATGCCATTTACTACAAGCTTTATATAAATTAAATAAATAAAGAAATGAAGTTACTACAAGTTTTACTAATGTTTTTTTTTTTTGAGAGAGAGAACTATATGATTATTTGAATTTCATTACACATCAATTTTGAGTTCAATTAATGTAATAAGATTGGTAGTACTCCTAGCAATTACAAATTGACTTTTTGAATCATGCAGATACACGAAGTTGTAGTTTTTTTTTTGGGGTTGGTAAGGTAATGAGAGACCTAGTTTCCTCCAAGTCTCCTCATTCAAAATAATAATCATTGTTGAGTTTTTTTGCAAAGCTCATAATAGGTGTAAATGAAAATTTTAAAACGGTAAATATATATAGATTTTTTTTTTTAGTGAACATATAATTTTCATTAGTTGAGAAAGAAAACAATATGGTATTGTTTATTTTAGTATAAAAAAGTTATATATAAAAATAAAAACTTGCCCTGGTTGGTTTTGTAAAGGGTTAAATTAATAGTTTAATACACTTAAAGATTAAATATTTTCATGAGAAGATATTTGTAATAGATGAATAATTTTAATAAATGATACTACAAATTAGGATTGAAAGATCTACATTAGCAAAATCAAAAGAGAAATGTGATGGGTGAAGCTTGAGAATGTATTTCCTATCTAGATCATATTCTTGTAAGTGATGATGATATAGAGGCTTAGACAATTGGCAATAAACTCATGTGGCAAAATTTAAGTTTAATTTTCAGGAACTCAGAAAGTTCAGGGTGATTGGGATTGCTTGTGCATGGTGAGCCAAAAGAAGAAAATGAAAAATGACGAGACTTACTTGCCAATGACAAAACCAGATGTATAGTTAGAAAGAAAATAAGATAGAGAAGGATTGGACATTAATGGGAAGGATGGTTGAGATGGTCATTACCAGTTAATTTATAGATGGGTACTTCCCCAAAGCTCGCAATCAAACATTATGCATTTGTTTGGTTGAACTCGTTCACATCTTTCTCATATACCAAATTGACCCCAAATTCTATCTCACATAGCTTACCGCCCTCAAATATAACTTTAATCTGACTGCATTTACCATTCCCAACAGTAGCAAACCACTCATTGCAAGACAAATACAATAGGTAATTATTGAAGTAAAATTCAGTTTTGACCTCAACACTTATCCGGGTAATAAGTTCAAAGGCATTGTGATTTTGAGGCATTTTACCAACGGCTACCACACGAACTCTAATACCATATGTCGACCTTCCAGCTAATTTTGATACCCAGAGAGTCAATCCTATCCATTTACTCTTATACCAATTTGAAGGCAGCTCTATGCTTATTGAATTCTCCACTATTTCAATAAAACATAACGGCATAATTATTTGAAACTCAGTTATAGATCCATCCTCTTTCCCTTTGGAAGAAGTTCCATAAATGGTTTTACGACAAAGGAGTCCCTGTACTTGTACCCAAAACACAACTATTGTTAACTGTTATTATTTAACAATGAGAGAGAGAGAGAGAGAGAGGAGATTACATGTAGGAAATGGAACAATATTGTAAATTCCTCTGGAATGAACCTCTCATTAGACGAAAGCCATTGAGAGAGAGGTTGTGACTAGATACTCAGCTTGACCCTTGCTGGTACCCATTTTAGGGAATCACAACTTTCAACTCTTATACATCTTACAGTAGATGAAAGCCTTGGCAACAATTTTAGTTTTTTGCAAGAGGTAAGATTGAGTGTTTGAAGAGACCTAAAATTATCCATGTTGCTTGGAAGACATTCCAGATTTTTGCAGAAATTTAGATCTAAGAGAGTAAGGGCAGTCAAACACTTGATCGATGAGGGTGGAACTTTCTTAATAGCAGTCCAACTCAAATTGAGTTCCGATAGGCTTTTCATAATTCCCGTAAATTTCGGAAATGAACTGATTTTTGAGCAACGTCCAAGTTCAAGATTCGTAAGGGACTGCATTATAGCAGACATGCAGGGAAGATCGATAAGAGATTCCCAGCCTTCCAAATGTAAATACCTGAGCTTGCTGAGTTGTCCAATAGATGGGTGGATCTCTACCAAGCTATCGCACTCAGAAAGGTCTAGTCCCTCAAGCATCGGAACACCTGAAAAGTCAGGTGTCCTGATAAGGTTTTTGGACCAACAAAGACTAATGAACTTTAAGTTGACTGAACGTTGTTACCAAAAAAATAAAAAAGAGTTTTCGTTAAACGTAGAAATTAGTATTTGTAGCTACACTTAAAAAAAGAGAGATAATAAAAAGCAATAGAAAGGCAGTCAAAAAGAACAAAATTACCATTACTCCTTCCCTAAGATATTCAATTCTGCTATACTTCAAGTCAAGTTGAACAAGCTCCTTTGGTTGGGAACTAGATGACAAACATTTTAAAGGACAACAGTTCCATGAAAGATGCCTTAGTTGATTAGGAACAAAAAGTTGTTTTTGGTCATTAGGCACAGCAAGATGTCCTCGGTCATACAAGTTGTATATCTTGTGAATTATCATCAATCTAAGATTAGACATCTTTGATGATAACACTTCAGGAACTTCTTCAAAGTTAAAATCATTTTCCTCGTATTGAACAACTATGGCCTGAATTGCTTCTGTTGCCTAAGATTTCGAAAGCAAAGGCTTGGTGATTTGCAATTTTGCACAATCAAATGACAAGAATACTAAAATTATTCAAGTTTTATACCCTTTTTAAACCTATAAAGGAGATTAAAAAAAAATCTGCTCCCTAAGTTTTCCATATATAAAACTTGCTAAAATATATATTTCTTTTAAAGGCCCTCTAGTATGCTGGGCCCAACCTCAAATTTAATATTTAAAAATAGGAAATGTACATCAAATTATATACCATTTGGCATTGCGATTTTGCGGAGAAAAAGAGAAATTTAAATGAAAGTGCAATAAGATTGGTGTTTGGTTTTGCATTTTTAGAAAAGAAGAAAAGTTGCATTTTCAAATAGCCGCTCATGGAAATCACTAGAAAATTGCATTTTCATGTTGCAATTTTCATATCAATAATAATTTCTACATATTTTACCAAACACTTAATTTCATTTTAAAAAACATTTTCTAAACACAACTTCTAAAGTTTAAAAAAACATAAATTTTCATAAAACTAACCCAAACGGATTCTAAAGAGTCCCGTTAGTAACTAATAGATCGTAGTACAACATCATATGTTGATAGTAAAATGTACTACATATAAAGGCCTATTAATAGATTGTATTATTTTTTTCTTTTTTTTTTTTTTTTTTTTTTGAAGTCTTTTTTCTTATTAATCTGTTTAAAATTCATACATTAAAACTTGAAAGGTGCACTTCTACCTTTTAGAAATTCAAGACCAAGGGGGGGGGGGGGGGGAGGGTGGGAAGGAAATAACAACATTACTTTTAAACTGATGGAAAAAGAAAATAAAGCCTATAGAATTTTTTTTTTATGTTAAAAAAAAGGTTAAGATAGCCTTTTTGTTCTAGGTAGTAACCAAAAGATGAATAAATAGTTCATTACATCAAGAAAAATAAATTCAATTTCATAAACAATTACAAAGAGATAATATATGTTTTCAAAATATAAGAGATCATCATTGACAATATATTAGCATGGTAATTGGTAAATGAATGTTTTATTCTTGATTTCATCACATAAATACTTATTGAAGAAAATTATTTTACCATACCAACTCAATATTATTCATTGAAATAAAATTATAGCTTTGTCATTTTTCTTACCATATCGTTCTCCAATACATGAAGCAAGTCCTTAGTAAGCCACAACCGACTTTTGCTTTCCAAGCTTTCCTTTGATTCAAAACAAATAATTTTTGACCCATTTCTAATAGTAGATCATGCATCCCAAAACATTCTTCGTCACCCACCATTAGGAGAGATCTTTCCACAAGAACACTTGCACCAATTCTTGCATCAAAACCACAATTCTCTAATATTTGTATTACTTTATCTTTCTTCTGGCCTCTAAAGAAACATGCAATATCTAAGAATATCTCCTTCCACATTTCCTCTAGTCCATTGTAACTTATTTTAAGTATATCATGTATGTTTCCTTTAATATTTTTAAAACTATCCAATGCACTTTGCCACTCTTTCTACTGTTCTTCAAACCAAAAAGTTCTTCCAACCAAAAAGGAACCTAGAGTAACAAGAGCTAATGGAAGGCCACTAGCATATTCTACAACTTTCTGTTTGAGCCGCATATAACCTTCTTCAAGTTGCTCCTTTGTTAAGGCTTTGGAACAAAAAAGTTTTGAAGCATCATCATCATCTAATCCATTAGGCTTATATATTTTAAGCACTCTATGATTGACCAACACGTGTTCATCTCTAGTTGTTATGATGATCCAACTCCCCAATCCAAACCAGTCATGCTCATTTGTCCAAATTTTCTAATTGGTCCTTGTGATTAACATCATCCAGGACAAGTAGAACTTTTTATGACGTAACCCACTACTCTTGATTTTTTAAATCCTACTTGAACATTGTGGATCTTTGTATTATTTCTCTCCAAAATTTCATCAAGCAATTGTTGTTGTAATTTATGTAGTTCACCTTTTTCTAATCTTTCCCTAACATTGGCAATAAAACTAGAACCTTCAAAATGATCGGAATACTCGTAATATATAGCACTAGCAAGAGTTGTTTTTCCCAAACCCCCCATACCACAAATCCCCATCATGTAAATATTGTTCCCAAAACCTACATACGAAGGGATCAATTTCGCCACCATAGAATTTATTCCTATCAAATTTTTGTTAATGCTTGAGGGTTTAGAACTCAATTTCTCTGTAATTCCTTTCACAATGTCTTGGATAATTTCAAACTCATGCCTGCAAAGAAGATAGAAAATAATAGAATGATGGTCCAAACCAATTATAAAACTTTAGGGGAGAAAGAAAAATATTAGGCGAAGATACTCCTTGGGAGATATATTTTCATGAATTAGTCCACTAATTTTCTTAGGTTAGCAATGAGATTGGATCCACTAAATCCAAAATCTATTTTGTTGAGATACATTGATCTAGCAAAAAATTAAGCATCTCATTTCATGCTTGATTGCTGAGAGAACTTCATTGGAATATTTTAAGTTAAACATGCTAAATATAAATGTTTAAGACCCTTTGAGGTTGCTTGAGTACAAAATATTAATAACAATGGCAATACTCAATTTTCAAAGTAGACAATTGAAAAAGCTTTGTATACCAGGTAAATGAGTGAAGAGGAGGTATTGGTTTCTATTAATTAAAAATAGAATTTAATGATTTATACCTTTGTGCCAACACAAACCCAAGCTTTTACTTCTTTAGTCGAGGCCCAAAGGTATGTTATGTTTCTCATTGATTAAAAGCATTCAAAAGCACCCTAATATCAATGATAAACTCCTCAAAGCTATACTTCTTCAAACTAAATTATGTAAACAATTGGTTTGGGAATGGGAATAAAATGGATAAATTGGTTTGATAATTTTTTTTATAACCGAAATAATGAAGAGCCAAAATTAAATCTTTATGAGATTGGCATGCCAAACCTGAATCCAAAACATAACTTGGCAAAAGTTAATTTTGGATGGTTGCATCATGTTGAGTTATAAAAGTGTTATAATTCTTTAAAATTTCACTTTGAATGACTTATTCTTAAGGGGCCAAGGAAGAATTTATAAAAGTTTTCCTATGAAATAAATGCTCCATTTGTTTTGACTAAAAATATTTGTCAGAAAATTGACTCATTGTCATGTATTTGATTGCAATATTGAAAATGAGCTAATAAAACATTTTGCATTTTTACCGTCATTTGGGAGCCTTAAATGTTAACATTGACCCTAAAGTCTGAATTTATTCAAAAATTTTATAATTAAAAAAAAAAAGCATTTGGGAAAAAAATCCACAGAGATAGTCAATACTGGTCAACTGCCAATTAATGGTGGTCAATAGTTGAACCCTGATGAGAGAGGAATTGTCTTTGGAGCTTGGAGAGTTTTTAAAGTTGCAAAATTTATTTGTAATGATTTGTTAAGTAAAATGTTTTGGAAACCTTTTTCTGTTTTGTTGGACGACTTTTCAAACAATAAGAAAACTTTATCCACTTAAATAAGAGGAAGAAAAAGATCTAGCCATAGGCCATCTCCATATCAACGATTATATTATATTCAAAAAATAAGACAATATAAAAAATTAATGTCAGCAAATTTGATTCTAAAAAAATAAAATGCAAAACTACACTATTGATTTCGAAATATTACCCTGTGCACTCATCATTCATGTTTCAAGTGAGTACTATTGGTCTCTTAAGTTTCAAAATTGAACATTATTAGTCTTTTTTTTAACTAACGTTAATGTTAATGTCTATGTGGCTAACAACACAATAACCTAGTGTCTTTTTACTATAAAGTGTTTTACAAACTAACAAGTAAGTCTATATATATTGTACTACCAGGAGGTGTGGTCCAGTGATGTTGGGTGATGCATAAGATGTGCTGAGTGCGTGGTCCTAAGTTTGACTCCAAATCTAAAAGTGCTCGGGTTACCTCCCTCAATAGCTTAGGATCTAGTGTCCATCATGGAGTTAGGAAACTATGGCTCACCGTGGTCCCCTTGCACCCCAGTAGGGCCCCAGACCCAGCAAGTAGAGTGTTACTATGGTAACGCCTAGGTAGGATTGCCATGTTGGTCACCCCCCACCCATTTTTTATTCATTAAAAAGTTTGTATATATTGTATTAGCCACGTTGGAAAATTTTCTAGGTTAGCAACTTAGCATGCGAGTCATTATTTTTATTTTTATTTTGTTAAAAACATTTCCAAGCTTCTCGTTTATTTCCTTTGACCACCCAAAGCTTCATCTTCCTCATCTTCCAATGGGTGCTGCCTTTGTCACTACCGTTGTTGCCCTCAATAGCCACACTTCCCTCTAATCCAAAATGGCTATCATTGCTACCGCATCAACTGTCAAAATCACCTTTCTGTCGTTTGCCAATCTCCATGGATCTCTAGTAGTGGCTAATTTCCAAAGATGTCTATGTTTATTTGTTTTTAAGCTTTGTTTCCGATAGATTTATAACTATAATTAACATGAAAATGTTTAAGTCCATTTCATTAGAAATCTTGAATTCTTTTTTATTTACCCTTCCTCCAACCAACATTCGTGGGGATCACCGACTGCCTTTTATTGCACAGGTCTAAGTTTCAGTGCAAGATTGCCTTTTGTTGCATATATCTATGTTGGGTTTCCTGCACCCAACCTTAGACTATTCTCATTAGCAAGAAATGACTTATGGTTAATGAATCTGTGAGAGAGAGAGAGAAAGAGAGAGTTTTATAAGACATTGCCTACTCAAAGGTGGATCTCTTCAACAATAATACTCACTTCACAAGATTTTTGTTGGCTTTGAGGTGCTCTGGTGATTCGATTGGAGAATTGAAAGCGCCGAAGGAGAAAGGGAGGGGCAAAAGTGAATCAAATTTTTTTCCATTATAATAAATAATAATCAATTAAAAGATTATATGGCAGCCTTATAATTAAGTAGTTGATGTGGCATTTGATACTTAAGTCACCACATCAATTTGTAAATGCCACATCACTGTTTTGCTAGCTATGTAGACAATAACACTAATGGTAGTTTGAAAAAGACTAACAATGCTCAATTTTGAAACTTGAAGGACTAATTGCACTCATAAGGTAAACTTTAAAGACAAATAGTGTAGTTTCGCCAAAAAAAATATGTCAGCAAAAGTGATATATATATATATATATATTCTTGAATCAAGTTATTCCATTTTGATCTTTTCACAGAGCTTATTCACAACCACTTCTACTATTCCTAAAAATTTAACAGAATTTTAACTAGTATACCATGATGTAGTTCAATCCATGTATATTATGATATATTCTCTTAGCTAATTATATGCTTCATGGTACTTGAAAGAAGCTTATCATTTGAAATTTATGGAAATTACCTATTTTGTAGATGCCAACTAGAGATATCAGCCACTTCTCTTAAAGTAGCCCTCCATGTTTCCACCCTCTTTATGTTATCCTCAAAGCATTTTTGGTGATCAATAAAGGCTTGCTCAAAAGTTCCGGTTTGTTTCCGTACATCAGATGGGTCTACATTGTAAAAAGATGGAAACACTGTCAGTCTCATTTCCTTCCCGCATTTGATAATCTTGGCAAGCTCATCCTAGCACCACTTAGAAGATGCATAGTTTTTTGAGAGAATGATGATAGAAAATCGTGATTCTTCTATTGCTTTGAAGAGCTCAGAAGCAATAGATTCTCCTCTCTCAAGTCCTTCTTCGTCCCTAAAGGTAATAATGCCCTTTCGTTGCAAAGATTCATATAGATGGTTCGTAAAAGTATTACGGATATCCTCACCCCTGAAACTAAGAAATACATTGTATTTCCGCCGACACGTCAAAGAAGAAGATGGTGATGGCGATGAGGCTCTTTTACGTTTCATTGAAGTTGTTGGAAATTTAGATAAAAGAAGTATAACCAATTAAAAATAAAGAAAATAAATAATTAAATTAGGGAAGAAGAAAATGAAGTGACGTGGGATTTTTATTTCAGGCACGGAGTGAAACGGTAATAATAAAAAGTGATGATTGTGTGTTAAAACTTAAAAGTGAGAACTTACCCATGGAAAACTATTGGTACTCTCAGAGTACCATAAATGCGTAGTCCCCCCTCTCACATAAATAGTAGGTCTAACCATAAATTTAATTAGTGGAATCCACTATTCATGTGAGAGGAGTGAGTACGCATTTATGGTACTTCAGAAATACACAATAATTTCCCAAAAAAATGAAAGCTTTTTTAGGAAGAACATCACCATATGTAAAAAACCTAAACTTTTATATAATAGAAAGCTTTAAGGAGTGAAGGATATTCTATCATTCACTCAACCATGGTTTTCCATTTTTATTGTTCATGAGCTTTTACACTTTTTTTTGAGAAATAATTACAATATCTTGCTAACCCCACAGTTTGAATCCTTTCCGCCCTAAATCCCCAAGTACTTTGTACATGGGGAGGTGTCAATTCAGTTACAAGGCCTTTGGCCATGAGCTTTTACACTTAAATTTCTTGTTAGATATATAGCTTGTATTCCTTTCCAAGCCTGATCCTTGATAGTTTAACTTACAAGCACATATATTATAGGAGAGAGAGAACAAGAAACAATAATTAGAGAAAATTACATGTATATAGGGTTCAAGTCACATTATCAATGACGGCATCACATAATCTGAAATATGTCAATTCCAAAAATCTGCAATGATAGGACTTTTAATAATTCAAAAGTATGTGACAATTTTTAGCACAGTACTAACCATATCTTTGGTTTAGCCTTTTCACACTTAACCCTTTGACAGAATTGTGATAATATTAATTTGAACCATTCTAGGACTGCAATTTTGTATAAATTTTTGTCATAATTAATCACGTAAAAATTGTAAGCTATAAAAAAAAATTGTAAGTCTATATTTTCATCGATCACAACTCAAAACTTTACGCATTTGCAAAAGTTGTATAAATACTTTTGATTCTACTGTTTGTAACGAATCGTAAGTTGTGAAAAAGAAAAAAGTTGTGGTTTTACATTTCCATAAAAGTTACATAAATAGTCTACTATTTTTCATATCAATATATATATAAAGCGAGAGACCTCATGCGGGAGAGCATGAGGTTCTTCCATGTGGCACTCTATTAGAGTGATTTGCATTTAGCTTTTGTCTATTTCTTCTTCTTCTTCTTCTTCTCTCTCTCTCTCTCTCTCTCTCTCTCTCTCTCTCTCTTTTTTTTTTTTTTTTTTTTTTTCTTTTCTGCCAAATTTGCTTTAATCAATTACAATTATTCAATATTTCCCTATAATATTTCCAATAAATTCTCCTTCCTCATTTATTACTTCAACTCTCTACTAACTCTATTCAAGTGTCCCACGTATTACATATTATCCATCCACTCACAAGACTTCTCATTTCCTTATCAAAACACAAAATGGTTAACAATTCTCCCTTTATTTACTTTCCCATTAAATCACATTCATCATTTTGGCCCTCCTTTAACTCTATCTTTTTGGGCTCTTCCTCTCCTTATCAAAACCTTCAATGCCTCGCCCCTTTGGAATTAAAACCCATTCATTTGTTTTTATATATATATATATATATATATATATATATATATATATATATATTTATATGTAGATTTCTAATTCTCTCTCCACCCCTGCAGAAGTCGCCAAAGTACAAGCAGAGTTGGAAAGTCCCTTTAAGGTGAGTTTTGCCTTTTCTGTTTTCCCCTCCATCTTCATTGGTTTGCTTGGTACAAATTGCATTTTCTCCCATTATGCAAAAGATTAAATGTTTGATTTTAACGTTATAAAAAACTCTATAATTGCTCACTGTTGGACATAGGAAAATGTTGCGTAATCTGAGAGGATGCAAGTGTAAAGCGTTTGTAGGTGGCTTTTTGTGTAATGGGTCTTTCAAAAATATATTATTATTGTTTTACAAGGCTCACGGCATGATATATTATTGTTCAATTCCTGATTCATTTGGAATATTAAAAAATGTGATAAAAATAACATAGATAGATAAAATAGGAAAGCAACTAGACCATGTTGATTTATTTTATAAAATGTCAATGTTTATGCATATTTCTTTTGTGTGTCTCTTTATATTCAATTATATAAACATTTTAAATGTTTAAAAAAAAAAACTCTTTAAATTGATTAGAATGGAGAAGGTTAATATATGAAGCTCAAAAAGTATTGCCAAGATGATAGGGATGATCTTTAGCATTAGCAAATCAGTCAATACTACATTTCTCTCGTGGTACGACTCGGAAAAATGGTATATGCGTATAACTCTTTTGGTGTTTTTTTTTTTTTTTTTGTAGGAATTTTGATGTGAAGTAAGGAATAAGTTTTTCATGGCCATACTTCTTACTTGGATGTTTTCCAATGACTCTTTGTAATGTACACATTTTGATTACTTGAAATTTTTCTTACGGATGTTGAATTGGATCCGTAGTTAACTTTTTGTTTAGGCTTGGTGCATCATAAAGAGGTCCCCCTTCACAACAATGTCCAACTCTCTATTCACAATCAATGTAACCATTTTCCTTTTATGTAATAAAAGAAATGTTTGTCTTCAACTTGCTAAGTTGCTAGGTTCTTTTTCTATGATCTTTGGTTTAAATGTTGTGCTTTGGGTGAAAGCCGAATACCTTGAAGAGGTAGGCGGTTCCAAAGCTATTAAATGAATCTTTAGAGAACAAGAGTAGTAAAGTTGCTTTGGAAGAACCATGATTTTCTTAAAATCAATCAATGTCCATGTAACTAAATTTCAATAAGCAATGAGTAAAATGTATAAATATTTTTGCTCATAAGTGTTTCATTTTTTTCCTCCGACTTCTCCGTGAGATGGGAATTTGGCATATAGTTACAAATTTTCCGGGAAAATTAGCCCACTAAGAGTTGCCATTTCCGTATTGCACATGTATGATACTCCAATTATGTGATTTTTTAGAAATTAAGATAATATTCCAATCAAGTACCTCAAAGATAATGAAGTGATTCTTCATTATTCCATGGTATCACAAAAACAAACGTTGGTGTCAAACCAGATTTAACATATGAACATATGCATGATCTAGATATTTAGATAATTTACATAACTTTTTTACAAAAGCATAGACTGTATAATAAATTGCAAACTAAATCATGTTCAAATGTACACATCTAAATGTAGCTTTGACCATGGTGTCATTTCTCTTTCCTAGAACAATTCGGGTTAAAAAAAATGGACATTTATAAACAGTTTTGTCTTGAATAAGTTTGCATTTTATAAAAGTAAACTATTTATAAATGGAGTTTATAAATGCAAAACTGTTTATTATGCAGGTTAACAATTATTAATCGCTTAGCTTACAAAATATATATTAAATTATATCAATTATGAATAATGCTAGAGCTACAAATTATTTTATAAAAAAATTTACAAACTGCTGATATGGTGAGTGATTATTGGTAAATAAAAAAGTGATATTAATGATAGGCCTAGATGAAAACTAATAAGAGATTGGCCACATCAATGTTTTGTAAAAATATTATAAAATAATTTGTGGCTGTAGTATTACTCATCAATTATACTCCATTAGAAAAATAATTATATAATTTTGAGTTTAAGACTAATACTTATAAGTTCCATGTACTTATTTCTTCTTTCACTCATCAATAAATAATAATTAAATAAAAACAATGTCAAAATTTTTCGCGCATCGCGCAGGTTTCTGACTAGTTAATAATAAGTGTATGATATGTTGGCTTTCTGTTAGGAAAAGTTGTCAGCTTTACTTGCTTTTAGTTCAGCTTGGCTTCATAACAATGCACAATCTTCTTCCACTTCTTTTCAAGCTCTTCACACCTTTCAATAGAATGATCCATTAATACGAATTAGAATATGTTCAAAATTCAAATCAAAGAAATGCTGATTTAGTTTTAAAAAAACGTACAGACCAGGTGACAACGATCCTACACTGTTAATGCCAATTGCCAAAACCAAATAAATATATGAGCATATATACCTAATATATAATATAATTTTATATCTAAACAAGTAAACCAGTCCTATATTTTAATGTATCTATGTGGTTGTAGGGCCAAAATAGGAAATTAGGACCGTTTGCCAAACAATATAATTAGTAAGCACTGATTTTAAACTATATTTTTTTACTAGCATCTCGAGTCTTAAAGAATCGATTTAGTGTCTATAAATCGAGTCTTAAAGACTCGATTTCCATGGTCCGATCACGTCCGATGAGGCATTTTTTCCACGTAGCATTCACTTGAAAATCAAGCCTCTAAGACTCGATTTATGACCCTTAAAACACCTGACCCCTCCATTCCCAATTTTGGTCCAATTTATTCATTTTTCATTCGGTCTCTCTCTCTCTCCCTCTGTCAAAACTCAAAAGCTGTCTCTCTCTCCCTATGTAGAAGACTACAACCTTCTCCCTCTCTCGATCCGCTCTCAAACCCGTGCTCCATGTCTCGATATGCTTTCAAGCCCATGCTCCATGGTGATCACCAAGCTCCGTCGGCCTAAAACACTTCTCACCAATTCTCACCCTCTCCATTGGCCTAAAACACTTCTCACCCTTTCTGGCTATTTTGGAAACCGATTTTTGGTATTTTGAAAGCTGTTTTTCCGTGTTTGTTTTTTTTTTTTTTTTTTGGTTTTTTGGAAGCTTATTTTCCGGGTATTTTGGAAGTTGATTTTCTGGGTATTATGGAAACCGACTTCCCGGGTTTTGGAAGCTATTTTTCTGTGTTTGTTTGTTTGTTTTTTTTTTTTTTTTTGGGGGGGGTATTTTGAAAGCTGATTTTCTAGGTATTTTCGGTGAGGTTTTGGGTATTTTTTGGTGCAGATTTTCTGGTTTTGAGGTTGGGTTTCTGCTCAAAATAAGAAGAAATGCATTCATGAGATAGATGGAACATGCAATTGGCATTGTGGAGAGGAAATATGCATCGTATAGGACAATATCAATACCTATTGCCTGTTGGTCAAATTATGTTTTTATCTTTGTGGTATTGATTCGCTTGTGGAAAGTAAGGTTGAAAAGTTGGAATCAAAGTACTTCTTTACGAGAGGATTGATAAGACATGAAGGGATGGTGACAGGATGAAAGATTAGAAAGAAGAGCAGAACTGTTTTACATACTTTTTCAGAAACAATTAAAGTTGTGACTTCACAATTTAGTTGTTTTTAAAAGCCTAAATCGAGTATCTAAGACTTGATTTTTAGGTCGTCACCACGTAGAAAAATGCCACATCAAACGTGATTAGATCATGGAAATCGAGTTTTCAAGACTCGATTTATAGGCCCTAAATCGAGTCTTTTAAGACTTGAGATGCTAGTAAAAAATATAGTTTGAAAATAGTCTTTGGGGGGCGGCCCAAAAATGATGGGCTATTCCAAACTCAGGCCCGTCCGAGGAGCGTCCTATCCGAGGAGGAGCCTCATATGCAGCATTACCCAATCCCAGCAGCTCCAAGGAAACCCGTCCGAGAGATAATTCCTCCTCGGACATCGCGAAGGCCAGACGAGGAACTCTGCTCAGCCATTTCAGCTCACCCTCCCAACATATAAAATGAATTAAATCCAAAATATCTCACGGAAAGCTACCACCACATTAATTGCGCCCCAACCACCTTCTTGGCTGCATTAATGAGGAAAAGACTCCTGAACAGCACCGCCTTGGCCTCCGCAACTCACAAAGGGACTGGTGAGGGCGTCGATGGGACGATGCTCGGTGGACGCCTAGATGGTCAACAGGTGTAAGGTTGAGATGAAAAGAAGAGAGGGATATAATGTAGTGGAGTCCCTCGAGAAGAAGGGGAGCGAGAATTGTAAGAGGAAAAAAGAAATAAAATCAGACTTGAGGAATCCTTCTTTACGTTCTTTCTTCCTTTCTGCGAACAGTATCTTACATGCATAAGACCTAGTATTTTCACTTAAGCCAAGTTCTTTAACCCATCCTCTACAAATATTTATTGTGGGTTGTGCTTTGGGCCAAGGCCCGATCAACGGAAGTTGGGCCAAGAAAATCGTGCAACCACAATTGGCGCTGTCTGTGGGGGAGAACTAGGGCATCGGCCTAGTGCAACGGTCAAGCATGTCGAACTAGACCCGCACCGGGAGGATCCTCACCAAGCCGACTCCCAACGGACACGACATGCCGAGTCCCCGAGGCAAAATAACCCAACCGGCCCAGGCGAAAGGGGGAATCGTGAAGGGAGTGTGCATACCACCACCCCGGACGAGCGAGTCACGCTCGAGACAGGAAGTCACGTGTCTCGAGGCGAAATAGCCACCAGGCCATGCGGCGAGAAATAGACGACTTAAAAAGGAAGTTGCGGCGTGCGCAGCGAAGACGATCTCCCTCCGGCTCGGGCGAATCTTCTAACGCGGAAGACGTGAGTTACTGAGACGAAGGTCAAGGACCCCCAAGCGAAACCTTTTCTTATGAAAAGGAGCCACGCCCCGCACGGAGGTACGAGAACCCGTCCAGCAAAGGTTCTGGGAGCGACGTCATGAAGAGGGCGCTGAAACAGTCTCAGGTCACCCTTCACGAATAGAATCGAGGGGCTAAAAGCGCCAAGACGCTTCAACCAACCGGTGTTCGCCATCTATTACGGCAAAAACGGACCGGTGGAGCACGTGAGCCAGTTTAACCGGAAAATGGCGATTTATTCGCAAAACGAGGCCCCGATGTGCAAAATCTTCCCATCGACTTGGGATCGATGGCGATGAGGTGGTTCAACACCAAGACAAACTCCGTAGGCTCCTACAAACAGCTCACTCAAGCTTTTTGCTCCGTTTCATTACAAACACCGAGTCCCTTGACCTCTCGGTTCGCATCTTGTCCTTGTCCATGCACGAAGGGGAAACCCTGAAAGCGTACTCGGATAGGTATTGGGAGGTGTATAATGATTTGGATGACAACCATGATAATGTCGCTATCAAAGACGCTCAAAAGCGGTCTCCCACCGGGCACGGCTTGAGGAAATCCCTCACCGGAAAACCGGTTGCTAACGCCCAAGAGCTAATGGATAGGATCGACAAGTACAAAAGAGTGGAGGAAGATCAGCTGCAAGGGAAAGGAAAGGAGAAGGTTACCCCCACCCTAAAGCCCATGATTTCGGGACGGAACGTCACAATCTGGTCACCGAGGAGAGATTTTTCACGACAGGTTGGGCGGAGCGAGCCCCGCATGGCGGTGAATGCCGTATTCGAGAGAGCCGAGACAACAGTAATGGAGAAAGTAAGGGATGAGCCCTATTTCGGTGGCCGGGAAAGATGGTGGAGACCCCGCCCGACGTAACCAAAACTTGTATTGCCACTATCATCAGGACCACGGGCATACATCGAGGACCGCAGAGTCCGTGGAATCACCTGGATCAATTGGTCCGAGAAGGAAAGTTACGCCACTGCCGCACCCATCAAGCGGCCATCCTGGCCAAGCAACGCAAGAACCTCGAAGGGACGTGTCTTTGAGACCCCCACCGGGACGATACATGTCATCCTCCTTTGCACCGGAAGAACTGGGCCACCCATCCCAGTGGTATTAGCCGTGGATCATTTCCCCTACAAGGGCAGGCAAAGAGAGCCCAAAAGGTTAAGAAAGGGAAGCTCTTTGATACTCGGGATTCTCGGATGAGGATAAAGAAGGAACAATTCAACCTCACGATGATGCCTTGGTGATCACCTTGCGGATTGGGGTTTTGATGTTAAAAGGGTGTTAGTAGATTCGGGAAGTGCGGTGGAGATAATGTACCCCGACCTATACAAGGGGCTAAACTTGACGCCTTGAGAAGATTTAACGACTTATGATTCCCCCCTTCTCAACTTTGAAGGGAAGCTCGTCACGCCAAAGGGGCTAATCCGATTGCCCGTGCGGCAGGGGGCGGAAGTGGTGGAGGTGAATTTTATCGTGGTCGACGCTTATTGACCTTACACTGCGATAGTTGCAAGGCCATGGATCCACGACCTAGAAGCCGTGACCTCCACACTTCACCAGAAAGTAAAATATCCATCCTAAGGACGGGTAGAAGAAATCCGAGGAGATCAGGCCTTGTCCAGGAAATGTGTGGTGGCCGCCGTTTTACATCGGCCCTTGGTCCGATCCTCGGAACCGAAGAGCTTATAGCAGCCAGCCTCCTCGGCAAAACATAACGAGGGATTGGCCGAGGAGATAATATGTGAAGGTCTAGATAAGATTGCTATCAACGATGACCCGGAGAAGTTCTTTCGGGTCGGCTCTTAATTGCCCTCTCAAGAAAAGGAGGAACTGGTCAGATTTCTCGGAGAAAATGTTGATGTATTCGCTTGGGACGCCTACGATGCCCCGGGAGTCGATCCCAACCTTATTTGTCACCGCTTGAATGTCAACCCCTCTTCAACTCCGAGGAAGCAGCCACCCCGACGCCCTTCAAAGGAGCATGCTAGTGCCGTGAGAGACGAGGTGGCAAAGTTAAAAAGGGCAGGGGCTATCAAAGAGGTCTTTTATCCCGAATGGTTGGCAAACACAGTGGTGGTAAAGAAGAAGACGGGGAAGTGGAGGGTGCGTGGACTTCACGGACTGAACAAGGCGTGCCCCAAGGACCCATTCCCCTACCCAAAATTGACCGATTGGTGGACGCAACCGTGGGGCACCCTCGAATGAGTTTCCTGGACGCCTTCCAGGGCTACCATCAGATACCCCTTGCGCCAGAGGATCAAGAGAAAACGGCTTTCATAACGCCCATCGGAAATTATCATTGTAAGGTGATGCCGTTCGGGCTAAAGAACGCGGGTTCAACATACCAAAGGATGATGACTCGGATGTTCGAGCCACAACTGGGCAAAATCATTGAGGTGTATATAGACGATATGGTCGTGAAGAGCAAAAGGGTGTCCGAGCACGTGAAAGACCTTGGAACCATCTTCGCTATCTTGAGGGAGCACCGCTTTTGGGTGAATGCCTCCAAATGCTCGTTCGGAGTTGGGTCTGGAAAATTCCTAGGGTACATGGTCACCCACAGGGGAATAGAAGTAAGTCTCCGACCAAATCAAAGCCATTAATGACCTCCGGACTCCTCGAAACCCGAAGGAAGTCCACAAGCTCACTGGCATGATTGCTGCATTAAACCGATTCATATCGCGATCGGCGGATCGATGCCGGCCTTTCTACCTCCCGATAAACAAGTGGAAAGAGTTCAAATGGTCGGAGGATTGCGTTCGGGCTTTCCAGCAGACTTAAGGACTATCTGTCCCGACCACCCATCATGTCCAATCCGAGGAGGCGGACGAGGTACTATTTGCCTACATCGCCGTAGCTCCCCACGCCGTAAGCATGGTACTAATACGGGATGATAATGGGGTGCAGCGACCGGTATACTATGTGAGCAAATCACTACACGAGGCCGAGGTGTGATACCTACCTATAGAAAAGGCCATTCTCAAGCGATAGTGCATGCAACCCGGAAGCTTCCCCATTACTTTCAAGCGCATACGGTTATCATTCTGACTCAACTTCTCCTTCGAGCCGTGCTTCGAAGCGCTGACTACACAGGAAGGATCGCCAAGTGGAGTGCTCTTTTGGGGGCCTTTGATATTAAATATATGCCTGGACCCTCCGTCAAAGGACAGGTCCTTGCAGACTTGGTAGCGGAGTTTTTTGAGCCCTTTATAGAAACGATGACCGAGAAGAAAGACTGGGTGGAAAACTGGTTGGCGCAGTCTCGGCCGGGGAGTCCATGTATTGAAGATCTATGTGGATGGCGCGGCCAACCGGAGAGGATCGGGAGTTGGGATAGTTTTAATATCGTAGGACGGCGCTGTCATTGAGAAATCATTGAGACTTGGATTCTCGACTCACGAACAAGTGAAGCCGAATACGAGGCCTTACTTCAAAGGATGACAATGGTTCGAGGATTGGGCGGAAGAGTAATAGAAGCATTCTCGGACTCCAGATTAGTGGTCGGACAAGTAATGGGAAAGCTAGAAGCTCGAGATACAAGGATGCAAGAGTATTTGGGACAAGTCAAACGGCTACAGACGAGTTTTGAATCCTTCCAAACGACGCACATTTCCGGGAGCGTAAACACTCATGCGGACTCGCTGGCCACTCTTGCCACGTCCTCGGCATGCGGTTTGCCCGAATAATTCTAGTCGAAGATCTAGTCAAGGCCGATCCCATCAGCGGAAACCCGGCCCAAGTCCATCGAGATAAGACAAAGTCCCGGTTGGATGGACTCCATAAGGAATTTCCTCTAAGACGATATCCTCCCGGAAGAGAAACTTGAAGGCGAGAAGATACGACGAAAAGCTCCTCGTTTTTTGGCTATCGAGGACCGCAAACTCTATCGGCGCTCCTACTTTGGACCGTACTTACTTTGTGTACATCCGAAGAGTCCGAGTCCCTTCTTGAGGAGTTGCATGAGGGAGTATGTGGGAGCCACACCGGAGGAAGATCGCTGGCGCCACAGGCACTCACTCAAGGATACTTGGTGGCCGAACATGCAGAGACAGGCCCAGGAATACGCTAAGAAGTGCAATCAGTGTCAAAGATTTGCTCCGAACATCCACCAACCGGGAGGGGTGCTCAACCCACTCTCCAGTCCATGGCCATTCGCGCAATGGGGACTCGATATTGTCGGGCCTTTCCCCAAGGCTGCGGGGAACAAGCGATACATAATAGTCGGAACCGATTACTTCACCAAATGGGTAGAGGCTGAACCTTTGGCCAACATCGGGGGACGTGGATGCCCAGTAAATTAAATGCGGAAGAACATTATCACCCGCGAACTCCAAGAACACTCATTTTCGACAATGGCCTCGGTTTGACAAAGAAGAATTTTAGGGAGTATCGCCGTGAATTTGGGATCATTAATCGATATTCCACCCCCGCATACCCCCAAGGAAATGGGCAAGTCGAGGTCTGTAAACAAGGTCATAGTGAACGGATTGAAGAAAAGACTAGATGAATCAAAGGGGAGATGGGTAGAAGAGCTACCACACGTCTTATGGACATATCGGACAACGCCGCGGCGTTCAACCGGTGAAACCCCCTTCTCAATGACTTATGGGACCGAGGTGTGCTTCCGATCGAGAACAATTTCCCCACGTTGAGATCTAGCTCGTTCACCCCAAGCGATAACGATGAGTTGCTAGGAAGAAGTCTGGATCTAGCCGAGGAAAGAAGGGAAAAGGCCACGATTCACATGGCCTACTATCACCGAAAAGTCGAGACAAGGGTACGATGCTAACGTCAAATCGCGGCCTGCGGGTCCGGGCGACCTCGTGATGAGAAAAAATCCTTGGCAGCGAAGAACCCCTCTTAGGGCAAGTTGGGGCCCAACGGGAGGGACCATACCGTGTCACATCCGTGGCCGGAATAGGCGCCTACTACCTAGAAGATTTAGATGAAAAAGTTGTACCTCGACCATGGAATGTAAATAACCTCATGAGGTATTATTATTAATGAGAATGGCTTTGCGTACGTTTTCTTTCATGACTATCTGCCGCTTATTTGGTCTACATTACAACTATTTATAAGTTTTAAAAAAGAACCTAAGTCCTGCATGGCTCCTCGGACCACAGACTTAGGGAAAACGATACTTAAGCCAACTATTTATAAGTTTTAAAAAGAACCTAAGTCCTGCATGACTCCTCGGACCACAGACTTTTGGGGAAATTATTACTCATGAGAGTTCATAGTTTTAAACAGAACCTAAGTCCCGCATGGCTCCTCGGACCATAGACTTTGGGGAAATTATTACTCATGACACTTCATAGTTTTAAGCAGAACCTAAGTCCTGCATGGCTCCTCGGACCACAGACTTTAGGGGAAATTATTACTTATGATAGATTGGGAGATTATTACTTAAAGGAAATCATTTTTAGTGCGTGACGCTGCAGATCTAGCACTATCACAATCATCAAGTGCTTTGTGCCAAAAACCCATTATTGTTTTGACCGATATCCTGTGTCTACGTTGTTGCAAATGTTTAAAATAAAAAGAGCATTGTTGACACACATCCGTAGTAAGCAAAACGAACGTCTTATATTAATATTCCGAGTACATTAACAAGAGAGGTCCTAAAAAAAAAAAAAGGGGCTATTCACCGAGGATGAAAACCTAGAGGGCTAAGCTTCTGTTGGAGGATCTTCCTTTTGTTCGGCCGAGGAGGAGGAGCCTCGATGGTGGGATCTGCGGCGGGGACCTCCGTCATATCAGACACAAGGGCGGCATCAGGCACCGTCGGATCTGCTCTAGAGCCACTTGGGCATCATTAGAATTCGCACGGATCTCCTAAGGAAAGAAGATACTCTCGGGCAATCTTAGTGCCGAATCTGCGGGAACTCCTGCAGCATCAAGAGCATGAGCCCATGAAATGCTGCAGTACTCCCCGCATACCTCCGGAATCTCCTCGGATAGCTTGGCCTCCGTCTCTTCGGCCCCAAGTCGTCGAGCGGCCTCCTTCTCGGCCTCTGTTGCCTCTCGGATCAGCCGAGCATCCTCCTTTACCCGCCTCGGCTCATCCTCTACTTTTTGCATGGCGGTTTTGAGGTCCCGCACCGCCGCCTCTCGGTGTTGAGGTTAAGCCGAGCCATGTACGATTGTTTGCGCTGGTCCTCCGCTCGGTCCTCGGCACTCTTCAAGCCAGCCTCTGCACTTTTACGGCGGTTCTCCGAATCCTTGAACTCAGCCGCGAGTTTAATGTGATCATGCTTGAGGGACCCCAAGGCTTTCTCCACATCTGCCCGAGCACGGGTCTCGGCCTCGGCCCGATTGCGGCTATTACGGCAAAACTCCTCAGCCACGAAAACCTCACGAGTAATCTGTGGACGAAACAAGAGTGTCCATAAAAGAAAAATACATAATCGACGGGAGCAAGTAAATTGATAAAACAAAGAAAAGGATTACTTACCAATGCGAGATCCCTTTTTAGGGATAGGAAGATCTCGGACTGATTGCACCGCCTGTAGGCCTCCATGTCCCGAGGAAGAAGTAGGGGCTGCTCCAAGGCCTCCGCCACGCACCCTGCCCGGCCACGATTATACTCTCGGACCGAAGCAATGTAAGGGATGGCAACCCCATCCAGCTCCAACTTCGGATCCCATGGACAAGGGGAAGTGCGCACTTCCGCAAGGTTCCCCTCATCCCCGCTGTCCGAGGAGGTGCCCCTTCTGCTCCTTGGCCTCCGTGTGGTTTTTCTGCTGCTTGGTCGGCTGGACAGCCACCTCGCCTTCCTCGGGCGTGTCAACCGGCCTCTTTTTCTTCAAGTCCGGATTAACCTTAAGGCCAGGGTCCGAAACACACGGGGACCACCGGGGGAAGAGTCTTGGCCTGTGATGGAGTTGGCCCCTTTGAAGATTGACCCTTCGGTGACTGGCCTTTCCCTCTGGAGGACATCAACTCCCTCGGGGACTTCCCTTTTTCTGCCATGGGCTCGGCCTCTTCGCCTGAGGTATCGTCCGAGTAGATAACGATCGAAGGAACACCAACTGCGGAATGTCGGTCCTGCTCGGCTTCAGGATTGGAAGACTCCCCTAAAGGATTTTGCTGAATTTCCTCCTCGAAGTAAAACTCGTCTATTTCTTCCTCTAGAGAAAGACGGGAAGATTCAGTTTCTTCTTCAATCGAAGCAGCGGCGCCAGGCTCGTTTACCGGAGGAAGCTGCTCCGCTAAGTAAGGATCTTTGACCCCAGGCAGCACTACTAGTGGCAGATCGTGTGGAGCTAGGAACCCGTGTCGGGACACATCAATCCTAGCCAACCTCGGACTGCCCGCCCTTATAGCGTGACCAATTGCCCGGAAAGCTTTGCTCGGAGGCCGATAGCCCGTAACCAGGTGTGGGCCGCACGCAATCGTCCGTCCCCGGTGACGTAAATCTCGACCGAGAAGATAATTCAGCGCCTGGGCACGTTCGTAAGGTCTATCCAGGAGCGACGTGAATTTTGTCTGCAAACAACCAATAAAAGTGGGGTTAGCCCATGAAATTCTCCAATCACACGTAAAGCAAAAAAAAAATATATAATAATAACCCCTTAACACCAAATCCTTTCCCAAAAAGGATCGATCCTAAAGACGCCGCACCTGGGTTTCTGCCCGAGTTGGACAATGAATATCGTCGAACCACTCCCCGAGAAGCAATGAGGAAGTCATTCTTCACGGTCTTATTGATCTTGGGAGACAAGAGATCAACCTAACATCCTCGTTCGGGATTTAAGATAATACCCCTCATCCCCGAGGCGGTGACACTCGTACAAATAGGCCACATCATGCCAAGTGAGGCCTAGATTCATCCGCTCGTCGTCTAAGACGTCTACACAGCCTAGTATCTTGAACATATTCGGGGCACACGATACGGCGTCAACCTATGGTTGAACAGGTACTCCCTTGTAATCCTACGCATGGGAAGTGTCATCCCTCCCTCTGTGAAAGCAATCATGGGGATAACAACTTCCCCCTCAACTCTATCTGCCAGTATTCCCTTAATAGGACAAGATCTGCAGACCCAACCCTCGGGGGAATGCGGTATTTCTCCCTAAAGGCTCCCATAGCGGCTGGAGTTTTTACTAGTTTTTCGAATCTACCCATCTGAATTGAACTGGGGAAATGAAAGTAAAGACCGAAAAGAAAAGCAGAGTCCGAGGAGGAAATTGAAAACGGTGAGAAAAGCGAAATGTACTAGGTACCTTCACAAAACGCTCAAGGGGACGCCTGGAAACCTCTCTTGGAAGAAACGCCTCAACAAAACGGCTACGGCGGCGTAACGGACGCAAGCATTCGTATGTCTCTGGGATTCGGTGGAGTTCTCTGGAGTCTTTTGGGGTTTGTGAAATGCAGATGAGAGAAGAAATCGAACCGAACCGACGCGTCTTATATAGCAGGGAGGAGAGAGAAAAGATCATCCCCGCCTAAAAATACGAGAAAAAAATGATGGCCGTTCGATCCACACCAAGTCGTTGGATGAAGGGAACATAACGCCTCCAGAAGTTAATGGCCACGCCTCGTAAATTGTGGCGCATCAAAAAATACGGTCCGCACGCGCACCCCACGATCTCCTTATTTCCCTCCACTCACAAATATCAAAACCCCGCTTTTCTCCTCGGAGGGAGGTTAAAACCTTGATTTTGAGGGGCTATTGTGGGGGTCGGCCCAAAAATGATGGGCTATTCCAAACTCAGCCCGTCCGAGGAGCGTCCTATCCGAGGAGGAGCCTCGTATGCAGCATTACCCAATCCCAGCAGCTCCAAGGAAACCCGTCCGAGAGGTAATTCCTCCTCGGACATCGCGAAGCCCAGACGAGGAACTCTGCTCAGCCATTTCAGCTCACCCTCCCAACATATAAAATGAATTAAATCCAAAATATCTCACGGAAAGCTACCACCACATTAATTGCGCCCCAACCACCCTCTTGGCCGCATTAATGAGGAAAAGACTCTGAACAAGACCGCCTTGGCCTCCGCAACTCACAAAGGGACTGGTGAGGGCGTCTGATGGGACAGATGCTCAGGTGGACGCCTAGATGGTCAACAGGTGTAAGGTTGAGATGAAAAGAAGAGAGGGATATAATGTAGTGGAGCCCCTCAGAGAAGGGACGGCAGAATTGTAAGAGGGAAAAAAGAAATAAAATCAGACTTGAGGAATCCTTCTTTACGTTCTTTCTTCCTTTCTGCGAACAGTATCTTACATGCATAAGACCTAGTATTTTCACTGAAGCCAAGTTCTTTAACCCATCCTCTACAAATATTTATTGTGGGTTGTGCTTTGGGCCCAAGGCACGATCAACGGAAGTTGGGCCAGGAAAATCGTGCAACCACAAGTGCCTATTAATTATATTGTTTGGCAAACGGTGCTAATTTTCTATTTTGGCCGTGGTTCTAGTAACTCTCCCAATGTCGTTCCTTAGTTTTTTTTTTTTTTTTTTTTTTGGTAGAAAAAGGAATTTCATTAAACTACAAATCCAACAAAGAAGCAGTACAATGTCTTTTGGAATACTTTCCATTTAAATCATGAATAAAACTATTTTTTGGCTCCACAGGGGGGTTATCATAGACGAAAAAATAATCAATCTGCGTGACACCCATTTTAGCAAGTCCATTAGCGCACTTGATTGCTCCAGGGTAGCATTGCTTGAACTGAATGTGGTTGAATCTAGTAGCCAAGGCCATACAATCATACATGAGGGGAGATACTGGCTGGTCTGATTGCCAAGTGGTAGTCAGTGCATCCCAAATGATCTCCGCATCAAGTTCCACTTCCACATCAAGATGGTTCTTTGACAGGCAGAGATAAAGCCCGTCCCTTAATGCCCACCAACATGCCAAGAAGCTAGTTGCTCTCCCAATTTTCCTAGAATATCCAAGCACCCAATTCCCTTGGTCGTCACGAAGAACGCCCCCACCACCAGCAAGACCAGAATTCCCTTGAGCCAAACCATCAATGTTTAATTTCAGCATGCCTTGACCTGGCCTCTCCCACCTAGCAAGCATACTAATTGATATTTACAAAAACCCACATAAGCAAAACATCTGCACCACTAGATACAACCCACACAAGTAATTTTTTTAAATCAACTTGTAACAAACAAATTCCAGCATAAGAACAATCCATTAGAGAGAAAAATAGCTAGCAAAACACTTCAAAAGAGCTGTATTGGGCATGGGAAACCAAGCACTTTACGAAAAAATTTCATAGCTCTAGAATATGAAAGCTAAATCAATAACCACGCTCCCAAATTAACCATTATTACCAGTTCAACAAATCACGAGCATAAAATGAATGCCATTTCAAGTAAATTAAACTGAAATGAAGTAAAAACGAAAAATCTTTATCCACAATTTCAAAACAAAATTACATGCAATACATGCAAAATTGAAAAATAGTAAATCAATCAAATAATCAAATTCAAAAAATGAAATAAAAAGACATGCTTTGATCTGAAATAAACAGAAACAAGAATGTGAAATAATTAGGCAATGATGGAGGAAACCCTAATTGACGAAGCAGTGGTTTAAAAAAATTGAAATAGTAGAGCACAAGGAACTAGGGTAGGGACGATTTCAGATCAAGAAGCCCTAACCTCTCATCAAATCCGCATCTATCAAATCCATCAGATATATAAACAATTCGTCAAATAATAGTAACAACTTGGCGAAATCAATTTGATGGCGATGATCTTTGTGAGGAAATCAAAACAAAAACCGTAAAAACAGATATTAATTGAGTAGAGAAGTCTGTTTGGTTTTCTAGAAAATGATAGAGAAATATAAAGGGAGAGATGTAAGCTAAGAGAGAGAAGAAAACAGCTATCATATTGTACCCAAGAAATTCTAGTCTGTATAAATCTTTGATTTTATTGTAGAGTATATATAAGTTCTGTGTTTTTATTTTCAACATCTTTATAACCGTTGATAAAATAATTTATTTATTTTTTCCACATTCATCCAACTGTTGATATAACTTTTCCCTATTTAAATTATATTTTTGACACTTATTTCAACAGTTATGCCAGCTATAGAAATAAATTTATGAATTTCTTTGCCTTGCTCAACATTTGAGTACAAGTGTACGACCATAGAAAATTAAGTCTTTTATTAACATTTTTAGCCACCGTGGATAAAAAATGTTGAAAAAACTCAAGTTTGTTGTAGTGGGTAAAGCTAATCTCAAGCTTAGGTGAACCCAACTTTAACATTGTCATTTCCACAAAATCAACAAAAGGAACCATCAAATGGGCATTCCCTAAGTACAGGAGAAATGGTTACGCCATAATCTGAGAACAGTAAACACCAAACCATGGAAGAAAAAGCAAAACAAAAATTATATTAATACTAAGGACGAGAAATTTCAATATGCATTTGTATATGGAAGTCTAAAAGAGCATTGCATTTGTAGGTCACCCAAAAAAAAAAAAAAAAAAAAAAGAACATGATTTAATCAATAATAAGAGGCATTTTGACCGCTAATTTAAATAGCTGACCGTTTTGGATCCTTGTCAAGGGCAGCCTTGAAGGACCGGAACTCGTTTGCCACCAACGCTATACTTAACTCGATCCTTCTTGGATACATGATCTCGTTCTTCCATTATATTAAAGTGCACAAACAAGACAACAGGAAAATTTGAGTTCAACCTGATTAAAAAAATAAAGAGAAAAAATTTGGCTATATGAAAGCCAAAAGGTAATGCTAAGGTACAACTAGCACAATACAATGATTTTATTTTATTTTTTAAAATGCGAGTAAGGGAAATACAAAAAGAAAAAATCCCTATTATATACTTAGGACAAATTAAATTTGTTATCATGCTAAAATAATTCAAAACCCACACTTTCATTTCATTGGATTCCCTCCCCAAAATAAAGAGAACATCAAGACTTGTAAAATGTAATAGAAAGAAGAACGATGATGACATACAACCAACGCAAACCAAAATTTTCTTATATTTGTAGGTGGTACGTCAATTGAATAGCCTTCTCCAAAAGGCCTAGCCCCATCATCCTCATCATGGCTTCGCTTATTTTGGGTACCTTTGGAGGCTGAATCATTAATAATATCATAATCAATCCCGACTTTCTCCACCTTCAAGTTATATCAAGTATCTATTCTAATCTCAATTTTATTGGATCCATTCCCATCAATTTAACGAAAATTTTCTCCCCATTGGGACTTGAAATAGCGAGGAGACAAATAGAGCCGCCAAAGGTGACGTGAACTAACTCTACCATAGTTTGCCCTAAAAGAAGAGCATATTGGTGATGCGCTTTCAAATCCATTGACTTTAATCAAACATGTAAGTAGAAAATCTTTAGAAGCCTTTGCGAATGTAAAACAAATGCACAACTCAATTCCCAGCAGTTCATCACGCCCATGAGGCACTTGTACCTTCAATTCACGACTTACGATTCATGTCTAAACCTTTTTGGAAAGTAACCTTCAGGAATAATAATGTCAAAGATGTCTGGTAGTTTACCACTTTGCCCTTGAAATATACAAAGCATAATTAAATTAAAGTTTATATATACATATATATATATATATATATATATTTTTTTTTTTTTTTTTGAGGAAAATAATGTTTAGAACTTAGAGAGTAAGAGATACCTGAAGCATGCTACCGCTACTTCTAATATATGTAGCCAATTTGAAGCAGTTAACACACTTTGGAAATTCAAATGGGAGTGATCTCGACCAAAAAGTATAAAATTGCAGTTCTAGCAATCTGATCAGTGAGGTACACTTGTTTGCAATTATTGAATCGATAGTTGACGGAACATTTTCCAATGATCAAGCATCTCGCAACCCTCCAAATGGAGTCTTGAAGATTAGACAGTTGGGACATGCTTTTAGGAAGGGAAATAAAACGATTTCCACTTAGATTTAAGTGTTCTAAAGAGGACAAGTAGCCAATGTGATTGGGGATTGACAGAAGAGAGCAATCACTAAGATGCAAATATGTTAAAGATTGAAGTCCTAATAAGGAAGGCAATAATAATTGATGCACCGATATTATGGGATTCACATGACTTGCTGAAATTAATGAAGGAAATACTAAGTCTAGCAGCTCAAGATTTGTTGGGGAATAAGATTCGGATGATTCCCTTCTACTGAGATATATAGATGTTTGAGATTTTTAAGGTCGGCAATGGAAAAAGGAACATCTCTTATGGCTGTCCAACACAAATTAAGCAACTCCAAACCTTTTACATTTCCTATGTTCTTTGGCAAGTTACGAAATTTTAAGCATCCAAAAAGATCAAGAGACTTAAGCAACATCAGATTACAAATGGTGTTAGGAAGGCTCACAAGATTCTCACAATATCTTAGAGTTAATGAAGTAAGGTCAGTCAAACGTTCAATTGATGAAGGCAGCTCTTCTATATCTGCTTTGCTCAAATCAAGTATCTCTAGGCCTTTGATTATCCATAGGTTCTCTCCGGCAAGTTTTTAATTAGATCCACAATAGCAAAGTGCGATCTAGAGAAAGCTCCTCTAAAAATTTTGAGTTTGCCACAAATTTTGGAATTGTCTTGAGTTTTGGGTGATTAGAAATTTCAAGAGTCATAAGAGACTCCATTTCAAACTTGCTTGGAAGACGAATTAGCCTTTCACAATCTTGTAAATTAAGATAAATAAGTTTTTTAAGAATTCCAATAGATGGGTGAAACTCGCGTAAATTTGTACACCTTACAATAACTAATTTCTCAAGATTTGGGACTCTAGTGAAGTCCGGAGTTATAAACAGGTCCATGGAGTCGGTCAAGTCAATGAACTTCAACTTGTCAAAATTCTGCTAGAAGAAAAAATATTGTTACAATAATTAGCTTATTGGTGTACATTTATTGTAATTTTAAAGAAAAGTTTTAAGAGGATACTTAATAACACACTTACCATTATTCCTGTCCAAAGTTGCTGAATTTGGCTTTGTTGCAAACGAAGTTGAACAAGCTCATCTAGCTGGAAACTTGATGGCAAAGATTTTGAAGGATACGAAATCCATTCAAGAATTCTTAAATCATTAGGAAGGTGTGTGGGGACATAGAGAGTGCCATAAATTCTAAGAAATTTAAGATTATTCATCTTCAAAAAGGCCTCAAGTTTCCAACATCCTTCTTGTTGTTCATTACAAGTACTCACAATATCCATGGCTTTAAGTGCTTTTGTCCCCTAATAATCAAAAAGGAATTGGTAAATTGCAAAAATAATTATTAGCATAACTATTCAACTTCCAAATTTGTTAAACATGAAGGTAGGGAATGAGCTCAAATTTTCTAAATGACTTCTTACCTCATTGTTTTTTAACACTTTGTTAATGTCCTTATAATCCCATAGTCTACTACGCTTCCCGGGATCCTCAAGGTGCTCTTGACGAACCATGTCCCCGCCTATTTCTTTAAGTAAATCATGCATCCACACTACATCATTATCCATAATTTTCAAGAGAGACTTATCCATGAATTCCTTCAATAAAGGGTAAAGGCCCAGAATACCTAGTATTTCTACTACATAATCTTCCTTCTTATTATTAAAAAAGCATGCAACATGCAAGAATATTTCCTTCTGTGGTTTTTGGAGTCCATTAAAACTTGTTTTAAGTACTCGAAGAATATCTTCGTCAGAAATTCTTGGAGTCTCTCTAATGCAATTTTCCATTCAACAAGACTTTTTCCAAACAAAAAGGAACCCAAAACCTCAAGAGCTAAAGGAAGGCCACTAGCATAATTCAAAAAACGGTTAGACAACTCTATATAATCATCAAGGACTTGCTTTTCTTCAAAAGCTTTCAAGCAAAAAAGTTGAAGAGCATCTTCATCATTCAATCCTTTAACTTCATATATTTCATTCACTCGATGTGCTTTAAGCAGATGTGCATCTCTTGTTGTTATGATAATTCTACTACCGGACCAAACCAATTATGCTCCCCTGCTAACATTCTTAATTGTTTCTCTTTATGTACATCATCAAGAACAAGAAGAGCTCTTTTATGACATAACCTATTCTTGATCTTGAAAACTCCATCAAACTCCTCTTCAATTTTCAAATTCTTTTCCATCAAAACTTCATTAATAATTTTCTGTTGTAGTGGAACACAACCAGATTTTTCAAACTCTTCCCTAACGCCCTCAATAAAACCACGAGCTTCAAATTCTTTAGAAACCATATGATAAACAACTCTGGCAAGAGTTGTTTTACCCATCCCCCCCATCCCCCAAATCCCTATAAAGAGGACATCTTTTGAACCTAGAGCTAAACATGACACCAATTCTCCCAATCGAGAATAGATCCCTACTAGGTCCTTGGTAATATATGGGAATGCATCATATTTCAAGTTGAGCGATATACAATCCACGATTTCTTGGATAACTTGTGACTCAGGCCTGCAATGAAAAAAAAAAGAATGTGTTGATTGAAACAAAAAAGTGTACATTGATCCGCATACAATGAAACATGTATATAAATCTGCTTAAGTTTCCATATATAGTTATATATAAATCTGCCACATATGCACTATACCTCAAAATGACTAATCACACTTGAAGCTCCTTGTATTTATTAATAAAGTCCATATTTACCCAATATATGCTCAATGTGGAACTCATCACACACCCACAATCAAACAAATTGAGACATGACAATTTCCTCAGTTAAATCCCTAACATCCTTGTTAGGACCCAATTTGTGGGTAGTGTCTCCGAGTCCACATGAGGTTATTGGGCCAGCTCTTATACCAATATATGCCCAATATGGGACTCATCCCACACCCACACAACAATCACAATCAATCAAATTAGGACATTGCAAAATGATGAAAAAAAAAAAAAGTTTAGACAAATTACCTAGTATCCTTTAAAGGCCATCCAAATGAGGTTGCCCACTTGTCTCAAAGCATCTCTCCATTTATCCACCTTTGTTTTTTCCTCATTCTCTTCATGTTCAACAAATGCCTGCGCAAAACTATCATTTGTCTCCGTACATCAGATGGCTCCACATAGTGAAAAACAGGCAAAACTATCATTCCCATGTCTTCCTTGCAAGCAATGATTTTTGCAAGTTCATCTAAGCACCAAGTCAAGATGCATAGTCTTTTGAAAGAATGACAACAAGCAAATCTCGACTCTTCTATCGCTTTCCACAACTCTAGTGAAATGGGTTTTCCTCTCTCAAGTTTCTCATCGTCTCTAAAAGTGTTAATGCCTTTCCTTATCAAAGCATTATATATATGATCCGTAAAATTGTTATGGTGTCCTCTCCTCTGAAACCGATGAAGACATCATATTTCCATTGGAAAGTAGAAGATGACGAGGCGTTTTCCATGCCAATTGAAGCCACCGCAAAATGCTTTACTACTAAATATTGAATCACGATATAGATCTACATGCCAAAAAAAAAAAAAAAAATCAAAACTGAACAAATGAAAAGAAATAAACTAGGAAAGAAGAATTGATGCGACATTTTGATTTCCTCCGTTCATCGATTGGTTAAACCTTACCTTTCTTTTATATACAAATTATGAGATGAGAAAGCCCAGTTGAATCGAAGGTTCACAAAGTTAAGCAAATAAACTCAGTCCCACCAAATGTACATCACACACTCGCTACTCTTTTGTGTCGAAGCCAGACCACACCTTCCATTAACGCCGTTGAGGTCTCACCGTTCGTTATATTTTACGAAACTAAATAATTATATCTCTGAATTTGTAGTTGAGAAAGTACCATACACAATATAATTAAATTGAAAAACTAATATATAAATAGATCTACATGCAAAATTTATAAGAACCAAAAAACGAATAATAATCAATTAGAAATAACTTGATCCCGAACCACTGCAGGGACGGACCCACGTTGAGGGCAAAGGGGGCCGGGGCCCCCCCTGGGCCTAAAAATTTTTTTTTTTAGCATGTAAAATTTTCAAAACAAAGGCCTGGGCCCCTTGGTTTTTAGCTCGAGCCCCCTTAATTTTTAGCTCAGGCCCCCCTCACCTCCACCATACCTATCCCAATGGCCAGCCCCAGGAGTTTTCAAAAGCCCAAGAAAACCTTAAAAAATATATATGTAAAAAGAAAAAAAAAAAAAAAAAACCCAGCAGTTAGTATTCAAGAAGACCCCAAAACCAAACAGAAAAGCCAGAAACAAAGGAAAAAAAAAAAAAAAAAAAAAAAAAAGAAAGAAAGGGAGAGGTGAGAGCGAGACAAAGAAAGGAGAGAGCCATCACGCCGTGACGCCGCCGCCCACGCCATGATGACACCGCCCACGCCCACGCTAGAGAGACCTATCTTGCTACCTAGTACCCACACCGCCATCAGCTGTTGTATACCCAAACCGAAGACCCATCTTGCCGCCACCGCCGCGGTGCTCGATCTACACTACCTAGCCCGGCTTCGTTGCTCATTGCTCCGGCCTTCACAGTTCACGATGTATTTAATCTATCATTTCCTTCAAAACCTAATATAATGTTTGTGAATCTCAAAATCTAAAAATCTATGCTTTGTGGACTTGTGGTGTTTGTGTTTTTACTTGATGAGTGATGAACTGATATTGGTGATTCCGTGATTGTGAATCTAAAAATTTATTACACTTTTGTGGTTTTTTTTTTTGTTTTTGGGCATTTTTTCTTTGGCTTTGTGACTCTCTGTGACTCTATGTTTGTGACTCTTTGTGACTCTATGTTTGTGACTCTCTATTTTGTATTATATAGAAAAGAGAGATAGAGATAGAGTAGAGTTTGTAAAGATTAGAGAATATATTACTGTAGTGTTTGTCTGTTTGTTCTTTGTTGACCGGTAGTTAGGCAACAATAAAGACAAGTGACAGAAAAAAGAAGAAGGTAAAGTTAAGAATTTTTTTTTTTTTAGTGCAGAATAAATTTATAGCATCTGCAATAGGATTGGGTCAGTGTCTAAAATATGGAGAGTACAAGACAAAGACAAAGACAAAGATTAATAAAGGCAAAGACCAAAGACAAAAGAAAAAAACAAATCATAAAATATAGAAAATTGTCACACATCACAAATTTAAGAAAATAAAATGATTCATTTGCGTCTATTGTTAATCTATAATGCTAAATTAAATAAATTTATAAATTGAAAAGAAGTGAGAAATACTAAATTTATAATTAAATACTTCATGCATATTACCTAGATTATAGTATTTGTCCTTAGTTAGTAACAACAATCATTTGTGAGATAATATATATGATTCTTATTTTATTTGTAAATTATGAAAAATCAACTACAATGTTTGATTTTTTCAAAAGAAAATATTCAAATTCTTCCAAAGTCAACGTGGGATTGCCAACAACTAATATTGCTATTCCAATTCCAAAAAATGTGGATATTCCAATTCTAGAAAATATTCATTCCCCAATTAAGGAAAATGCCGATGTTCCAATCCCAAGAAATATTCATTCCCCAATTCCAGAAAATGCTAATATCCTAATTTCGGAAAATAACCATATCTCTCAAATACAATTTCAAAAAGTTGATCTTGATATATTAAGAAACAATGATTTTTGGGTATTTGTCTTGGTTGATAGTTTATTAATACTATATGGATGCGTATTTGAAATTTTTTTCCACTTATCTCCGCCCCCTTTGACTTGAAATCTTGAGTTCGTCCCCGCCAACCAAACCTGCGTAGCTTTGAAAATGCGTCGAATCCAATCTGAAATTTTGCAAATGAAGAGAGAGAGGACTGAGGAGAGAATTTAGAGAGGACCCAGAAATTTGGAAGTGATGAAATTTCAGTGCTCCTTTTAGGAAATATTACAAGAAACTTCCAACTTTTTTTTTTTTTTTTTTTTTTTTTTTTGAGTACTTCCACTTTCTAGAAATTTCAGTGCTCCTACGAGGAAACAAAGAACTAAACGATGAGTAGATCTTGAGAGGCCGAAAGGGTACTGTGAGAATGGAAGAAAGTGAGAGAGAGAAGAAAAATCTGGTCAGTCGGTGAAGAAGGTAAAGAGAAGAGAACGAACAGGTGAAAAGTAATAAGACACCAAAACTCGTGAAGGTCACGTGGTATGTGAAAGTACAAAAAAATAAATTAAAGAAATGGAATAAGAGCCTTCTAGGAAAGTTCATAGTTAAGTTCACCCAAGTACCCATCTACCACAACTAGTACAATCTTTTTGTTATTTTTTCCTAAAAAAAAAAATTGGGTAAGGGGCCGACAATCCAAAGACCATAGCAAACATCTTACCCCATATTAGTTATGTCTATCTAATATTCACGGTTTATTATTTCAGTTTATAACTATAAAGGTTAAGTAGAACCCATCTACTACAACTAGTACAATCTTTTTTGTTATTTTTTCCTGAGAAAAAAAATGGGTATTGGGGCTGACAATCCAAAGACCATGGCAGCGTCTTACCCCATATTAGTTATGTCTATCTAGCATTCTATGTTTATTATTTCAGTCTATAACTATAAAGATTAGATCATTTTATAGTTGTACTCTAGTTAAATAATGTATTATTAACCTGGTTTAAAACACTAATATTATTATTTTCGTATGTATTCTAATAAGTATTCTTGTTTACTCAAAAAAAAAAATTTGGGAGCTTGCTAGGTTGTAAGAGGATCACGGTAAGCTATAACTTCCCAATTTCATGAGGAACACCGATGAATCTTAAGTTCTTTGAGGAGGTAATCCAAGTGAGTAGTACAATCATCTTTATTTGATTATTTTTTAAATAAACAATCTTGTCTCAACTGCACTAATAAATTATATAGAGTTTGAATTTTTCTAATCACCAATCTCATAATTATATCTCTGTATAAGGAGTTTATTTTTATACTCCTAAAATAATTAATTTAAATATTTTATGTATATATATTTAGCGCATAATTCTGGAATAGTGCACCAATACTAGAATATTCCTTTCTCAAATTTCTCATAGCCAATCCAAAAAAACATGCAAAACAAAATTCAAAACTTTATTTTATATTGCTTTTTCATCTTTTTGTTTGCTTCCCAGTTAATAGTTTTTTTTATATATTTATTAAAAAAATTAATTATTATAATAAAGTAAAAAAATTCATACAATTGTCTTTTAAGAACTGAGATTTTTAAAATTTAAAAAAAAAATCATTTTTAATTTTAACATTAGAATAAATGAATAATCTTAAACCTTCATAACTTCTCTGTCTTACATTAAAAGTGCAAATCGCATAGTTCAAGTGCTCGTATATATTGATATTGTGCATATGCCTAGTATTAGTAATACGACGGCGTCTTTGTATGATTAATATAATAAATAATGTCAGCTCAAAAAAACAAAAAACATAAATATTGTTAGTTTTATGTATTAATTACTTAAATTAACTTTAAAAGTCTAAATTATAAATTCTTTGCCCTTTGTGTTGCAAACTATTAATACTTTAAAGTTAAACTATCTTCTTAAATTTAATGGAGAATGTACTTTTTTTTTTGTCTTACTTTATTTTTAACAGTTTTTTATTTTATGAGAATCTATTTTTAATTGTGAATAAGACACAATTCGTAAGCATTGTTAAAAACATAAAATTAACATAGCTATTACAATTCTTAAGTCTGAAGTCTTTCTACTTTGATAGTGGTGATGTTGAGGCAATTCTACATGTTCTCCTAACTTGTTATTAGGGTCGGCTCCAGACATTTTGGAACCTAAGGCGACAATTAAAATGAGGTATTTTTTATATTTATGTATTAATTAAATTAATATTTTTATATTATAATATATTTCATTTAAAATATATTTGTCTTGCATTTTGAGCTGCAAATTGAATAATTAAATTTTTGTAATTAAGTTCTTCTAACATTTCTTTTTCAATCAATAATATTTGTAGGAATATAATTTGGCATGTCATTATTATTTTCGTTTCCTTCTAATTGAACATCATTATGGTGAATTTGTTCATTTGTGACATTTTCAATTACTTCTAAATTCTTTTGAAGTTCATTATCAAGATTTGTTGTATTGCAAAATTGAACATCATTGTTACCTTCTCGTTTCATTATCTACTAACTATTTTTGGTGAATTTCTTGCTCATTTATGATATTTTTATCTAAATTTTATGTTGTATTTTGTTTATTACTAATAAAAAATTTATCCATTAATCCTTTTAGAGACTCAATTTTTTCTTTTAAAGTTTTTCATATTCAAATGCAAATTTTTTAATAGACATTTTTAATAAAACAATATTTACAAATAAAATAAACACTATCTATAATATATTTATAATGACTGAAATAAAAAAGTAACTTTCAAATGTAAAGTAATAGAACCTAATGTGTATATAAAAAAGTACTATTGTAACTCTAGTTTCACCAAACAATAACAAGTATATAGCAATCTCAAATTCTCAACCTGCATATGTATAAAAACGCAAGATCAAAAATAAAATTTAAAAAAAAAAAAAATCCAAGGCCATCCAAATGTACGAGTACGACTCCACCCACAACCACATAAGTCTTTTTTTTTTTTTTTTTTTTTTTTTTTTAGAATCAGAGCCACATAAGTCTTATTTGATAAGACTCCACCCTCCAAAAAAAAAAAAAAAAGGCAAGATTGCTTGTTTGGTGAGTGAGTTCGAACTCACATTTTCACATTTTAAACAATATTACACATATTTCTACGCACTTTTTTACCTACACGTATTTCAAAAAATTATAAACAACAATTCTCATACTACTCTACCAAACACCAAAAGACTCCCCAAGGCCCGCCCCACACCCCAGCCAGACATAATACTCCCAAAGCCGGCCTAGACATTTTTGGGCTATGAGGTTTTTTCTTTAATTTATGTTCTAAATTTTTTTGAAGTTTATTATCAAGATTTGTTGCATTGCAGAATTGAACATCATTGTTATTTTGCAATTTTATCGTTTTATTATCTTCTAACTCTTTTTAGTAAATTTCATACTTATTTGTGACATTTTCATCTAAATTTTGTGTTGTATTTTGTTTATTACTAATAATAAATTTATCCATTGAATCTTTTTGAGACTCAATTAATTTTTCTTCATTTTTTTTTTTAACTTTTTAATATCCAGATACATATTTTATAGTAAACATTTCTAATCAAACAATATATTTATAAAGACTAGAATAAAAAATAACTTCCAAGTGTAGAGTAATAAAACCTTATGTATATAAAATGTATTATTGTAGTTTTACCGAACAATAACTGCATAAAATAAAAACTTACTCATTATATTACCTATAACTTAAATAAACATATATAATATGCAAGATTAAAAAAATAAATAAAAAAACCAAGCCCAGCCAAAATAGAATTTCAAGTGTCCAAGCCCAGCTAGGCAAGAATAAACCAAGCCCAGCCAAAACAGACCCCATTACGGAAGTATCACTGTATCACCTATAACCAAAAAAAAAAAATAATAATAATAATAAATAAAAACAAACGCAAGCTTTTAAAAAAGCAAAAAAAGAAAACTAGTACAAGTCTTCAAGGCCCAACGGCCAGCCAGAATGGAATATAGAAGTAGGCCCAGCGCCCCCAGCCAGCAACGGATAAGAAACAGAACAAAAGAAAGGAGAACAAGAAGTCAAAAACGCATCTGCATAATCAAAAGAAAGAGAACAAAACTATGGGTCCGTTTGGATTGAGCTTATTTTCTTTGAAATTGAAAATCAAAACTGAAAACACACTGTAACAAAATAATTTTTAAATGTGTGAATAAGATGTGGGACCCATTTTTAATGAAAAATTGATAAAAAGTGGAGTTTGTGGGACCCATGAACAGTATATAAGTCACTGTTCATGACTGAAAAGTCAACAATATGCGGCTGAAAAAAAAAAAAAAAAAAAAGGAAAACGCGGACGCAGTGAGACGTGCTATCCAAACGGGCACTATACCTCAGTTGGTCAGTCCTCAGTTCAGATCAGAGTCTTCAGATGTGATCGGATGATTATTGATTCAGATCGGAGGAAGCCAGTAGAAAGAAAGAATGAGAGAGGCGGAGAGCAAGAGCTGAGACTTGAGAGAGAGGCAGAGAGCCGCCACTGGCACTTTTGCGCTTTGTTTTCATTAAAAACTCCTACACTCATTCATACAAACCGTACATGGTTTTCATTTTTGGGTATAAACACATGCACAGGATACCAGTCAGTTAACATAATTAAAATTACAACAGTTCCAAACCCAAACATTTAAAAGAGAGTTTGATAGCCTACGTATTAATTGATTAAAGCTCCAAAATGGAACCAATTATCAGGCTTCATATCCAGCATAAACACCACGATTATTGGGACCATCTAAAGTTCCATCTTCATGCACTCTTCCATTTGAGACCCTCTGATCATTTTGGCCTTCTCTTGGCTCCAGTTTTGCCAGCTTCCTCTTGCATTTTATCTGCATCCTCTTCCTTTTCTTTGACAAAAGAAAAAAATGATTTCTTGGATGAGCTTCCAGCTGAATGCCTCATGTACTCCCGCACCATCTTAATGAGATACAAAAGCAGAGCAAGAAAGCAAGCTGAGCCACATAGTAAAAAGAGTCCCCAAAAGCATTTAAGTGGAAGGCGGTCTACGTCTTGCTTTGCACCTTCTGGGTTGCACGCGCTTCTTGTAAGCCATTTATCATGAATCCTCTGTAAACCCCCATTCTCTGATAGTTTCAGGATCGCAGTTGACATGTCAATTGCTAGTGGTGAGTCCCGTGGAAAGGCCTAACCAATGAGAAATATAGAACACAAAACAAAATATAATTAAGAAATTTATATATTATGTTGTATATGTGACACCAATCACATTTATTATTTATAAGTATTTTGCAATAAAATCAATAATAACTTTAACATTTTTTTTTATGGATATGATGGACATGAACAATGAATTAAAAACAAGTGGCTAATCCAATACAAATATACTATGTCTAATCAAGTCAAATGCATGCATATGTACTATGGTTCTCTAATGAGTTTGATATAATATATTATTTCAGGATTCAGATTCACTAGATTTCCTAGGATACTTTACCAAATAAATTTACTTAAATCTTAACCATTCTTTAATAATTTAATGGGCTAGATTTTGTCATGTCAGCGTTTCACTAACAATAATCTCAATTGTTTTGTTTGCACCATTATTATATTATTTTAAGAGTATTATTAATCAAATGCCGACATGACAGAATCTAGACTCTTAAATCATAAAAGAATGGTTAGGACTTAAGGAAATTTATTGGTAGAGTACTCTAGAAAATCTAGAGGATCTTTGATCGATTAACCATTATTCTAGGACTTTCCTCACTTGTGAGTTCAAACTATCCCTTAATAAGTGGGACCCCATACATATGTGTGGGGTCCAACAATTGACGGGCCAGGCCCATTTGCTGATGAAGGGTCCAACGGCCTAAGCCGAAAAAGGTCATGACCAGAGTTCAAGAATAGTATGGCCCAATTGGCTCGGAGAAGCGGCCGAGGACAGTGCAGTCCTCTACTGACCCAAGAGTAAGGGCGAGAAAGGTAAAGGGACGTGCTTGAAGGGAAATCTAAAATATCTAAGAAAGGCTTCCTTTGCCACCTTTCCCATGCATATCTTTGCGCCTAACTGAGCCTTATCCATTAACTTTATAAACAACTCTCAACGACTAAGGTCCGGGACTGATGGGACAAGTATCGGTCTTGGAAAGGTCGACCCTACACGTGGACGAAGGAAATTGAACGCATGCTAATATAAAAGGAAAATATGCAACCTAATGAAGAGGGACCTGGGAGCCATGCATGAACAACTGAAAAACACAACCGCCGAGTAATCTCGACTTAGCCTTTAGATCCCACTCTCTACAAATGATATTATATGGGCCCATTCATGTGCGGGACTGAAACTACTTGTTGCGGTTCGCATCGGAACGTGACCTTACAATTGGCGTCGTCTGTGGGGAAGGCTTATGTGTGAGCTCGAGCGGCGATGGAGTCGAGTTTCTGTTGAGCAAGGGTCTACGAGGACGCCCTCGTGACCAGCGACACCTTGTCGATGCTCCGATACAGGTTCCCACTAGGGGCTACGCCTCATAAGGCCAGTGGCATGGCAAGTCTAGGGGCTTCAAGCATCAAGATCGCTTCCCCCGCTTTATTCGATGAACTAACCTCTAAGAAACGAATAAACGAACAACTTACAGAAAACATACAAGTTTTGGACAGAACCAAGGCCTTGCATGGTCCTTCGACCCAAGCCTCTGGGGAAACCAACTACTTACGAAAAACATACAAGTTTTGGACAGAACCAAGGCCTTGCATGGTCCTCGGACCCAAGCCTCTGGGGAAACCAACTACTTAAAGCAAAAACACAAGTTTTGGACAGAATCAAGGCCTTGCATGGTCCTCGGACCCAAGCCTGGGGAAACCAACTACTTAAAGCAAAAACACAAGTTTTGGACAGAACCAAGGCCTTGCATGGTCCTCGGACCCAAGCTTCTCGGGGAAACCAACTACTTAAAGCAAAAACACAAGTTTTGGACAGAACCAAGGCCTTGCATGGTCCTTCGACCCAAGCCTCTGGGGAAACCAACTACTTACAGAAAACATACAAGTTCGGGACAGAATCAAGGCCTTGCATGGTCCTCGGACCCAAGCCTCTGGGGAAACCAACTACTTAAAGCAAAAACACAAGTTTTGGACAGAACCAAGGCCTTGCATGGTCCTCGGACCCAAGCCTCCGGGGAAACCAACTACTTAAAGCAAAAACACAAGTTTTGGACAGAACCAAGGCCTTGCATGGTCCTCGGACCCAAGCCTCTGGGGAAACCAACTACTTAAAGCAAAAACACAAGTTTTGGACAGAACCAAGGCCTTGCATGGTCCTCGGACCCAAGCCTGCGGGGAAACCAACTACTTAAAGCAAAAAACACAAGTTTTGGACAGAACCAAGGCCTTGCATGGTCCTTCGACCCAAGCCTCCGAGGAAACCAACTACTTACAGAAAACATACAAGTTTTGGACAGAACCAAGGCCTTGCATGATCCTCGGACCCAAGCCTCTGGGGAAACCAACTACTTAAAGCAAAAACACAAGTTTTGGGAGAACCAAGGCCTTGCATGGTCCTCGGACCCAAGCCTCGGGGAAACCAACTACTTAAAGCAAAAACACAAGTTTTGGAGAACCAAGGCCTTGCATGGTCCTCGGACCCAAGCCTCTGGGGAAACCAACTACTTAAAGCAAAAACACAAGTTTTGGACAGAACCAAGGCCTTGCATGGTCCTTCGACCCAAGCCCGGGGAAACCAACTACTTTAGAAAACATACAAGTTTTGGACAGAACCAAGGCCTTGCATGGTCCTCGGACCCAAGCCTCGGGGAAACCAACTACTTACGAGAAAACATACAAGTTTTGGACAGAACCAAGACCTTGCATGGTCCTCGGACCCAAGCCTCTGGGGAAACCAACCGCTTAAAAGGAAAAATCGGGTTACATGGATTCTCTAGTTCGCCCTCGGATCCTCAACACTAAAGGGACCAGTATGGAATGGAGTAACGTGTTTCCAAAACATAATCGAAGTCGCATGATGCTCGGTCACCCCCTCAAGTGAATTAGTTAGAGTTCATCGCCTCTCGGACAACATTCTCGCACATATCACGGGACGTTCAACCGTTACCTCGGTTAGTTTCCTAAATTTAACTTACTATCAATTATTATTATGCCTGGTAGTATAGGTAAATTAGAATAAGTTAAATCGCGTTTCAATGGGCTCTTGCCCTAAGTATCGCCGAGAGAAAGCACATACAGGGAGTACACTCATTCACGGGGTGGTGTGCCAAAAGAACAATACTCAAAACAAGTATATAAATTTCTATTTTTATTACCACAAAGAAATAATACAGTGTACAATGAAAAGCTAGAATCAGTTTATGTCAAAGCTCACTACACGACCAAAAGAAAGGAAGATACAAGAGAATAAATAAAAGCCGAGGAAGTAGATCAGAGGAGAGTTTGGCCGCAGCTCCAAGACCTTGCTCTTCCTCAATGCTTTCACTTGTCCACAACTCAAATAGCAAAAGAGACCTAACTTGAGCCTGACACCGTTGAAGGAAAGGTGCAGGGAGTTGGAAGTCGAGGGGCTTTCTCTAAATATTCGCCCGCCACAAGGCAGAGACGGTGATGGCGGAGAATCTTTCTTCCGACACACCAAAGTTTTGGCATGAACAGAACCTGCTTTGGATTTTGACTAAAAAAGGGAGGAACATCCTTTCCTCTCGATTGAAATGGAGCACTCTTTTGAACTTATGCGTTGCGTGCCCATACCTCACCATTTTTAGTCTCATAAGGGCACGGCGCTCCTGTGGCGGAAGGAACTCTTTCTTCCCAACTCTCGCCCCAAACATGTTATGCTAAGGGAGAACAGCACCGAGTATAGGAGCTGTGATTTGGGAGAAAACTAAAGAGTTGGTGCGAGGGTGAAGTAACTTTCTCTCCTATGTATTTATTTAAAGAAATAAGGTGGTGACATTTAATGCACGCAGCGCCCCAAGGAACACTACGGACAAGATGGCTTAGGCTCAATCTCCAATGCCACCTATAACCCCGGGATTAAAGGAGTCTCTGGAAGGTGCACCTCGAGCATTGGGACGCCTTAAAGCACCACGTAACCATAAACTACGTAAATACCCTTAAAATTATGGGCCAAGTAAATTCGCGGTTCAGGCCTGTTTCGTATGGGGGCCTGGGGCCATGGCTCACACCGAGGAATAACTGTTGCCGAGGACAACTTTCTGCTCGGCACCTCGTGAAATACTTGAGAAAAAGGAGAAACTGAACTCTAAGAATCTTGGACAGAACCTAGGCGCTACGAAGTCCTCGGACTCAAGCTTTTTGGGAAGTCAACTGCTCGGATGGAGAAGTTTCTCGGCTCAAATACTGGAAAAGGTTAAGGTCGGTATGCACGGGGAGATGACGAAACGGCCCGATGATCGTTAGCCCGAGGAAACTACTCATTGGGAAGGTGACACGTCCTCGGATAGCTACTTCTTACACCTTATCTAGCATTTAGCCCCCATCTCGGCTAATTTAAGGTGAGTTTCGTCCTTCACTGGTCGGCTTTGCTATGTTAAATAACTTTATTAAGGTCATGGTGACACCTTTTTATTTTTATTTTTTATTATTAGCAAACATTATAGCCTTAGTTACTATTGATTCACATACTATATTACGGCGCCGAGCAGCGTTGGTAACTTGTAAAAGCATAAAAACATAACACACGAAATAAATGAATAGCAACTTTTATTAATATGGAAAATTGTTACAACGTACAAAGAGGGGCTTGAACAAGCTTATACAAAAATGAACTGTCAAAGCAACACTAGTATCTCGCATCTGAGATAAGTAAATAGTCATTTGCCTTCCAAACTCGCCTTCAAAGCTTTTCCAATCTCTCGCCTCGTCATCGCTCGTATCGGGAGAAGGACCTTTTTAGAAAAAGATAAAGGAGAAGGAAGAAGATGGAGGAGATGAATGAGGAAGATGGAGGACATGAGTAAGAGAAGGAGGAGAAGAAGAGAGAAGCAATGAAAAGAAAATAAAAGGAGCAAAAGAGGGAGAAGGAAAAGCCCCGGGACGGAGCTGGTGGTGGAAAGAAGAAGAAAGAAAAGTAGAAGGTGGCACCGGTGAACGAAGAGAGGAAGAAGCAGAGGCATTTAGTCTCCGCCTAGTCCCGACTCCTAGCGCACCGGTACCACATTAGATATGCTCATGAGAGAGCGGGTGGTGATGATGCTGTGTGTTCTCGGCTCGGTCATGTCGGAGGTGTGACGTGACGAGTTCCCGCTTCGGATTTTGTCTGAAAGGTAGGCGAGACAAATCTTGAGTCTCGGCCACCCTTGCCCCGATCGAGCCATCTCGAGCTTAGCCGAGAACAAGGTATTTTTGGAAGGAGAAAGTTTCTTCATCACCTATGACTTTGGGACGCACGTATTACGAGTCGAGGTGTAATCGGAGGGTAAATGTGAATGCTAGGAGGAATCTAAGGATTTCAATTTTTGGGGGATTAAATGATTCACATATGAAAGAAACAACTCATGTCCACCCTCTTTATATAAGGGACGAAGAGGATGACATTAAACGCGTTCTGATCTTTAAGGAAGTCCCGGCCCAAGAATGCGACTGTTCCGCTCCCCCACATTATCAGTAGCCATTGAATTTGAGAGACCTCGTGAAGGCAAAGCATTAAAGACTTACTTCGAGTATCCAAACGGACAGAACGGATAAAGGCTAAATCAAAAGGATATCTCGTAGATAGGAGCGTTTCCTGGGCATTCGGATAATCGCCAACGCCCGGGAAGGGTCGAATTAAATGAGCATTGATTAAAGCTCGGAGTTACCAAAACCCCCCTCTCCAACCAAGAGGCCGGACAGCGGGGTTTTGAGGGGCTATTGTGGGGTCCAACAATTGACGGGCCAGGCCCATTTGCCGATGAAGGGTCCAACGGCCTAAGCCGAAAAAGGTCATGACCAGAGTTCAAGAATAGTATGGCCCAATTGGCCCGGAGAAGCAGACGAGGACAGTGCAGTCCTCGGGTGACCCAAGAGTAAGGGCAGAAAGGTAAAGGGACGTGCTTGAAGGGAAATCTAAAATATCTAAGAAAGGCTTCCTTTGCCACCTTCCCCATGCATATCTCTGCGCCTAACTGAGCCTTATCCATTAACTTTATAAACAACTCTCAACGACTAAGGTCTGGGACTGATGGGACAAGTATCAATCTTGGAAAGGTCGACCCTACACGTGGACGAAGGAAATTGAACGCATGCTAATATAAAAGGAAAATATGCAACCTAATGAAGAGGGACCCGAGAGCCATGCATGAACAACTGAAAAACACAACCGCCGAGTAATCTCGACTTAGCCTTTAGATCCCATTCTCTACAAATGATATTGTATGGGCCCATTCATGTGCGGACCCGGAAACTACTGTTGCGGTTCGCATCGGAACGTGACCTTACAATATGCATGTAAGATTTTAATTTGATGTCATTATAATTTACCATTTGTACCAAAAGTTTAAAATGCTACCAAATGATAATATCAATTACCATTATTCTATCATGATTCTGAACAAATGCTAAAATGAGGAAGTATATTTTTAGAGAGATGTTTCATCCATAACGTTTTCACAACAAATCATAGGTGGTTAGTTGTTATTGGTTCAAATTTGAACCTAACGCTAAGGTTACTTTTTGCCCCAACAATAACAACCAAGAACAACTTTGTCACTTAGGATTTGTTGTGAAAATTTTGTAGACATAGCATTTCTCATATTTTTATGGTTCACCAGTTTCACATTCACAAGATGACGGGAACAACTAGTCATCTTACCAAAGCTTTGACAATAATCTTTCTATATGCTGAATTAGTAGAACCATTAATGATTAGTGAAAGAGCCCACAAAGAAATTAAATTTACCAAAGGGGATGTTCCTTGTTACTATTAAAGAAAAATCAAATGTTTATAAATGATACTTACAAAGCCCCATCCCATTTTGGTGAATTCTTGACCTACTATACCAAATTCACACCGAGTGGAGAGGAAGATCTCCATGTATGCACGCTCATCAATCACTGCAGCAACACCACCCTTCCTTGGACCATCCCTCAAGGCTTTCTCATAATCGTTTGGAGAGTTCGGGGAACAAAGTCTGTTCTTATGCACGTTGAGCTCATGTGTCAAATAATTTGCAGCAAATGAACCCCCGCAGTAACCAATTGGATCATTGCTTGATATTAAACTTTCAATCCCTTTGACGGGCAAAGAAAGCATTTCCATCGTCGTATTGAGGTCAGACTTGCAATGTAACTCGAATTGAGTATTAAAACTACAAAAAGCCATATGATAAGCACTAAGCGACCAAGGGTGCTGGCAATCCTTTCCCCTACATAAAACATGAAAGGAGCAATTTAGTAATCTTTATTACTAGTAGATCCAAGAGATAGTCATGTTGCATTAATCACAACAGGTCATGTCAATATATAGCAATTTGCAAGTGATGACAGCAAATTGCTTGTGAAGAATAAAGTAGAGCATTTTACTTACTATGAGAGAAAAACAAAGTGGAAAAGCTAAACCCGCAAAGTGAAAGGCACAAAATTAGCAATAGGGGAATAGATAAAAATTCAAGAAGATGCAATCTTATAGAATATTTTTGAAAATGAAAGACGAACCAATAACAAAACATTCCGATTTACAATCATTTATTTATTTTTAGCGTCCAAACTATCATCATTATCACAAAAGGAACTTTTCTCGGACTCGACAATGGTTACATTATTAATGAAGGTGAAAAGTAGGGAAATATGTTCTACTTTTTTTTGGATGTGAAGGGCTTCTAGTGATCTCTTACCTCTGCATTATCATTCTTACAAAGAAAGAATGAATGGAGTGAAAGTTTTACCATAGTAACGTGTGTAGCTAAGTGTTCCTAATAGAAGCGTAAGTGATGTTACATCTACTATAAATTTTACTATAAGTTGGACAAATCAAGCGTCAACTTTAAATACAAAATAAAAATGTATTTCAAAAATCGCATTCAATGTCTTATAAGTTTAAATAAAATTAATAGTAGCTTTACTATTTTTTTTTTCTTAAGAACTCACCATATAATTGTGACAAATTGTTTTCTAGGAGAGCCCCGGAATTCATCGTTTGTCCTGCGCTCCAAAATCCAAACAACTGCTCCCACAAGAAGGAAAGATATTCCTGTGACACACCACATCAATGGAGTAAATGGTCTCAAAAATGCCCAAGCACTAGAGTTGACTTCCAAATCGGGGCCACTACCACTAGCCCGGACTCAATATATGGTCGTGTAAAATCCACCATCTTTGTCCTGTTTGTGGTAATTGTAATGTCTCCAACCACAAAGACATCAAAGTCCTATACATATGTAACATCGAAAACAAAGTGAATCAGAATTATAACTAAAAGCATGAAAAACAAAATAAGCATATCACACTATAAGAGTAGTACAGAGGATTTTTATTCCAATGTCTCAGAGAGAATTGATGTACTTCATACTTACACCAGTTGTGATCTTGTGCAGAAGATCTTGGTTTATTGGATTCGTATGCCCATCCCCAAATGGAACAAACTTGTACGGGACTGGATATGGTAACACCTCCTTTGCAGCATTAAACACATCAATGCAATAACCACCAAACATATCGGGGCCTTCACCTCTAGAGATAAATTCACGATAACTAACACGGATTGGAACCCCAATTCTCAATTGCCTTCCATTGCTTGATAATTCCCATCCACGAGGCTTTTGAGTTGTTTGTCCTGGCCAGATTACACCGTATAGTGATGGATGAATTGAACTGGAGCCATTTGCTTGTGCATTGAGCTTATCTGGTGGCACAACCGACAAGCCGGAAGAATTGGACCAATACCCAATTGTCCTAGACCCTGTGCCAATCACATTGATGACTTCATATGAAGGATGAATGAGGTTACCATCAGGAGTGAACTTAACCTGGCCAGTTACACCACTCATGTTAACATTTAAAATGTTTTCACGCAACACCGACCCTTCATCAAAGACACTCATAGCATTAAAACGCAAGTTTCCTTCACTAAAATCACTTAAACCCTTATCATTTGAAAATGAAATGTTTTTCCCCTGACTAAAAAATTTGTCAAGTGCATGAGCAAGAAGCCGGACAAAGTGTCATAGGCATATCTGGACCATAAGTATTTAGTCCAAAAAGGCCATTATTTGTGTTTCTGCAAAGAGTCAAGTTGCTCCACACGGAAACAAATTTCTTTTTCAAATTTGTCTCCGGTGTGTACATGCGCAATGTAAGAACACCTTGAATACTATCCTTTCATCGATGAAGATAAGGAAGATTCTCGTATCTAGTAGAGTAGAGAGCCAATCAGTAGCTATCCATACATATCCATTTCTCATCATCTCGCATATCCCTTGCAAAGCATCAAGTACCTCTACACCTGAGGAATCATAAATGTGCAGTATAATAATCCGAGACTCCATCAAAGCCACCTTAACCAGTGCATTGGTGATTTCAACACGGCCTAAGTTAGGTCTCATAGGAGCTCTATATGAGATTTTACATCTTTTCTCGGCTAGCATGTCCCCTAATGCAGCAATCCCATTTCTACCATGATCATCATCAATATAGATTTCTATTACATCTCGCCATTCATAGTAGGCTACAATTTACGCTCTGCAGACCATCTTGAAGAGATCACTTTGCGTTGTCCGAACAAAGTAAGGGAACCGAAGTGAATTCGGGGTGGGGTCTGTCTGTCGCAAAGGATAATAAGGGGACACGGAGCTCATTCGCTATATGTGAAATTATATGAGCCATAATCGAGCTACTGGGGACCTAGTATGGCCACCGTATCATTCTCCATAAACCGCAAAGCTGAAAAACTACAATTAAGCTTTAGTCCCAAAATAGTGTAGAGTTAGTAAAAGAAGGTGAAAAATATAGACTATGAAATTTTATGACTTGTGCATCTTGGAAAGGATGAAAATTTGTGAATGAACAAAAAGGAGATGTTACAAAGAATGTACCCTCAACAATTCCCAAAAATTCATTGTCGAATTTGGAATCTGCAATGCTAATTTCAGCATAGTTCTATTTAGAATTGTTGGATCGTCATTCACATCTTTGATGGCAGCTTCTATTGCAACTTTAGCAACTTTCCCAATGGAGGAATTGAAAGAGAAAATAGCCCCAATTTTCACAAAGTGGGTATTATAGAAACGTGAACACTAGTATTACTAGTGCTAATACAAAGCCCATGGTAGAAAAGCATAGATACCAGAAGCCAAAACATATTCGTGGTGGAATACACCGCAAGAAACAAAACAACGTAGTCACAGACGGATACTTCCTTCTACCAAAAGGCATCAACATGTACAGAATACGGACAAGCATTTATGTTAAAAGTTTCAAATATAAGTGGAAGCAAGAAAATTTAATGAGGTTCGGCTTATGGCACACGTCCATAGTGGAAAGCTTAAGCGACTAAATATTTATTGCTATATTGAAATGTGTTCCAATGAAGCAATGTAAGTATACATAGGAATATATTAAGTTTGGTATGGTAACTCTAAAACTAGGGTATCCCATGGTATCTGTTAGAAATATATATTAGACATATTAACCCAATGTAATAGGCCCAAACTCATTCCCGCTTGTACGAGTAGTCTAGGGTTTAGTCGCCTATATATATTCATGTTAGGGTTCATTGTAACACAGGAGATTATTGTACTACACTCTCATACAATAAAGATGTAGCCCTTAAGGGATTTCTCCGTGGATGTAGGCCGTCAAGGCTGAACCACGTAACCCTCGTGTTCTCGGTGTTCCTCTTCTGTGCTTCCTCTTCCGCATCCACTCTAGCATACACAACATGATATATCACATCGCGTTGCTAATATTTAACACACAATATAATTAAATTGAAAAACTAATATATAAATAGATCTGCATGCAAAATTTATAAGAACCAAAAAACAAATAATAATCAATTAGAAATAACTTGATCCCCAACCAGACCTGCGTAGTTTTGAAAATGCGTCGAATCCAATCTGAAATTTTGCAAATGAAGAGAGAGAGGACTGAGGGAATTTAGAGAGGACCCAAAAATTTGGAAGTGATGAAATTTCAGTGCTCCTTTTAGGAAATATTACAAGAAACTTCCAATCTTTTTTTTTTTTTTTTGAGTACTTCCACTTTCTAGAAATTTCAAGGTGCTCCTACGAGGAAACAAAGAACTAAAAGATTTTTTTTTTTTTTTTTTTTTGAGAAGAGCTAAACGATGAGTAGATCTTGAGAGGCCGAAAGGGTACTGTGAGAATGGAAGAAAGTGAGAGAGGGAAGAAAAAAATCTGGTCAAAGTCGGTGAAGAAGGTAAAGAGAAGAGAACGAACAGGTGAAAAGTAATAAGACACAAAAAAGCGTGAAGGTCACGTGGTATGTGAAAGTACAAAAAAATAAATTAAAGAAATGGAATAAGAGCCTTCTAGGAAAGTTCATAGTTTAGTTCACCCGGTACCCATCTACCACAACTAGTACAATCTTTTTTGTTATTTTTTCCTAAGAAAAAAAATCGGGTAAGGGGGCCGACAATCCAAAGACCATAGCAAACATCTTACCTCATATTAGTTATGTCTATCTAATATTCACGAGTTTATTATTTCAGTTTATAACAATAAAGGTTAAGTAGAACCCATCTACTACAACTAATACAATCTTTTTGTTATTTTTTCCGAGAAAAAAATGGGTATAGGGGTGACAATCCAAAGACCATGGCGGCGTCTTACCCCATATTAGTTATGTCTATCTAGTATTCTATGTTTATTATTTCAGTCTATAACTATAAAGATTATATCATTTTATAGTTGTACTCTAGTTAAATAATGTATTATTAACCTAATTTAAAACACTAATATTAATATTTTCGTGTGTGTTCTAATAAGTATTCTTGTTTATTCAAAAAAAAATTTTGGGAGCTTGCTAGGTTGTAAGAGGATCACGGTGAGCTATAACTTCCCAATTTCACGAGGAACAATGATGAATCTTAAGTTCTTTGAGGAGGTAATCCAAGTGAGTAGTACAATCATCTTTATTTGATTATTTTTAAATAAACAATCTTGTCTCAACCGCACTAATAAATTATATAGAGTTTGAATTTTTCTAATCACCAATCTCATAATTATATCTCTGTATAAGGAGTTTATTTTTATACTCCTAAAATAATTAATTTAAATATTTTATGTATATATATTTAGCGCATAATTCCGGAATAGTGCACCAATACTAGAATATTCCTTTCTCAAATTTCTCATAGCCAATCCAAAAAAACATGCAAAACAAAATTTAAAACTTTATTTTATATTGCTTTTTTATCCTTTTGTTTGCTTCCAAGTTAATAGTTTTTTTTTATATATTTATTAAAAAAATTAATTATTAAAATAAAGTAAAAAAATTCATACAATTGTCTTTTAAGAACTGAGATTTTTAAAATTTAAAAAAATCATTTTTAATTTTAACATTAGAATAAATGAATAATTTTAAACCTTCATAACTTCTCTGTCTTACATTAAAAGTGCAATTGCATAGTTCAGGTGCTCGTATATATTGATATCGTGCATATGCCTAGTATTAGTAATAGGATGTTGTCTTTGTATGATTAATATAATAAATAATGTCAGCTCGAGAAAAAACGAAAAACATAAATATTGTTAGTTTTATGTATTAATTACTTAAATTAACTTTAAAAGTCTAAATTATAAATTCTTTGCCCTTTGTGTTGCAAACTATTAATACTTTAAAGTTAAACTATCTTCTTAAATTTAATGGAGAATGTACTTTTTTTGTCTTACTTTATTTTTAACAGTTTTTTATTTTATGAGAATCTATTTTTAATTGTGAATAAGACACAATTCGTAAGCATTGTTAAAAACATAAAATTAACATAGCTATTACAATTCTTAAGTCCAAGTCTTTCTACTTTGATAGTGGTGATGTTGAGGCAATTCTACATGTTCTCCTAACTTGTTATTAGGGTTGGCTCCGGACATTTTGGAACCTAAGGCGACAATTAAAATGAGGTATTTTTTATATTTATGTATTAATTAAATTAATATTTTTATATTATAATATATTTCATTTAAAATATATTTGTCTTGCATTTTGAGCTGCAAATTGAATAATTAAATTTTTGTAATTAAGTTCTTCTAACATTTCTTTTTCAATCAATAATATTTGTAGGAATATAATTTGGAATGTCATTATTATTTTCATTTCCTTCTAATTGAACATCATTATGGTGAATTTGTTCATTTGTGACATTTTCATTTACTTCTAAATTCTTTTGAAGTTCATTATCAAGATTTGTTGTATTGCAAAATTGAACATCATTGTTACCTTCTTGTTTCATTATCTACTAACTATTTTTGGTGAATTTCTTGCTCATTTATGATATTTTTATCTAAATTTTATGTTGTATTTTGCTTATTACTAATAAAAAATTTATCCATTAATCCTTTTAGAGACTCAATTTTTTCTTTTAAAGTTTTTCATATTCAAATGCAAATTTTTTAATAGACATTTTTAATAAAACAATATTTACAAATAAAATAAACACTATCTATAATATATTTTGTAGGGACACGTTTTGATGCGAACCGCAACAGTTGTTTTGGGGTCCGCACATGAATGGGCCCATACAATATCATTTGTAGAGAGTGGGTTCTAAAGGCTAAGTCGAGATTACTCGGCGGTGATTTTGTTCAGATTGTTCATGCATGGCTTCGTGTCCTTTTTTCTCCGGAGGGACTCCCCTTCTTGGGTTACATATTTTTCCTTTTATACCAAAGATGTATTCAATTTCCTTCGTCCCACGTGTAGGGTCGACTTTTCCAAGATCGATACTTGTCCCATCAATCCCGGACCTAAGTCGTTGAGAGTTGTTGATAAAGTTAATGGATAAGGCTCGTTAGGGCGCAGAGATATGCATGGGGAAGGTGGCAAAGTAAGCCTTTCTTAGATATTTTAGATTTCCCTTCAAGCGCGTCCCTTTACCTTTCTCGCCCTTGTTCTTGGGTCACCGAGGACCGCACTTGTCCTCGGCTGCTTCTCCGGGCCAATTGGGCCATACTATTCTTGAACTCGGCCATGACCTTTTTCGGCTTAGGCCTCTGGACCCTTCATCAGCAAATGGGCTGGCCCGTCATTCATGGACCCCACAATAGCCCCTCAAAACCCCTGCTGTCCGGCCTCTTTGTTGGAGAGGGGGTTTTGGTAACTCCGAGCCTTTATTACGGCTCATTTAATTCGACCCCTTCCTGGCGTTGGCGATTATCCGAATGCCCGTGAAAACGCTCCTATTTACGAGATATCCTTTTTGATTTAGCCTTTATCCGTCTGTCCGTTTGGCTACCCGGAAGTAGGTCTTTAAGGTTTTTCCTTCACGAGACCTCTCAAATTTAATGGTTCTGCGATAACGTGGGGAGCGGAGCAGTCGCATTCTTGCTTTGGTAGATTTCCTTAAAGATCGAACATGTTTAATGCCATCCTCTTCGTCCCTTATATAAAGAGGGTGGACATGAGTTGTTTCTTTCATATGTGAATCATTTAATCCCTTAAAACCGAAATCCTTATATTTCTCCCTGAATTTATATTAACCCTCCGGTTATACCCCGACTCATAATACGTTCACCACAGTCATAGGTGATGAATAAACCCTCTCCATCCCAAAAATACCTTGTTTCGATTAAGCTCGAGATGGCTCGATCGGGGCAAGGGTGGCGAAGACTCAAGATTTGTCTCGCCTACCTTTCACCCAAAATCAAGCGGGGAACTCGTCATGTCGCATCTTCGACGTGGATCGAGCCGAGAACACACAGCATCATCACCACCCGCTCTCTCATGAGCGTATTTAATGTGGTATCGGTGTGCTAGGAGTCAGGACTGGGGCGGGGACTAAATGTCCCTACTTCTTCCTCTCTTTGTTCACCGGTGCCACCTTCTACTTTTCTTTCTTCTTCTTTCCACCACCGGCTCCATCCCGGGGCTTTTCCTTCTCCCTCTTTTGCTCCTTTTACTTTCTTTTCATTGCTTCCCTCTTCTTCTCCTCCTTCTCTTGCTCATGTCCTCCATCTTCCTCATTCATCTCCTCCATCTTCTACTCATGTCCTCCATCTTCTTCTCCCTCGGCACTCTTTGGTGACAAGAGCTTGCTCAAGTGCTTCCATGTGTTCCAATTCTTCTTCCTTTTCCTTTATCTTTTTCTAAAAAGGTTCGTCTCCTAATATGAGTAGCACTGAAGCAGAGATTGGAAAAGCTTTGAAGGCGAATTTAAAAGGCAACTGATTACTTACTTATCTCAGATCTGCGGATGCTAGTGTTACTTTGACAGTTCATTTTTTGTATAGGCTTGTTTAAGCCCTTCTTTGTACGTTGTAACAATTTTCCATATTAATAAAAGTTGTTATTCATTTATTTCACATGTGCTATCTTCATGTTTTATAAGTTTACACACGCTGCTCGGCACAATAATATGGCATTTGAATTAATGGCAACTAAGGCTGAAATACTTATTAATAAAAAGACGCCACCACAACTTTAATAAGATTATTATTATTCGACATAACAATCCGACCAGTGAGAAACGAGGCTTACCTTAAATTAGCCGAGATGGGGGCTAAGTGCTAGATAAGGTGTAAGAAGTAGCTATCCGAGGATATGTCACCTTCCCAATGAGTAGTTTCCTTAGGCTAACGATCATCAGGCCGTTTCGTCATCTCCCGAGCATACCGGCCTTAACCTTTTCCGATATTTGAGCCGAGAAACTTCCCCATCAGAGCAGTTGATTTCCCAAAAGGCTTGAGTCCGTGGACTTCGTAGCACCTAGGTTCTGTCTTAAACTTAGATTTTTTCTCATTACTTGGTTTCCCCATAGGCTTGAGTCCGAGGACCATGCAAGGCCTTGGTTCTGTCCAAGATTCTTTGAGTTTAATTTCTCCTTTTCCTCGGGTATTTCACGAGGTGCCGAGCAGCAAGTTGTCCTCGGCAACGATTATTTTTCGGTGGGGGCCATTGCCCCTGGACCCTCATGCAGAACAGGCCCGGACCGCGAATTTACTTGGATCCTAACTTTAAGGGTATTTACGTAGTTTATGGTTACGTGGTGCTTTCTGGCGTCCCAATGCTTGAGGTGCACCTTCCGGAGACTCCTTTAATCCCCCGGTTACAGGTGGCATTGGAGATTTGAGCCTAAGCCATCTTGTCCGTAGCGTTCCTGGGGGCGCTGCGTGCATTAAATGCCACCACCTTATTTCTTTAAATAAATAAAATGAAAGAGAAAGTTACTTCACCCTCGCACCAATTCTTTAGTTTTCTCCCAAATCACAGCTCCTATACTCAGTGCTGTCCTCCCTTAACATAACACGTTTGAGGTGAGAGTTGGGAAGAAAGAACTCCCTCCACCACAGAAGCGCCGTGCCCTTATGAGACTAAAAATGGTGAGGTATGGGCACGGGAAGCACAAGTTCAGGAGAGTACTCCATCTCGACCGAGGGGGAACGGCGTCTCTCCCTCTTTTAGTCAAAATCCGAAGCAGGTTCTGCTCATGCCAGCACTCTGGTATGTCGGAAGAAAGATTCTCCGCCATCGCGCCCTAGCTTAGCAAAGCGGCGAACATTTAGAGAAAGCCCCTCCGCTTCCCGCTCCCGGCACCTTTCCTTCTACGGTGTCGGGTTCAAGTTGGGTTTCTTTTTCTTTGCTGAGTTATGGGCATGTAAGAGCACGGGGGAAGAATAAGGTTTCAAAGCAGTAGCCAACCTATCCCTCGACATACCTCCTCGGCTTTCTCCAGCTTTCTTGTATTTTTCTTTTTCTTGCTTATGTAGTACTCGTGTAGTAAGCTTTTGACGTGGGCTGATTCCAGCTTTTCATTGTACATTGTACTATTTATTTTTGTGGTAATAAAAATAGAAATTTATATACTTGTTTTGAGTATTGTTCTTTTGGCACACCACCTCGTGAATGAGTGTACTCCTGTATGTGCTTTCTCTCAGCGATACTTAGGGCAAGAGCCCATTGAAACGCGATTTAACTTGTTCTAATTTACCTATACTACCAGGCATAATAATAATTGATAGTAAGTTAGATTTAGGAAACTAACCGAGGTAACGGTTGAACGTCCTGTGATATGTGCGAGAATGTTGTCCGAGAGACGATGAACTCTAACTAATTCACTTGAGGGGGTGACCGAGCATCGTGCGACTTCGATTATGTTTTGGAAACATGTTACTCCATTTCGTATTGGCTTTTCCGGCGTTGAGGGTCCGAGAGCAAATTAGGAAATCCATGTAGCCCAGTTTTTCCTTTTAAGCAGTTGGTTTCCTCGGAGGCTTGGGTCCGAGGACCATGCAAGGCCTTGGTTTCTCCAAAACTTGTATGTTTTTCGTAGGTAGTTGGTTTCCCAGCAGGCTTGGGTCCGAGGACCATGCAAGGCCTTGGTTCTGTCCAAAACTTGTATGTTTTTCGTAAGTAGTTGGTTTCCCTAGAGGCTTGGGTCCGAGGACCATGCAAGGCCTTGGTTCTGTCCAAAACTTGTATGTTTTACGTAAGTAGTTGGTTTCCCTAGAGGCTTGAGTCCGAGGACCATGCAAGGCCTTGGTTCTGTCCAAAACTTGTATGTTTTCTGTAAGTAGTTGGTTTCCCCAAAGGCTTGGGTCGAAGGACCATGCAAGGCCTTGGTTCTGTCCAAAACTTGTATGTTTTTTGTAAGTAGTTGGTTTCCCCGCAGGCTTGGGTCGAAGGACCATGCAAGGCCTTGGTTCTGTCCAAAACTTGTATGGTGTTGCTCGTTTATTCGTTCCTTAGAGGTTAGTTCAACGAATAAAGCGGGGGAAACGATCTTGATGCTTGGAGCCCCTAGACTCGCCATGCCACTAGCATCATGATGCGTAGCCCCTGGTGGGAACTGTGCGGAACAACGACAAGGTGTCGCCGGTCATGAAGGCGTCCTCGTAGACCCTAGTTCACCAGAAACTTAACTCCACCACCGCTTGAGCTCACGCGTAAGCCTCCCCACGGACGGCGCCAATTGTAGGGACACGTTTTGATGCGAACCGCAACAGTTGTTTTGGGGTCCGCACATGAATGGGCCCATACAATATCATTTGTAGAGAGTGGGTTCTAAAGGCTAAGTCGAGATTACTCGGCGGTGATTTTGTTGAGTTGTTCATGCATGGCTTCCAGGTGTTTTTTTTCTCCGGAGGGACTCCCCTTCTTGGGTTACATATTTTTCCTTTTATACCAGCATGTATTCAATTTCCTTCGTCCACGTGTAGGGTCGACCTTTCCAAGATCGATACTTGTCCCATCAATCCCGGACCTAAGTCGTTGAGAGTTATTGATAAAGTTAATGGATAAGGCTCTGTTAGGCGCAGAGATATGCATGGGGAAGGTGGCAAAGTAAGCCTTTCTTAGATATTTTAGATTTCCCTTCAAGCGCGTCCCTTTACCTTTCTGCCCTTGTTCTTGGGTCAGCCGAGGACCGCACTATCCTCGGCTGCTTCTCCGGGCCAATTGGGCCATACTATTCTTGAACTCTGGCCATGACCTTTTTTCGGCTTAGGCCTCTGGACCCTTCATCAGCAAATGGGCCTGGCCCGTCAATTCTTGGACCCCACATATTTATAATGACTGAAATAAAAAAGTATCTTTCAAATGTAAAGTAATAGAACCTAATGTGTATATAAAAAAGTACTATTGTAACTCTAATTTCACCAAACAATAACAAGTATATAGCAATCTCAAATTCTCAACCTGCATATGTATAAAAACGCAAGATCAAAAATAAAATTAAAAAAAAAAAAAAAATCCAAGGCCATCCGGATGTACGAGTACGACTCTACCCACAACCACATAAGTCTTTTTTTTTTCTTTTTCTTTTTTAGAATCAGAGCCACATAAGTCTTATTTGATAAGACTCCACCCTCCAAAAAAAACAACAATTCTCATACTACTCTACCAAACACCAAAAGACTCCCCAAGGCCCGCCCCACGCCCCATGACCAGGACATAATACTCCCAAAGCCGGCCTAGACATTTTTGGGCAATGAGGTTTTTTCTTTAATTTATGTTCTAAATTTTTTTGAAGTTTATTATCAAGATTTGTTGCATTGCAGAATTGAACATCATTGTTATTTTGCAATTTTATCGTTTTATTATCTTCTAACTCTTTTTGGTAAATTTCATGCTTATTTGTGACATTTTCATCTAAATTTTGTGTTGTATTTTGTTTATTACTAATAACAAATTTATCCATTGAACCTTTTTGAGACTCAATTAATTTTTCTTCATTTTTTTTTTTTTAACTTTTTCATATCCGGATACATATTTTATAGTAAACATTTCTAATCAAACAATATATTTATAAAGACTAGAATAAAAATAACTTCCAAGTGTAGAGTAATAAAACCTTATGTATATAAAATGTATTATTGTAGTTTTACCGAACAATAATCGCATAAAATAAAAACTTACTCATTATATTACCTATAACTTAAATAAACATATATAATATGCAAGATTAAAAAAATAAATAAAAAAACCAAGCCCAGCCAAAATAGAATTTCAAGTGTCCAAGCCCAGCTAGGCAAGAATAAACCAAGCCCAGGCAAAACAGACCCCATTAGAGCATCCACAGCGGTGGAGCTAAAAATTTAGCTTTTTAGCTCCACCAAAAGTTACTTTATCTATTTTAGCTACATACATTTGCAAAGAAGTGGATCTATTTTAGCTTTTAACACAATAAAATAATATAAACATCACAATAAAATAATATATCCATTACAATAAAATAATATATCCACTACAATAAAATAATATATCTTATACAATAAATAACAACCACAACCATCTTCAACCGCCACCGCCGCCGCCACCGACGACTTTTTTTCCACCGCCGCCACCGCCACCGCCACCGACGACTCTTTTTCCACCGCCACCACATACAGAGACCATCCATACATAACTCTGGCTCTGTGCAACACAACAAATTACACTAACAATGAAACATAAAAACTTTCCCGCACAAATAACTGAAATCACATAATCCGGACAAGAAATTTCTGCAAATAGAAAATTCTCAATTGAGCCCACATAATCCACACAACTAATTTCTGCAAACAGAAAATTTCCAATACAGAGTGCACAGAATCCACTTTCACAAAATAACAGAAAATTTCCAAAATACAAAATTTCCAATACAAAGACCACATAATCCACACAACCAATTCTGCAAAACGAGAAAATTCCCAATACAGAGAGCTTGAATCAACGCAACAAAATAACAGAAAATTCCCATCAATTTATAGACAAATTACAGAGACCACAAAATCACAATAACCAGAAAAATTAAGCTATGAAAAATCCACTACAAAAGAAAAGAGAGAGCACCGACGACCAAGTGGATCGGTGGGACGGGGACGACGGCGACGGATTAGGGCGGGCTTGGACGGCGACGGCGTGAGAGCTTGATGAGTGAGATGAGAGCTTGCGGCGGCGACGGGCGGCGGCGGTGATGAGTGAGGGAGATGAGCTGGAGTGCGATGAGTGAGGGAGATGCGGCCCGGACAGACGGCGTGGGTGGGCTGGTCTAGGACGGCGATGGCGTGGGCTGATTTGGGCGGGACGGCTGCAGACGGCGTTGGCGAGGGCTGGTCCGGGACGGCGAGGGACGGTGTGGGCTGGGGTGGGCTGGCCTGTGGCTTGGACGGTGATGAGCGATGATGATGGGCGGGAGCGATTTGGGAGATGAGAGTGAGGGAGAAGGAGATTGAGAGTGACGGTGAAGGAGAAAGGAAATAAAAGAATGAAAAAATGGGGAAAGAGGGATTATTTTAATCCGGTTGCCGCATAAAAAATTATTATTTTTGTTTAGATGAGTGCTACAGTGCACATCTATCTATAGATGTGCACTTTGTAGCAAATCACCAAATATTTTGGCTTTGCCTCCCTTTCTTGTGTCTTTGGTTTTGCAATATCGGTGGAGCTAAAATAGCATTATAGCTTTTTAGCTCCACCGCTGCAAATGCTCTTACGGAAGTATCACCTATAACCAAAAAAAAAAAAAATAATAATAATAAATAAAAACAAACGCAAGCTTTTAAAAAAGCAAAAAAAGAAAACTAGTACAAGTCTTCAAGGCCCAACGGCTAGCGAGAATGGAATGTAGAAGTAGGCCCAGCGGCCCTGACCAAAGAACGGATAAGAAACAGAACAAAAGAAAGGAGAACAAGAAGTCAAAAACGCATCCGCATAATCAAAAGAAAGAGAACAAAACTATACCTCGGTTGGTCGGTCCTCGTTCGAGATCAAAGTCTTGAGATGTGATCGGATGATTATTGATTCAGATCGGAGGAAGCCGATAGAAAGAAAGAATGAGAGAGGCGGAGAGCAAGAGCCGAGACTTGAGAGAGAGGCAGAGAGCAAGAATGAGAAATAGAAACGGTAATAATTTTAGGGATTTGATATTTTTTATTTGTTGTGATTTGTGATTGTTTTGTGGTTAATTTCTTTGACCAGATTTTGTAGTTTATATACCAGGATTTTTGTTCTTTAGTTACAAGGATGTGCCAATTTTTTTTAAAAATTCATCTTAAACTAATTTTATTTTTCCTACCTACCCCTACTTGTTCAAAATTTTGGAACCTCCCTTTCACTTGGGAGGCTTAGGCAATGGCCTAATTGGCCTGAAGGGCCGGCCCTTACTCCACCCCACAAGTCTTATTAGATAAGACTATAAAACTCCACCCACAATACAAAACCTCGGCACCATCTCCATCTGCAGAGGAAAAATCATATAAGAAATTGAGAGAATAGAACCATACCTCCGAGAGCACAGAGTTTACAGGTGATCACCGATCAGATTGGAGGTAGCATGAGCCACCAATAGAAGGATTTAAGAGTAGGACCAATCGAGAGAAAGAACGAGAGAGGCGGAGAGCAAGAGCCGAGAGAGAGAGAGAGAGAGAGAGACAGATGCAGCAGACAGAGAGCAAGAGTGAGAGATGGCCTTATTTATGAGAAATTCAACGTTTAAGCGGTGATGTAGGAAATTTACAAAGAAACTTCATTCGGCAAGATTCAAAGAATGGGTTAAGTGGTCGACCCCATATCCATGTGAGAGTCATCGTATGAGTCAACTCTCATCAGACATTACAAAGCAAACACATCCCGCGTGTTCAAAATGAGGACAGCGTAAATTCAGGGAGGTGAGTGGCAAAAGATGTGATAACTCTATTGTTACAAAATTGGTGGGGGCATTGAATACGTACGTGTCGTAATGGTAAATGGTGTGGGGAAAAAAAGTTGTCAACTTTATTTCTGGCAACTTTCTGCCCTTCTTTTTTGGATTAGATCCGGTGCAATACCCACCGGTGCAATTTCCTATTTTCACTAACAAATTTTTTTCACTTTTCATTTTTATTTAATTTTTTTTGAATCAATAATTGAGATTAAAAGTTACTTTTTATGATTATTAATCTTAACCATTTAAAAAAATTGCATCAGGTGCAACACTCTAAACATTGCACCTTATCTCAATCCTTCATGATCAGTCTTCACGCGTAACTTGACTTATGGCGTTTGTTTTCGCGTTGGAAATTTCATGTAGAAAACCTCAACTGTTTGTCTACTTTCTCTGGTTTCTTTGTTGAAAGGTCTTGGTTCCCCACAGTTTGTGATTGATTGATTTACGGAGCTATATTATTTGATATCCGCTCCTTTGCTACTATGATTGATTCTATTGGTGCTTTCAGTTGTATAGACTTAATTAAAGGTGTGTTTGAATACTGTTTATTTGCTGCAAACTAAAAGTTTATTAACAAAATAATTTTTAAATATAAATAGTGCCATGTGGGATTCAACAAATATATAATCTATTTTTATATATATAGACTTTAGATTGAGAGAAATGTGATCGTAAAAATCCCAATCAACTTTCATGTTTGGATTTTTTTTTTTTAAAGGAAATGTTTGGATATTTAATAAATATATATATACACACACATACATACAAATAAATGGATATTTAATAAGAAGAGTAGTGATGCCGAAATTAAATAATAATAACACCAGATCCTCTTTGTGTGGGGTCCAAAGGATTGAGGAGTCTTAATCGAGGAATAATCTTCCCAACCCAGGCCAAAGAAGGTGAACGAACTCTTAAAACTCCGCCTACCCGAGGAGAGTAAGAGAATTAGGACAACCGATGTCCCTTAAAGGCCCAAGGAGAGGAGAAGAGTTGGCAACGAGGACAAGTATGGTGGGAGGAAGTTTCCTGAAGGATATACCTCCTACCTTCACATTTAATGTCCTACACCAACCTTATCAGCTGCATTAATGTGAAAATGACTCCTGAACAGTAACTCCACAACTAGTAGCTCCTTCTACAACCTTCAGCAGAGTCTTGATGGGACAAGTATCCTAAGAAATGCCTAGGGATGTACAGGTGAAGGGTTGAGATACATGGAGAAAGGCTATAAAAGGAAGGGAACCCACCAAAAAAATGGGATGAACAATTTCTAAGGACCAATAGAACAGGAGAGAGAATAGTGAATTTCCAGGTATAGCACTTGAACTAGACATATATTCAAGAAATTGATCCTCGGATCTACCCGAGGAGGATATTATCCTCAACTGCTGTATCAATTGTGCTTATCTATTACTTTGGCCTTAGACTAGGACATATCTTAGCATTGCACTTGAATTAATTACTCACTCTCTTAAAAATTCTATTATTTGGGCTTAATTTGAGGGATGAGGTACCACTAATCTAAGTGGGCTTGGGCCTAATCTTTTGAGTCCTTACACTCCTTATATTTCCTTGTATGATATGATTAACACCTTTTTATTGAAAATTTATTCAATAGATAATATTATCTACTCAAACTTGAATGGTATGTTCTACCATAAGTTTTAAAGTTCTTTTATGGATGCAATAAAATTTCACAATATATTTATAAATTAGGTGTCAACGGATCATAAGCCAAAATAATAATAATAATAATAATATTATTATTATTATTATTATTATTCACCACAACTCAAAACAAGGATATTATGAAAATATTATTATAAGATTTTATAATATTTGGAGAGCGAGTTTAGAGGTGATCACATGATCGATTGGAGGTAGCATGTGCCACCAATAGAAGGATTTAAGAGTAGGACCAGTCGAGAGAAAGAACGAGAGAGGCGGAGAGCAAGAGCCGAGAGAGACAGACAGACAGAGAGCAAGAGTGAGAGATGGCCTAATTTATGAGAAATTTGATGTTTAAGCGGTGATGTAGGAAATTTACAAAGAAACTTCATTCGGCAAGATTCAAAGAATGAGTTATAAGTGGTCGACCCCATGTGCATGTGAGAGTCATCGTCAGTCGGTCTTCACGCGTAAATGGTGTGGGGAAAAGTTGTCCACTTTCTTGAATACGTACGTGTCATAATGGGAAATGGTGTGGGGAAAAGTTGTCAACTTTATATCTGGAAAAGTTGTTTATTTCTGGCAAGTTTCGGCCCATCTTTTTGTCGTTAGTTACAGAGAAAGAGAGTGAAGGACAGGGGATGATTTTTGAGAAAAAGACTGCAGAGATCGGTCTTCGTCGGTCTTCACGCGTAACTTGACTTATGGCGTTTGTTTTCGCGTTGGAAATTTCATGTAGAAAACCTCAAACTGTTGTCTACCTTCTCTGGTTTCTTTGTTGAAAAAGGTCTTGGTTCCCCACAGTTTGTGATTGATTGATTTCTGGAGCTATACTATTTGATATCTGCTCCTTTTTTTTTGGTAAACTGGAATTCAATTAAACAGAAAAACTAAGGCCGGGTTTGTTTTGGGTGAAAATCACTTCTGAAAATATTTTTTCGTATTTACGGGTGTTTAGTTACGCATGGGAAATGCATTTTCCGGAAATGCTTTTTGATTGACTTTGTGTTGAAGTGTAAATTGATTTTCGTTTTTATTTTACCTTCAAATATCATTTTCTAGAAAACAAAGAGAAAGCTGAGTGAGAGAGAGATCGCACTTCCGCGCAGAGAAAGAGAGAGGAAGAAGAGATCGAACCCAGAAACCGACTCCGATGAACCCAAAAACCAACTTCGACAAACCCATAAAACCCAAGATTGAGCTCGTTAAATGCCGACCCTCATCGCGTCGATCGCACCATTGACGAGATCGTCGCACCTCAGCACCGATCCAACCAAAGCCGATCGTTCTGACCGCACCCTAAAACCGTTCGTCCTCAACCCAGATTCGTCACCCCCCTTCGCGATCTCACCTTTGCACCGATTACGATCGCAGCACCGCGCCGTGCGATCTCACCTCTCGTCGAACCTAGTCGCCTCTTTCTCTTCCTTCTTCTCTCAATTTGACCGGATTATGAATTTTTTTTTTCTAGGTTTTATTTGTGTTTCTAGATTGGGGAATGAAATTATATATTTGTTTGGCAACTGAAAAAATGTGAGAAAATGTGAGCAATAAGTAGAAAATGTGTTTTTTATGGTATTTTCAACAACACAACCAAACATCAGAAAATATTTTTCACAACATTTTACGAAATGCAACCAAACACTTAAAAATATTTTCCTTCGAAAAATAAGTATTTTCCAGAAAATATTTTACATGAAACAAACACAGCCTAAAGGGCGGAGGCAACAAAGGTGCCTATTCTGTCCGTGTCTGGACCACATCTATCTGCCTCAATGAGAGGGATCAAGTCCACAGCGAGACTAGACAAAGAAAACAAAATTTCTGATTGAAGGAGGCCTAATCTAGATAGCTTGTCGGCGCACGAGTTGGCTTCTCGAAAGATATGTCCGATATGGCACTAAGGAAAGAGAGCAATCAGATGTTTACAATCGTCAAACAGAGGGGAGAGTATAGTGTTAGCAAAGGCCGGGTTATTGAGAGCATCAACTACCGCACTAGCATCCAATTCAATAGTGACAGATTGAAGACTCAACTCGGTGGCGAGTGAAGGCCATCCCGCAACACCCAAACCTCGGCTATGAAGTTGTTGGTCTTCCCAATATGTCTCAAAAACCCCCAATCCAGTTTCCTTGATCATCCCTTATCAATCCACCACATCCAGCAGCGTTCAAATGATTAGAAGCCGACCCATCTATATTTAATTTCACCCAACTTGTATTTGGCTTATCCCGTCTGATTTGTCTAATCATTCTAGCTTGGTTCCTTCTAGGGTGACTGATGCACAAGGCATATTTCGTAGCTTGCATGATGATGCTCTTAACCAATCGCGGATTTGCTCCTTTGCCTTTAAAGACCGATTGGTTTCGTTGATTCCAAATAAGCCAAATGGCAAAAGGAAACAAAACATTCCAAGGGGGATGATTCGAAGAGGACAGACCTTTTGACTTGGTGTTGGAATTTAGCCATTCATTGATTCCCCGAGAGAAGAAGTTAGGATTGTTGCTTTGAGCCCCAAGATGGTGCCATGTTGGTTTAACCACATTGCAGTCTCGGAGTGCATGGAGAATGGATTCATTTGCTTCGTGACACATCGGGGGGGATCCATTTAATCGTATGCCTCTTGCTACCAAACACTCTTTCACACCTATGGCCTGATGTAAGCACTTCCACATGAACATTTGAATTTTTAGAAGGGTAGACAACTTCCAAATCCACGTGCCATCAAAGGTGATAGTGTCTTGGTAGTCCAAAGCTAAGAGGTAAGCACTCCTTGCATCAAAACCCCCTTTAGGGGAGAATTTCCACACTAGTTTATCCCTATTTCTCTTAAAAATGGGTGTAGGAATAGCCTAGACAGAGGCCTTAATTTCCAAAGGAAACTCGAATGGAATAGTGCTCCAATCCCAACCACTAGTAGTGCACACATCTCTGACTTTTTGGTTTTCAATCTCACGAGAGAGGGGGCCTTGTAAGAGATTCCTTAAAGGACCAAGATCTGACTAGCAATCATACTAGAAATTCAGCTAGTTGTCATGACCAGGCACCCATTTAACTCCCTTTTTAAACACCTCTTCCCCTTTTCTCAGCCCTTTCCACGTGGGGGAGCAAGCAAGTCTAGCTGCGTTTCCGGAATTAATGCGTTGTCTAGTGCAATACTTCAACTTTAGGACTTTAGACCAAGGAGCATTGCCTTCCGTGTGCAGCCTCCAGTTGAGTTTGGCCAAAAGGGCTATATTTCTACCTTTGGCTGTTTTAAGACCCAATCCTCCTTGATTTTTTGGTTTGGTAACTTTGCTCCAATTAACCCAATGCATTTTCTTAGCTTGATCTGTGGACCCCCAAAGGAAATTCCTGTTCACCCGGTCTAATCTATCCAGGATCTTGCTTGGCAATAAGTTGCTTTGCATTACATAATCAAGAATAGTGGAGGAGGAGGATTGGATAAGTACGATTCTACCCGCCATGGATAAAAGGTTTACTTTCCAACCCGCAAGTTTTTTCTTAATTTTATCTAGGACAAAGGAGAAGTCTTGCCTACAATTGCCTGGATGCTTAAGCGGGAAGCCCAAATACTTTCCCAAATTAGAAGTTGGGGTAAAATCGAGAACATTAGACAAAGCTTCTCTTTGGTCCGAGTCTACATTTGGAGAGAAAAATACCCGGGACTTCGCTGCACTTATAATTTGACCTGACTTTGCACAAAAATCATTAAGAACTTCCCCGATAGCTAAGCAGTTCTCCAGGTTAGCATAAGCAAAAAAGACCAGGTCGTCCGCGAAGAATAGATGAGAAAAAGGCAGCCCATTCCTAGAGGCTTTGACTGGGTTCCAGTTCTTTTCCACACATTTCAGCTCTATCAAATGGCTCAAATATTCCATGCAGATGATAAAAAGGTAAGGGGAGAGGGGATCCCCTTGCCCGATGCCTCTCGAAGGCCGGAAAGGCTCCAGGCAGCCCCTATTAAAGAGAAGGGAGGAAGAGACTGAAAAGAGGCAACTCATAATTAAGTCAATCATACTACAAGGGAAGTTTAAGTTAAGAAGCATTTCTCGGATGAAGCTCCATTCAATCTTGTCGTATGCTTTTTCAAGGTCAATCTTGATGGCCATAAGGCCATTTTTCCCTTTAGTTCTACCAATAGAATGGACTAACTCTTGGACAATGATAAAATTATCCACCCCTCTCCTCCCCGAAACAAACGCAGCTTGAAGGGGTGATATTAATCTCTCTAGATGAGGCCCGATCCGAGCCACAATAATTTTAGTGATGATCTTATAGACCGAGTTGCACAGGCTGATAGGTCTGTAGTTGGCAATGGTTTCAGGACCTTGCATTTTGGGGATAAGAACAATATGGGTTTTATTGAGATAATCAAGGATTTTTCTGTTAGTAAAGGCTTTCAACACTCCATCCTTGACTGAGTCACCCACAGTAAGCCAAAAGCGTTGGAAGAACCCCACATGAAGGCCATCTGGGCCTGGTGCCTTATAAGGTTTCATAGACCATAGAGCATGCTTAATCTCATCAATGCTAACCCTCTTTTCAAGGGATGACTTCACCTCATCAGTAAGATGAGCTCGCCACTGGTACCTTAAATTTGAGACCCGGTGACCACTTTCATGAGAGGTGGTATACAACTTCACAAACCTACTTCTAAAATGCTCCATCACCTCCCTTTCCTCCATCAACCAAATCCCCAAATCATCCATGACTATTGCAATATGATTTCTCTTCCTTGCAATAGTAAAAACGTGATAGAAGGATGTATTGCAATCACCCTGAATCATCCTGTTAATTCTGGATTTTAGGGCCCATAGATCACGCTCCTGATCAAGAAGAAGCTCAAGATCCTGATGGAGTTGCTTTTCTAAAGTAATAAGATCATTGTTCAGGTGGGCAGCCAGCGCTTTCTAAACCCCGTAAATTCTAGCAATAACTCTCTTTTTCTTATGGTGAACATTACCAAAGTGAGTTTTATTCCACACCGATGCAGCCCTGGAAAAAGTGTTGATACACTCTGCCAAATCTCTACCCCCATTCCAGGCCCGAGACACCACACTAGGAAAGGTGGTATCAAAAAGCCAAAATTCTTGGAATTTAAACGGTCTAGTAAGATGAATGGCCCTGTTGGGAAGAGACTCCAGAAGGACCGGGCAATGGTCCGAGTGACATCTAGGAAGATGCGTGACTTTTGCATCAAGAAAAAGCCGACACCAATTCGGGTTCATAAAAAATCTATCGATCCTCTCAAGAATAAGATTATTGAGCTTTCTTTTGTTTGACCACGTGTATCTTGACCCCAAGAACCCCATATCAACCATGTTACAAGAATCAAGACAGTCCTTGAAAGCCAGCGAGCAATTAACATGAACTCCTCCGCCCCCATACTTATCCTCCTCAATCAAAGGTTCATTGAAATCACCAACCATAATCCAGGGCTTATTATGAAGCTCAGCCACCTTAGAAAGATTATCCCATAATATACGCCTTTCCTCACTCCTAGGACTAGCATAAATTGCGGAAAAAATCCAAGTAAGATTAGAAGGGCGTACCTTAACTTCGACATGAATTTCCTGTTCGGTGTTGGCTAATGCTTCCACTTCCACTCTGTCCGAGTTCCACAGAAGCCAAAGATCTCCAGCGTACCCTATCATTTTAGTGTGGATAGCCCCATCAAACGGGAGCTTGTCTGTAATCTCTTTGGCTCTATCACCACCAAGCTTAGTCTCCATGATTACCATAATGGCAGGATCATGGTTTTGAACCGAATCATGTATTTGACTCCGAAAGTTGGGCTTCAGAGTGCCCCTGCTATTCCAAATGATGATCTTCATTATGGGGTTATGGACGGTTATGGGGTACTCTTCAAAAGGAGGATTTGCATCACCCCTTCCTTGAAAACCATTCTGTCCTCTTCACCAATTTCATCATTCGACCCATTCCTGGAATGCAAGCCGGATGAAGTTCCCACACCCCCGGCTTCAAATCCCAAGCTTCCTTCGCCATCAAGACGAACCACCGGCCCCTGCTTTGATCTCGACTTTGATCGCTTGAGAATTTTTTATCGCCTTCCCGGTCATTAATGGTGCCCACACCGTCATCAATGGTGGCCGTGAACTTGAAGGAGTCACAAAGGGAAGCCTCGGACCTATGGTTAATGTTATTAGAGGCACTAGCAGAGAGGAAAGTAAGTTTAGAAGATAAGCCTTGGAATGGGTTTTTGACAACGCACCCAAGGAGAATACCGGAAGGAGAGTTTCTAGAAATTTTCTTTTTACCTCTCTCTGAGTGAGAATTTTTCTTTTTGTTAATGGCCAACTCGGGTAGTGGTTCAGATTTACCAACAAATTGGCATTGGGCTTACCTTGATTGTCTGAATTCAGGTGTGGGCCAAAGCCCATCGACGAGTTGCTCATCGCCACATGCTTCAAATTGAAGCCCACCTTTGATTGCTCAACCCGTATGTTTTTGGACAGGATTTGGTTAGCATACTTCCCATCTGATTTGGTGGTCTTTGCCAGGTTAGGATTTTGTTTTTTTCCCCTTGCAGCTCCTTTTTTCCTGGCAACAACCATCCGGGGACAAGATCTTGACAAAAGGCCTCCTCCACTACACTCGCACCCGACATGGATTTATCGGTCAAGGTACTGGGCAATTCAAGACGACATTCCTCATGCCCATTGCATGACCCATCGTTCTCAACCGGAGAAGCCTCCACCGTGTCCACCGAAACCTTGTTCTTGCGAATCGTGTATGGGCAAGCTTCCTTCAGGAGACCCACCCTTCCACAGGAAAAACAGAGCTTCTGAATTCCTTCATAGTTCACGGCCTATTCGAACTGCCCGATGAGTATGGTATCAATCAAGGGCTTGTTGATATCAATCTGAATACACATCCTTGCATACTTACCCCTAGCTTCCATGGCAGTATGCGTATCTATCCTAAGGACCTTCCCAATGGATTCGCTGATCTTTCTCAGGATTTCCGCCTCATAAAGTTCAATGGGCAGCTCGTAGAGGAGAATCCACACGAAAACCAGAGAAATGTTCGTTGTGGAAGGCTTGAAGAACGGATCCCATGGCCTAATGGAGAAGAAGTGATCCCCCAAAAACCAAAGTCCTCGTCTTAGAACAGAGTTTAAATCTTCCTTGGAGAAGAAACGAACCGGGAAGAATCCGTGGCTAAGATCCACAACGTCCATTCTACCCTCGGGTTTCCAGATTTGATTCAACTTACTTTGCATGTAGGCGAAACCGACTGAATGCCCCACCAACTTAACAATGACGGCTTTACACCAGCACTCTCGTAAGTGCTTCTTGGTGTCTTTCGAAAGCTTGATGGCTACCGGACTTGCGCAGAGTTCATTGATATCCTCGTCTTCATTTTTCGAGTCACTTTCAGCATCCATATGGTCCGTGAAGTCAAAAGCATGGGCAAATGCTCCAGAGATTTCACCCACAAGCTTGTCCCTGAAAGACGCATTAGATTGGTTCCAATGGTTGGGATTGTTTCGCGGAGGAGAGCCATCGCTGGGACCCTCGTTAAACTCGGCGTGGTGACTGTCTTTCACCTTTTTGTTACTCCTGGCTAACTCTGCTTCTTCTTCCCTAGAGAGCGTACAAGGCTTCATGTCGTTACCTTGATATCTGCTCCTTCGCTCATCGTGATTGATTCTACTGGTGCTTTCAGTTGTATAGACTTAAATAAAGATGTATTTGAATATAATTTATTTGTTGAAAATTAAAAATTTATTACAAAAAACACTATAATAAAATAATTTTTAAATATAAATAGTACCGTGTGAGATCAAGCAAAATATATAATCTGCGTTTATATATATAGACTTTAGATTGAGAGAAATGAGGTGGTAAAAATCCTAATCAACTTTCATGTTTGGATTTTTTTTTTTAAAGGAAATGTTTGGATATTATATATATATAGACACACGCATACATACTAATAAACAGATATTTAATAAGAAGAGTAGTGATGCCAAAATTAAATAATAATAACACCAAAGTCTCATTATGTGGGGTCCGAAGGACTGAGGAGTCTTAATTGAGGAATAATCTTCCCAACCCAAGCCAAAGAGGGTAAACGAACTCTTAAAACTTCGCCTACACGAGGAGAGTAAGAGAATGAGTGTCAGTTTTTAGACCCCTTAAACAATTGATTAAACCTAGTTAATTAACCAAGTTGTTACTTAGTCCAATTAAACAAGTCTAGGTTATCACAAAATAAAAGATCAAATCATGTAAAGTAGCGGAAAGTAAATAACACAAGATATGATCACCTAGGAAACCAAACCGGTAAAAACCTGGGGATGATTTGACCTAACTATCCTCAAGGTAAAAAGCAAATCCACTAGAAAGAATCGAAGTTCATACAATAAGACTTACAAGCCCCCACGCTCGACTTCTTATTGCTACTAACAAGTAGAACTTACTGACACGACCATGTGCAAGCTCCGAATCCACGGACTCCTTCTTTCTTTGACCTTTGCAAAACACAAACACCCCCGTTTGTGACTTTAAGATCCCACTCAAAGGTTTAGCAACACAAACTCTCCTGTTTGTGACTCCAAGACCACCCTTGAAGGTTTAGATCATCAACACCTTTGATGACAAGAGAAGGCAGCAACTTCTACAATATCGGATCTTGAGATTCTTCTAGGAATAGCACCGGTAGAAGACATAAGAGAGCTTTTTAGGAACAAAACCCTAAATACAAAAGAGGCACACTCTTTTCTCTCTGAAAAGCCATATAAAAATGTGCTTAGGGTTTCCTTTATATACTGGGAGAAGTAGATTAGAAACCCTAATCCTAAATGGGCTTGAACTGCTGTTTGGGCTTAATTAAAATTCTGCAGATACGACTTTTGATCTATCGAGCCTGTCTTTCGATCGATCGAACTAGACAGATTATGAAATCTTCTTCCTGCAGCTTGTATGTTCTTGAATCTTGACTTGAATCACCTTGAGCATTGTCTAATAAAACCTATAGACTCTAAGATCTATATCTAGACAAGTTTGTGTTCATGATTTGCCAATTGTTCTAAACATTTAGAACCTAACAATTAGGATAACTAATGTCCCTTAAAGGCCTAAGGAGAGGAGAAGAGTTGGCAACGAGGACGAGGATGGTGGGAGGAAGTTTCCTGAAGGATATACCTTCCACCTTCGAATTCAATGCCCTACACCAACCTTATCAGTTGTATTAATGTGGAAATGGCCCCCTAAATAGTAACTTCACAGCTAGCAGCTCCTTCTACCACCTTTAGCAGAGTCTTGATGGGACAAGTAGCCTAAGAAATGTTTGGGAATGTACAGGTGAAAGGGATGAAATACATGGAGAAAGGCTATATAAGGAAGGGAACCCACTAGAAAAATGGGACGAGCAATTTCTAAGGACCAATAGAATAGGAGAGAGAATAGTGAATTGCCTGGTGTAGCACTTGAACTAGACATATATACAAGAAATTGATCCTCGGATCTACCCGAGGAGGATATTATCCTCAATCGCTGTATCATTGTGTTTATCTGTCACTTTGGACTCTTCGGCCTTAGACTAGGACATATCCTAGCATTGCACTTGAATTAATTACTCACTCTCTTAAAAATTCTATTGTTTGGGCTTAATTTGAGGGACAAGGTATCACTAATCTAAGTGGGCTTGGGCCTTTATTTTTTGAGTCCTTACACTCATTATTTCCTTCTATGATATGATTAACACTTTTTCATTGAAAATTTATTCAATAGATAATATTATCTACTCATACTTGAATAGTATATTCTACCATAAGTTTTAAAGTTCTTTTATGGATGCAATAAAATTTCACAATATATTTACAAATTAGGTGTCAACCGACGATAAGCCAAAATAATAATAATAATAATAATAATAATAATAATAATAATATTTTCAACAATTTCAGGAGATTTAGACTGAGAAGTTTTAAACATAACTTTTTCTCTTTGACTAGGTAAATCAATCAAAGGTTTCTCAATTTTGACAAAAACAAATTTTTCGTAAACAGGTCTTTCAATAGAAACAGTTTTTTCAATAATTTTTTCTTCAATGCGGTCCAGTTGGTGACCAATAATATGCAAAGATTCATTAGTAAAATTGTTTTGTTCAATAATACTAATGATAAGGGTTTGAGCATCAACAATTTTGAAAGGGGAGGCCTTCACTTCCGTCTTTTGATTTTGACAAGTTATCAAAACTGTCTCAAGAGGTGGATGACTAGACCTAACAATGGTTTTATCTTCTTTAACAAAATTTGATCTCTTTATGACATTTAAATGTTAAAACCGAGGGTACTTCTAAAAGTACAGCTTGCACTATTTCAAGAAATGAAAAAGAAATTGTTTCTGATGAAAATATAGATTACGATCATTGTAGCTTCAATTTCGCTAAAAATATTTTTGATGATGATTTACCAGAAATTAAAAGATTTGTTGGAAATTCCAAACCCATGTCTTTTACAAAGAACTGGTATTCAAAACTCACTCTTCCCGATACGCAGTTTGAAGAAAGATATTTTCAAACACAGCTTTTTGTTTATTTGATAAGCTTTATAAATGGAATATTGATGGTCTGTCTGAACAAGAAATCATTAATAAAATGGGTCATATGTCTATGGTTGGTATTGCTTATCAAAATAACCATGATCTTGATCAACCTGAAATTGTTAATTTACTTGTTACTGGTTTTTTTGTTACTCTTTTGGCTTTAATGGGGTGAGCAACGTTCACGGTGGACCTAAGAATAATGGGAAAGCAAAATGAAACATAGAACAACACTTTTTGGACAAGAATTGCTCCTCGGCAAAATTCGAGGAGATTGGTTCTTGAATATTTTGATATCAGACTTGCTTACAATTTCAGTTCTATTATGCTATAGTGTTTTTCTCTATCAATTTTCCAATATCCCCTTCTTGGAAAGTCTCTTACACTATATAGTTCTTCTCGGATGATCCCGGCCCTCCACTTGTCAATAATGCAGGCCATTACTTGAGTGCTTGTCCCATTAGACACCTTCCCAAGCCTTTTTTGAGATGCGGCAACTAAGGTGGCACTGTTCAGGGGTCTTCTTCACATAAATGCGGCCAGGAGGTTTGGTGAGAGGCACTAAATGTGGTGGCAGCTTCCCTCCTTTCAATCACATCAAGTCCTTTAAAGTTCCTTTGCTATAGTAGGACCTCCTAGGGCAATGTGCCACTGATGTGGCTCGGTTGTCCGAGGGTGTGGCCTCCTTGGAATTGTACAGGCCGCCTCGACTTGAGTATGACACATGGCCATAGTGCCTTACCAAATTGTTGTACCCCATAATTATTATTATTATTATTATTATTATTATTATTATTCACCACAACTCAAAACAAGAATATTGTGAAAATATTATAAGATTTTATTATGTTCTTAAACTTGCTCTCAAATTTATTAGGACTCAAAATATGAAATAATATAAACAATTTCACCAATCTTATCCTCAATGTAATCATTAATAATTGGATTATCAAAAGAAAATTATTTTAAATTTATTATCAACCAAACATTACAAGAAGAAAATTGTACAATTGACTTTTTTTGAATGATGAGATTGAAAATTAAAAAAATTCACTTCTATTCTTAATCTTTGGATTAATTTTCTTTTTTTTTAGCTTTTTAAACTTTTATCACTTACGTTAAAAGGTACAATTGCACAGATTTAAATCTATAAAAACCATACTCTTAAACTCCAACTTGTAAAAAACAAAATTGAAGAACAATAATATAATTCAATTGTTAGGCCTTAAGTCCAACTAATAGCAGTTTTGAACTATAAGGCAATTGGTTGGGCTATCTTCTTTTTATGTTAATGCATGTTTTTGTAATTGGAGACTTGTATCTTTGTGTCCATACCAAATGAGTAAGGCCAACTCTCACCCAAAGTTAAGCAAAAAGCCCACCTTTTGTAGCATACTGAACCCTTTAACCCCAAAAGGCTAGGTTAATTGGAAAGGGGCTTGCCATTTCTAACACATTGTGTCCTACAAAGGTGTTTGCACACAAGGCTCTTGACATGTCCTACCAACAAGTAGAACATTCCTCTAATTCTATCAACTTGTGTCACTCAAGCCCAAAAGGTTGGTCTTTTGGGGCTTGAAGGATCAAAGGTGTTATATTTTCAATTTGAGTTACCTACTTTTCAAACCCAGCATATTCTTTATTTTTTTCTCTGTTATATTTAAGTATTTATTATTCAGTCTTTATTGATTTTTTTCCCTTTCCAATGGTCGTATTTTTTAAACATCCATATTTTTTTTTTCTTTTTGAGACGAAGAAGAAAAACAGCCACATATTTCTAACAATCCTATTTTCCAACGATCATATTCTTTCAATATAAATTGCATAATTTCCTCTTTAATTTCATTTAACTCAAACCCAATAATAGTCTCCCTCAATAACAGGAAAAATGAAAAAGAAAAAAGAAAAAAAAAGAAGCTTATTGTGTCATTTGGAGATAGCCCAAATCCAATTTGAAGTGGGTAACTTTTTATCGTTGGTTGGATGTAGATGTTGGTAGAAGAGTTAAATTAGTTCAACAATTGGACTCATGAGAAATTAAGATTATCTTTTCTATGAAATTTCAAGTCAACCAAATTCAATAATAAAAATGAAACAATAGTATGAACACAAAGAAGAAAGAAAACATTAGCAAACCATTGCGGGTTATGGCTTGGTGATAAAAATTCTCATATCATTTCGTATGATGCTTGGCAGGAGTTGAACGGTTCAAGTAGTGATGCTTCAACAAATGTGTTATGCCCATGATGATAGCCTCATTAAGGCCCCGATAGTACACATGATATTACCCATTGATGTCACGTAATGTGGAGTTGATAAGTCCACATCGGAAACCCTTTTTTTATTTAGCAATACACACACACACAAAAACAAACTTTAGCAAAACCATACCACTCAACAATTAGTGTTTTTGGATTAAAAAGAGCATAAATTTTGTGGAAGAAAAAGCAATATTGAAGAAAATAAAAGGTTAAATTAAATTAAATTATTTTATTATATTTTAGAGATTGTTTATAAAAATAAATTTATTTATTTTTTGCCATTTAATTCATATCACATGGCATGATTTAATCGTATGAACTATCCCATGTGACAAGTTGAGGAATACCTTTTTTTTTTTTTCATTTTTTTTTTGAAGCCGGAACCAAATAATTTTCATTAATGTAGAAGACTAGAATCCAAATACAAAGCATCCACTCTTCGCGGAGGATCCTCCTCCATCCATATAGTTTCATTGTCAATTAATCTAGCAAATCTGGCCAAAGCATGAGCAACACTATTTGCACTACGCCTAACACAGTTAACCAAAATGGATCTAAAACCCGCAGCCAAGCACCAAATATCTTTATAGATTAACCTAAGACGAGAGAAGTTTGGTTGAGCCTGTGATACTGTCTTCATCACCATTGCAGTATCACCTTCTAAAATCACCTCCGTAAAGCCAGCATCTATAGCGAACTCAAGAGCTTTGCAACAAGCCATCACTTCCACCTTTTCACTATCCCTCACAGCGCCACCATTGGCAAATAGAGCAACCATCACTTTGCCATTCCCATTATGAATAACAGCACCATAACCCAAAGCAGGTCCATTATCAAAGTAGGCTCCATTGAAATTCAACTTGAAGAAAGTTCCCAAGGGTGGTTGCCATGCCCGATTTACTGGGGCTTGAATTGAAACTGGCACACTCGGATGGTCCTGTGCTTTAGCATACTCCCTCAAATAATCCGAAGCACGTTGGTAAGACCATGATGGATGTTGGAAGGCACTCCCATGCAAGATCGTGTTCGCTGTAGCCAAATATGCCAACAGATAACCCAAATTAAATCTAATTCCTCCAACGACATCTTCTGCATGAGACCAGATACCATCTACTTAAAATCATCTTGCTTAGTACCGAATTTTTGAAATCTGATTGCACCACCAACCCATACATCTTGTGTAGCCCCACACTCCCAAAGCATATGCAATACCGTTTCAATGGCTCTTTGATAGAAGCAGCATCTTGCATCCTCCATCACCCTCCTGCGAACCAAATTATCCTATGTAGGCAAAATGTTTTGACATGCTCTCTAGGAAAAGATTTTAACCTTATTTAGGACCTTTGCCTTCCAAATCCGTGACCAGAATGAATCGTTTGCCCTTTGCACCGAGGTCTCCCCACTATTACTCTCTGCCTTCCTCAATTGCTTAGCCACATGGTACCCAAACTTCACAATATATCTACCATTCTTTGTGAATGACCAAATCAAGGCATCTTGCACAATCTGCTTGCTCAAAGGAACTTGAAGAATAGCTTCAACATCAAACTGATTAAACAAGGCGTGAATTATCTCTACCCCCCTAATGGCTCTACCAATCAATCAAATCCGATACCCTCCACTCCCAAATTTCCTCCTCAAGTTGGAAAAGAACTCTTTTTGTTCGCTAATTAGGTAACCAACAATCCTTCAAAACATGGATGGAAGCACCATTACCCACTCTCTAAAAGCACCCTTTCCGCAAGATCGGTTAAGCGGCTATCAAACTTTTCCAAATGTAAGCAATCATTCGCCTCAAGGAAATCACACCGCGGAAAATATTTTGCCTTAAAACAGCTATACAATAGAGAGCTTTTGTCCTGCAACAATCGCCATCCTTGTTTTGCTAGCATAGCTAAATTAAAAGATCTTATGTCTCTGAAGCCTATCCCACCCTCTTTCTTTGATTGCGTTAGAAAACTCTAACTTTTCTAGTGTATTTTCCTCTCCTCATCGATTTGGCCCCACCGAAATCTAGCACACATAGCATCCAATTCATCACATAATTTCCCAGGCAATTGAAACACTCCCATCGTATAGGTGGGAATGGATTGAGCCACCGCTTTTATCAGAACTTCTTTTCCCGCCCTAGAAAGCAACTTCCCCTTCCACCCTTGCATCTTTTTCCAAACTTGTTCCTTAATGAAAGCAAAAGTATCATATTTCCTTCTTCCTATCAAAGTAGGCAGCCCTAAATAAGAATCAAACTTCTCCACTTCCTTCACCTTCTATTTGTCAACAATCCATGCTTTCTGCTCCACATACACATTGCTACTAAAATAGGCAGAAGACTACTTAAGGTTGATGCATTGGCCGAAGCTTCAACATATAGCTGTAGAGTATATGAGACAACTTACACTTCATCTTTATTAGCTTGGCAAAAAATCAAAGAGTCATCAAAAAAAAGCAAATTAGTTAAACAAGGAGCATTCCTACAAACCGCCACTCCATGCAACCTTCCATCTAATTTTGCTTTAGTAATGAGTGAAGTAAAACCTTTTGCACATATCAAAAACAAATAAGGGGACAACAGATCTCCTTGGCAAAGACCTCTTGAAGGAATGACATTCTTATATGCTTTTCCATTGATCTGAACTGAAAAAGAAGGTGTAGAAACACACCTCATAACCCTATCCACCCAAACCTCCGGAAATCCCAATTTGATCATCATACCCTTAAGAAAGCCTTATTCCACCCTGTCATAGGCCTTACTCACATCCAATTTAAAGAGCTAATGCCCCCTTTTTACCTTTTTTTCTAATATGCATGTCATGCAAAGTCTCATATGCTACAAGCACATTATCAGTAATAAGGTAGCCAGGTAGAAACACATTTTGAGTAGGAGGAATTATCTGTGGCAAGATCAGCTTTAACTTGTCATCAAAACTTTTGAAATAATTTTATATATTACATTACAAAGGCTAATAGGTCTGAAATTTGCCATTTTTTCCAGTTTCTTAACTTTAGGAATCAGAACTATATGAGTATAATTAATATCAGGCACCATATTACCAGAATGTAAAAGAATCTAACACAGCATCAGTCACCTCGGCACCCACAATATGTCAAATTTTTTTATAAAAAAGTACATTCATACCATCGGATCCAAGAGCCTTTGTTAGTCCCATTTGGAACAACATGTTGGGTATGTTTTAAAATTTAAGCCCATGATATTTTGTTGTAAAGCCCAAGCCCATGCTCTAGAATTTTCCTTGGCTGGCATGGGAATTTTTGGCAGCGAACAAAACCCTTAATCTTCTCATATTTCCTTATAAAATAGTTAGCCGCACCTTCCCATGTTTTTGTAGAAAATACATAGCGGCTTGTGACATCAATGGGAAAGAAAATTCCTTTGTTTTTGCCTTTCCCTTTTCACTCTAATCATCTTTAGCTACTTCCTTTTTTAGAGCTCTAAGACTATCTAATTCTGCATATATGATGTTAGTTAAAAACAATAAAACATATATTACTTTTGATATTCTAGCTACTTTGTTTTTTGCTGAAAATTTTCTCTTGGGCATTTGTGACGAGTTCGAAACTCTGTTTGTGAGTGCACATTAATAGAGTTGCCTTTGTATCCGGGAGAGCGGCCGCCTAAGCCATTTGCACCGACGAATTCATTCCAGTGGGGGTGAAATTGCTTCTTAAGGACAGAGGATTTAGTTCCATGCCTCGGCGATAAGTTTTACTTAATTCTTAATTTTTTATGCTTTTGTACTTGTCTATTTTACTTATAAGTTAATTTGAGCATATCTTGTTTTATTAATATATTATTGATATTGCTTTGTAACTTTGTTAATCAATTTGGACAATTTTCAAACTATACTTCCAACGCATCACCGCTTTAACTTCTTCATGACTATCTTGCCTAGATAGCACCTCCAGCATATCATTTGTGATTTTATGATTAATCGTATTGAGACATTCCTCCATTTTGTCACAAGTGCCCGCTGTAAAAATATTCATGAAGTAATCAGATGCCACCTCCGCCACTTCTTCAACTTCCTCCACCCAAAACCCCATTAACATTCTTGATTCCCTCAATATAATTCCTTCGCCTTCTTTGGGAGGCTTTGGAATGAAAGAATTTAGTATTCCTATCTCCATACTTTAACCATGACACTCAGGACCTTTGACACCAAAATATCTCTTGCTTTGGCAATAGATCATCAAGTCGCTTACTCACTAGTAGGAACTCACTGCTCTGTCTTCGTCATCTCACTTGCATTCATCAATTCCAATTTCTTTTGTAGCCTCTTAATCTCCTCTGTTTCAAGTTTGGTCTTTGAAGAACCCCATGCATGCAATTCAACCCCACAAGCTTGGATTCGGTCCCTTACACCACTCAAACCCAAATTGCCATAGCCACATTTTGTCCATGCCTCGATCACGGCTTCCTCACAATCTTCCCTCATTAGCCAATTCTCTTAAAACTTGAAGCCACCAGCCCCCCTTCCTCTAACCCGCCTATCATTCATGGTTTTCAATAGGATAGGAAGATGATCTCAAGCATGGCTGAACAGATGGGAGACTTAAACTTGTAGAAAATTTTTCAATCGAAACTCTGTTAGTCGTAGCTCTATGGAACCTTTGTTTTGTTTGAGCTAAACCTGGCCGTCTATTTGTCCATGTTAATTTATGCCGAGTGAACCCCAAATCAGTCAGCTCACATTCCTCCAAGGCAACCCAAAAATCCTCCATCTGGTTATGATAAGGTGCGTGGACACTTTTTTTCTCGGATGCGTGAAGTATGGCAATGAAATCACCTATACAACAACAAAGACCCTCAATGAAAGACCGTAAATGACATAAAAGTGCCCATGACTTCCGCTTTTCATTTGCCTCTGGCCATCCATAGAACCCTATGAGGTGCCACACAAAACCATCACCTTCCACTACTTTTGCTAAAATATGTATGTCAGTAAAGTTAATAACATCCAAGGTCATCTCCTCCTTCCAAAGTAAAGCCAACCCTTCAACCGAATTTGGCTTTTTCACTATCAAAAAGGGTCATATAATTCATCATTTAGATAGCACCCTTTGAATGTGTCTAGGCCCATAGATTGAGCAATTTGTAGACTTAAAAGGCTATTGAGAATGAACTTTTTGAATCAAGTCAAAAAAATTACGACTACTATATATCATTTAGATAAAATCTTTTCTCATAGATACATTGATATTTTTTTGCCACAAATTTAAATCACGCAAACTTAATAATTTTATATTATGTGTTAGCTTCGTCTCTGCTTTTCTTCTTCATCTCAAAAATATTATGTATCATCTTTAAAGGATGCCAACAGTATTGATCTCATGGGAAAAGTTACATAAAATATTGAGAAAAAAAATGTTTTATTTTACAATCTACTAAAAATGTTTTTTAAATATTTAAATATTTCTATTTTTCATATCACTGATGTGTTTTACAACTACCACATATGTTAACTTAAGTCCTAATATTCTTAAGTTGTTTCGCAAAAAAAAAAAGGTTGTCACAAAAGAGGAGTTCATGTAAAGTTTTTTGCAAAATGAAATATGTGTTTTGTAAGGCCACCAAACTTAGTAATTTATAAATGATGGAACCAATTTCAACAATATTTGTATAGTTATATAGTTCCAACTAAAACAATTGTGTATACTTTTAGTCTTCTAAAAACACACATCTACAAGTGGTCAAACGTTCGTCTTGGGTAGTTTTAACTTTTCATATACTTTTACCATTACATATTCATCTATTTTAATTTAGATTTTTTTTTCCAAAAAAAAAAAAATTTTAATTTAGATATTTATAAGTAAACAATGAAATAATGATTCATGAATAATCAAAAAAAAAAAAAAATTATCTATGCATATTTATCTATACACAAGGTAATTAAAACAATCATATTTCTACAATTCAAAAAGTTACAATTTCTTTTTTCAAAAAAAGGCCTTTTACATTTCCTTGGAATTATTGTTTAAATTTTTTTTATAAAACCTTTGACATACCACTAACCTAACTACATACATTAAAAAAAAAAAATTAAGGCTCATTATTACGTCCGTTAATATATTATAGATATCTTAATTGATTGATACCAAACTAGAGAAATGCCTTTCATATTTCCTTGAAAAAAAAAAAAAAACCCTTTGACATACCATTAACGTAACTACATCTATAACTATTTAAGACATCCGTGATATCTATTTCTTATTGATAACCATAAAATTTACAACTTGCAAGGGAACATACAAAGTAATAAAGAATAAATGAAGGAAGAAAAAAATAAATGAAATCAAACATCAATTAATAACCGTTATTTGTAAAATAAAAAGGTGGTCAAGTGGAGTAAGAAATAAAATAGACATGGCTATACAGAGGACATTGAAAACTTTATAGTGCAATAAAATCAACAATTTAATATAATAATACAAATTTAAACTTAAAACTAATCAAACTCTAACTTGGGAAATTATATATATATATATAATCATAATCTTCATACACCATGACTTAAAAAAATTTAATGAATAGTTCTACCTTTTATTTAATGTCTATGTTATGCAAATCATCAACCAATAAACATATGATAATGGTAAAAAATGTTATAGACAATATTATGAAAAATATGATAAAACTATTTTTTTTAAACTCTTTATAAACTCTAGGGACTAAAATAGTATTTTATTTAAAAAATAATCACATGCAACGGGTGGGTCCACGACTAATATATAATAAAAGTTGGGTTTAAACGCCATGGTTATGCCACGTGGTTTCACCAAATTGCAGAAATTTTATTAAATTTTTAGATTTTTAAAGAGCTAAAAAGGAATAGTATACTACCAAGACTCTAATTCATTTTTATCATTAAGTAGTTTATCTCTTTAAAAAAAAATAAAGAAATAAAAAAACTGCTTTACGTCTGCTTCATGTAAGATTGTAGGTATATATTAATATTAGATTAATAAAAAAAAATATTATATAGTAAGCGTAAAATAAAAACTGCTTCATGTAAGATTGAAGGTAAATTAATATTAGACTAATCAGGACTCTAATTTATTCTTATCTCTAATTCATTGTTATAATAAAGTAAGTGTATTTCAAAAAAAAAAAAAAAAAAACATACTACTTCCCGTAAGTTTTTTATTTTATTTTATTAACTTTAACGTAAAAAAAATAATAAAAAAAAATCTAACAATGTTAACTATTTTTTTGGGATAAAGTATTAAAAAAAAAACTAATATTTAATTAACCTAAATGTCTTGATTAGATAACTTCAAGAAGTTTAGAGTATTTGATTTTTACTTGGACTCGTTTTCTAGATGGAGTATGTATATATACACACCGTTAGTTGGTGTAATTTTTCATTCTCCAACTTATCGTACAATTTTTTTTATTTAGGCTTCCGTTTTTCTACCTACAATCATGTAGTTATGTATTTTTTACTCTAATTTTTTTATTATAATCAATTAAATATGTTTTATGTATTTGTTGCCTTTTGTTTAAGCTAATTTCCTTATGTTTTTCCTTTTTTTGGGGGCAATATCCTTATGTTTGATCTAATTCATATGTTAATGGTTTGATCCAATTTAATTATTTTGTTGTCCAATATATATGTAAGTAGTCGTAATAAATTCCAATCATAGACTATTAAATTTATATACAATTTTTCAATCTATATGGTACTTTGTTTTTTTAACTTTGATTAATTTTCTTCTTTATTTATTTATTTTTTATTTTTAAGGTTTGTCAATAAAGATTTCAAGCATCCTAAGAAAGGTTTGTAATCTAGATGTACAACTTTCCATTTTTTTTTAATTAGAACAAAGGTTTTACTCCTCAAATAGTTCTATCTTTAAAAAGTGGCTAATTTTATGTTACTTCGTCTAAAGATTTTAATCACTAATATTATTCATTAGATATAATATATTGTAGATTCATTAGACATAAAATTCATATGCGAATAGTTTGATATAGGTAACTACAAATAATATTATAGCACAATTGGTATTGTAAGGACACGATTTTCTTAACGGCCCAATAATGATGTTGGGCTCATACATGAAAGATCCCTCACAATATGATTTGTAGAGAGTGGGCTTGAAAGGCTTGCCTTTGATCACGAGGTGATGGTCCGGTTCGGTTTTTAGAGAAATTCATGTGGAAGATAAGAGTTGGATTTGAACATTTAGGCCCTATATCATTACATCCTGAGGGGTTGGACTCCTCGGACTTAGTCCGAGGGTCATTAAGATCTTCCTCCGGTCATCCGCGGTAATTTTTGTGGTATGCATACATCTTTAATTGATTTTCACCCATGGAGTCTTTTTCCTTCAGGTGGGATGGGAATCCTCTGGTTTCTTGTCCATTCTTCCCCCCTTACCCAGATTACTTACTTTCTCTTTTATACTAGCCTTCGTTCATTTTGTCCTTCGTCCACGTGTAGGGTCAACTTTTACAAGACTGATATTTGTCCCGTCGGTCTAATCCTTAATTGTTGGGGATGGTCGATAAAGTCAAGAATCCGGCTCTGCTGGATCTTGAGTCTTATCTCGGGAAGGGTAATGAGGGCAGCTTTCCCGAGATATTTTAGATCTCCTTTCGGTCCTGGTCCTATACCGTTTTTGCCCCTCTTTTTTGGTGGAATTTTGCGTCTACCGAGGACCAAACTGTCCTCGGCAACATCTCCGGGCCATTTGGGATTTATGTTATTGAGCTTGGGCCGTAGCTGTCTTTGGCTTGGACCCTTGGACTTCCCACGAGCAAATGGACACGACCCATAAATTATTGGGCCCCACAGGTATGTTAAAAGAGAATTTTGTATTAAGGTGCTATCATTTTATATTTGATGGTTGTTATACCAATGCAATTTATTCCTTTCATTATAATAATTAATTATTTGGTTATAATAATTATATATATTCTACAAATTTTAACATAAATGTGTGCAACACATGGGCCTTCAACTAGTATTCTATATATATTTAAAAGCTAAAGTGTAGCATTTATTGTTGTTAAACTTATATTGCGCTACCTCATCCGCCATGTCATTGGTTACACAGTATTATTCTTTTTCTTGTTTATTGTTTATTCCTAAAACTATATATATATATATATATAGAGAGAGAGAGAGAGAGAGAGAGAGAGAGAGAGAGAGAGAGAGAGAGAGAGAGAGAGAGAGAGAGAGAGAGAGAGAGACTTTACACATTCAACTTTGACGATTTTAACTTTATGTATAATTTTGCATTTACATATTCACCTTCATTAATTTAGATATTTATACCTAAACAATTAAATTAATGAAAAATCTAAAAACCACAAACTATATCTATACATACATACATACATATATATATATATATATATATTATATAATAATGGAAGCTTTGCAATAACTTTTATCTATAATAAAAAAAATTAAAAATAAAAACTTTTACAAAGTTGATTCTCAAAAATACACATATACACACACACGCACAAAATTCTTTTTGTGCCATGTCATTAGCATCCTTTCTTATTTTTTAGTTTTTGCAATTTTTACTTTGTTCAACTTTTCATCTTTTTCAACCATTGTCTTTTTAGTTCATTTTTCATCTCCTCCAATCACTATCTTCTTAAACTTTTTATTTGATTTCCTTTATATATTTTTAAATTTCTCCTTTATAACTTTTTAAACTCTACCATTTTACTTTTTTCAACCTTTCATATACTTTTATCATAACTCTTCCATCTTAATTTTCTTATAAATTTCTTTTTACTTCTTTTCCACCTCTTTCCCATGTTCCTTCCAAGTTGTTCATGACGAAATGGTCAATACTCTCTCTCTCTCTCTCTCTCTCTCTCTCTCTCTCTCCAAATTTGTTTCTTTTTTGGTGAATTTTTATATTGTTTCAACTACTTTTTTTCCATTAATGGTTTTTTTTGTTATTGTTGATTTAATTGTCACATCACATTTGTTTCTTTTTTTTGGCAAATTTGTATCGACTTTTATGCCTATTTATTAGGTATTTTGTTATTCCAATTCCCGATCACATTTTTTTTCTTTATCCTATTGATTTGAATTGAGTTAGGTTAATAATTAGTTGTTTTGTAAGTTAAAATTTGATTCTTTTAGTGATCCATTTAGATGTTAAACTATGAGACTTTATTAAGTTTTGTTTCTTTTTTTAATCCTTTTGGGTAGGCAAAATTGTAATTTTTGTAGAGAAAGTATTCTTAATAGTTTTATTAGAAGTATTCTATAGTGTTACTTATTTAGATAAAAGCAAAGTTTATTCAAACAAAAATAATAGGATGAGTGACATAGTTTCGCTTTTGTAATTGTATTATTATCTATATATATATATATATTTAACCGAAATCTCTGAAACTCCCACGATTTTCCATATCAAAATAATATTTAAATAAAATTATCATTTTATTTAATTTTTGTTTAGTCCAAACTTAAAAATGAGTGAAACTCTATCTTTCTAACAAATCCAAATTAAACTCAAACTCATCATTATCATTAATATTTAAATAAAATTATCATTTTTTTAAATAAAATTATTTTTGTTTAGTCCAAACTTAACAAAGATTGAAACTCTATCTCTCTAACAAGTCCAACTTAAACTCAAACTCATCATTATCATATATATATACAGGGACAGACCTAGGATTCGAAGTCGAGGGGGGCAAATATAATTTTTCTTGTGATTATTTTCAAAAATTTTAAATATATACCTACTATTTAATATTTTAAAAAAATTTGGGGAAGGGGGTGGGGGGCACATTTCAGCCTCAACATGGTTCCGTCCTTGTATATATATATATAAAACTGAAAACTCTCACAATTTTCCACGTCAACACAATATTTAAATAAAATTATTTTTATTTAGTCCAAACTTAACAAAGAGTGAAACTCTATTTCTGTAATAAGTCTAACTAAAACTCAAACTCAAACTCATCATTATCATTTTATTTAAATAAAATTATTTTTGTTTAGTTCAAACTTAACAAGGAGTGAAACTCTATCTCTATAACAAGTCCAACTAAAATTTAAACTCATCATTATCATTTTTTTAAACAAAATTATTATTTTTTAATCCAAACTTAACAATGAGTGAAACTCTATATTTCTAACAAGTCAAACTTTAACTCAAACTCAAACATTGATAATTTATCTCCAAATTTACGAGGTTAATCATGAACAGTATAAAAATAAAGCAAATCCTAATTTTTTTTTTAAGCCGAGTAGAGGTATGAACTCTTCTTATGTTATTTTCTTCTCCTCTATTTTAAAAAAAAAAAAAATATTTTATGGTGTTTCATGTATTTTTTTTGAAGTAATTTTCGTAAATGAACCATCAAACTCTCTCTAGCCGTTTTTTACGAGATAAAAAAAGTTTGCAATAATTGAAATTATTCTTTTGAATGTAATTCATCTTTCTCTTATATTTCTTTATTGTTTTGTTATATATATTTTGTTTTGTATCAATAATTTCTAAGTAGTGAATTATCTGATTATTTAATATATTTTGGTATTTCAGAAGTTTTAATATCTGAATTTTTTTGAGTTATTATTTATTTATTTATTTTTTTTTTGCTATATCTGAAATTGCCTGACAAATTTTTTATAAGCCATTGCAAGTTCAAGCAATGTCTTTTTCATCAAATTGTAAAACACAAATTGAAGTCATACAAAAGCAAATCATGCAATGATGTAATTTCTTAAATTTTTTATAAAATTATTTTAATCTACCTCACAAATAGGTAGGTCCCCGTGCATTGTTAAGCTACGATTGATATGACATTTTATTTGCTTGCAAAGCATCATCAATCATAGAGTAGACGATTGATATATTGAGATAAGCATTGTATTCAAGAAGAGTGATCATGATCATACTTTGCATACTTCAAGAGAGATTAACTGATTTGGGATTAAGGATAACATTAAAATAGATGGTTATAGGTTGAAATTTTGAATGGTGGGAAAACTATTTTTCTCATTAGTATTTTCTAACTATCATAATTGGAAAAACTTAATACACACTATATTCTATTACTAGCAAATTGGCTCATAATATGAGTAGACGAAAATTTTAATATTAAAAGAATGTTTTGTGTGTAGTATAACTTGCCCCACTCCCCTTGAAAGTTACTATGGTTTTTGAGTGGAGTTGTGATATACTTTTGTGTTAAAACTCTTTTCTCTTTCCCTTGTGTGTGTGTTTGTTTCTAAAAAAAATGGTAATTGTCCCACATTGCTTAAGAAAATGTGTTGTGTATCGTATAACTTACCACATTATAATAGGCTTGGGCGTGCTAATGTTAAGTTCACTGGAGTTGGAAATTTGTTGGACAGGATTAAAACCAGTAGGATTCCTTATGAACTAGTGTGGGAAATTTGTTCGGAAAATATGGTCTATGTAATAATATATGGGAAATAAAAAAAAAAATTTATATTGCCCACAGTGCACGCAGCTGAAGGAAAGAAACTATACAACCGAAGTAGGCATTCGAGGCTTTAAAATGAACACAAATTTAGCCAAATTCACAGACAGTATGTTCTTTGTCCTTTCCTTTAATATTCTTTTCACTCTCTGGTTGAAAGTTGAAACACCAATGAGGGTGTTGATTTGACAAATAATCTAAGTTCACCACCTGTGATATGGCTTTTGCAGCATGCCATCTTTCTATAAAGAACAAGAAGGTGAAATATATTTCGAATCTCTTGCTAAATTTGGAAGTAATGTTATAATCATTGCGGGGAATTGATTCCATTGATTTTTGCTGCTAGAGATTGAAAAAAATACCTGACACTTGATAAAAGATACAACTAAAATCACCATTGTCAATAATCCCTTATTCATAGATTAATAAATAGTGGCCTTGCCATCCTCGGAATGACCCAAGGGGAAAAATTATTTACAATTTGATTTCTTTTCCATTTCTTTTCTATATATTAAAGGAAGCCTCTCTTTATTCATTCTTTAGGGCTGTGCAATAGACCATAATCACATGCTAGAAGTCTGAATGATATAAAAAAAACCAGGCTTGAATGAGTTATGGGATTGCGACAAAGAGGGCACTCAGGCTTTTCATTGCACCACTCCATAATGCAGTTCCTACAAGAAAGTGAAACAAAATAATAGACTGAGAAAAAGGAAGAAGAGGGATGGCAAAAAAAAAAAAAAAAAAAGGAAGGGTCCAGTAGAGTACATGAATTTTTACAATCTAAAGAAACAGTACCAGCAAAATATGTGGCCACAAGATGTGGCTGTTGGATATTGGCGATTACTCAGGCAGAGTGTACATTTGCTAATTCCACTTGTCGTTTGAGACTGGAAAAGACAGAGAAGTTACAAAATGAAGTTAGGCATCCATAAGCTGTTAGGAAAAGGTCACAAGAAAACAGGAAATTCCCATCATACTAACCAGTTAGATGTTTGATATTGAAGTTGTGATATTAGAGTGAGGTGAACACCCGACTTTTTTTTTTTTCCTCCCTCATTTCTATATTCACTGACTTATAATTTTTAATGAGTAATATGCCCAAATTTTCTGCTTTTATGTTGGTGGAATCATCAGGAATAACCGCTAAATTAATACACACTGAGTTCAAAATTCACTACAAGGGCCAACATTTGAAGATTATGTACGTTTAAGTTTTGTGATGATTATATATGCTTAGGCACCGCATGAGGCCACTCTTTAACAGTAGGAATTATCCACTTATCCAAGTGTCAATATATGAGTGCACTACAAAAGCATTGAATTCAATTTCTATAAACCAGTAATCATGTTGCCTGCATTATAATTAATAGTGAAGCACTTTGGCTAATGAGCTCTATAGTTAAAATCGCATCTCCTCTTGGATGGATGAGTATACCAAAAAAATAAGTGAAGCACTTCAACCATATTCACCCTTGGAATGCTCCTGCAAAGGGAATCACATTAAATTCTGGTGCCGTGCTTTGATATTACTTTTGGATGTTCTTGCTTTATATCTTTGTTATTGAAGTTAGAGAGCCAGACCTTGAAATTAATGAGCATCACAGAAGAATTATATACCTACCTCGGAGACTTAAATTTTGTATCTCCCCTAAACCAACCACCCCCACCGTCCTTATAAAAAAAAAAACCCTTGAATGCGAAGGCTGGAAATAGATACCTCCGAAGTTGATGAAGAATCAGGCAACCAAGTTCCTCTATTATTATCTGTGGATATCAAATTGCCTTCCTCATTCAAAACAGGCAAACCTCGTCCTGCAAACCCAATAATGGAAGAGAGAAATTAAATATAGTAAACTGCATGGCAACACAATTCGTCAAAATAGTAATAGACATGCCAAAAGAGTTATCACATGGAACTAGTAATGAAAAGGATTGGATCTAATTCATCTTCATCAAGAACTAATATTATTTAAATAATAAAATGACAAAATTTGACTACAAACTTGATTATAACCAATGCCTACAACTCCTGCTAAAAAAATTAATATAACTACATATTTTGAAAATCTAACCATTGAATTGCATGTTCTTTTATGTTCTTAATATGCATTTCAAATTTTGTGCTAATTAGATGTTAATAACTATTTGACCCATAAACTTATTTTTTATGTATAATTTTATACTATAAAAATTTGAAATTTAAACATTTGATTGATAATATAACTACTAACCTTTTATTTTCAAAAAAATTTGTAATCATGGAGGATATAAGAAGAAACTATAATCCTATGGCAAATTTCTCAAAATTCGCATCCAATAAAAAAAAATATTAAGCAGAGTTGTAACCATTAGTTACAACCAAGTTTGTAGATAAACTTTGTCTTGTTTAAAATAATACTCAAAAAAATTAAAAATAAAAATAAAAAAAGCTGTCTCATCAGAAATTTTCAGGTGCTCCAACAGAATCTCACTAAATTTTTAAAGTTGATATCTCTCGTTCAATCTAGTGGTTAAGCTAACATATGGCCTGTGATATATACATAAAAAAATACCTATCTAATATATACACACTTTTCTTTCTTTCTTTCTTTTTTGCCAATGTGCATATATAAATGCCTATACATTATGTATGCATGTATAGCTAACAACTTCAATATACATGTATAACAAGATATAGCTAGTGTATGATCCTACAAAACTAATAGACTACAAAGAAGGTTAGTGGATAAAGCTACTAGCACTACAAAAAAAAAAAAACCACCTGCTGTGTTTTGACGGCTCCCAAAGGAAGTATGGTGGACTGATCTTGCAATAGAGGATAAATTAATGCTACGTCGCAATCTTTCAGCAGCAATGACACATAGCTGAATCAGTAGGAAAACTCCTATTATTTGGTATCTTCAAGGAAGCAAATTGGAAGAGTGAATATTTTAGATTAGCAAGATCTCATATGACTAAAGGTTAGCGAAGAAAATCCTAAGTGCTAGGCTTTGGCCTTAGGAGCAGGAGGGTTTTCCTTCTGGCTCGGCTGGGATGTAAGAGCGTTCTTGGCCTTAGGATTAGCTTCTTGGGTCTTGGCCTCTGCTTCCTTCGCCTTGGCTACAACTTCATTGTCCTTGGAAGCGTTCTTGGCTTCTAAGGAAGGCTTTTTCTCCTTGCCCTTACCCTTGTTTTTGTCCTCCTTAGCCCTTTGGCCTTGATCACCAGCTTGACTAGATCTCTTCGAAGCCTCAAGGAGAGGGAGAGCAGTTTGGATAGCTTGGGGCTGCTCTGAAGTCTCTGGAGCAAGGGTAGAGGGAGAGGAGATGGCACCAGGGACTTCACGGATATCCGGATGATAGTGTACGTTCCTGGGCTGCCTCCAAACAGAGTCCGCAAGGACTCCCGCAATGCTAAGGGCCTTATCCCATGTCGCATTGCAGTAATCCCTGCGTACCTCTAAAAGCTCCTCGGCGATCCTAATCTGCATCTCCTCCACGCCAAGCAGATAAGACGCCTACTTCTCAGCCTCAATCGCTTCCTTGGCCAGTTGAGTTGCCTCATTGGCCTTCTGTAGCTCAACCTTAAGATCTATGACCAACTACCTTTGGGTGGCCGGATCTATCTCGGTCAAGTGCAATTTTTGGCGCTAATCCTTAGCCTGCCTTTCCACGGTCTTTAGACCCGCCTTAGCATTTAGGCAAGCCTGGTCCGCCGCTTTCAACTTCTCGGACATATCAGCCTGCTCCTATTTGAGGTCCCCCAATGATTTTTCAACATCGGACGGAGAGGGCCTCAACCTCGGCCTCATTACGGGCGTCACAAACCCACTCCTCAGCCACGAAAACTTATCGAGCAATTTGCCCAAACACAATGGAAAAATCACGAGTTAAAAGTAAAGAAAGACCGAAAATACAGCTTTGCATTCAAATTCATGGATATGATAGATTGCTTACCATAGCGAGGTCCCTCTTTAGGGACGGGAAGAGGTCATTCTGCTTAAAGCTCCTGTAAGCTTCCATATCTCTCGTAATGAGTAAAGGTTGCTCCAAGACTTCAGCAATATATCCCACACGCCCCCTTTGGAAGTCTCGGATTGAGGTGTTCCAAGGGATGGGAGTTTCATCCACCTCCAGCCAAGGAGGCCAAGTGCATTGCGTCATGTGCACATCAGCCCTGTTTTGCTCCTCTTGGCTGTCCACTAAGTGGGACCTCTTGTCCCGGGCATCTTTGGCCACCTTCTGTTGTTTTGTCCCCTTCTGAGGACTCAACTCACCTTCCTCAAGAACCTTAATTGGCTTTTTCTTCTTTAAATCAGGAATTTGATTCAATTCGAGGTCGGTGGGGATCGGAGGAGGAAGAAGGGGAAGGGCAGTAGGAACCTAAGACTTGGTGGTTTCTTTCGAAGTTGACACCTTGCTCTTGGAAGCCATATGGTCTCTTAAGCTCTTGTTCCCCCAGTTCAAGGCCATTTCGTCTTCTTCTTCCTTTGATGAGTTGTCTAGACAAGCAACTACTAGAACCGAAGCTTGGACACTTGAATGCCTGTTAGGCTCGCCCATGGCGTCCGAGATGGGGATTACTTGTACTCCTTGAGTCCCCTCCTCTTCAAAACGAAACTTGTCAATTTCTTCTTCAAGCAAGGAGTTTGAGGAGGCGATCTCTTCCTCACTCTCTGCCGCTTTAGGTAGAACCCGATGGACTGGTTGTACAATCAAAGGAGGGTTCTATTGGAGTGGCAATATAACCGGTGGAAGGTCATCTCGGGCTAGGAAACTTGGCAATGACACGTCAATATGAGCTAGCCCTGGGTCACCCACTCTTATGGCATTGTCGATATCTTGGTATGCCTCTGAGATTGGCTCAAAGTCCAAAATCGGATGGATGACTCGTAGTCTGTCTATCCTCACTTACGAAAATCTCAAACCTCAGCAAATAATTGAGAGCTACAACGTTGGTCGGACTAAGTCGGGGCGCTATGTGATTTTTGTCTACAAAAGTAGCCGAGGAGCAAAACATGGTTAGAAAGTTAAGACCCATCATCAAAAGAAAGCAAAATAAAAGAAAAATAATGACATGATTAGGGTTAAAGAAACTAAATTTCTTGCTAAGGAACCTAACTCTAAGGTATCCTACCTGGCTCTCTCTCTTGATTTGGGCAATAAAGGCTATCATGTCACACCCCCGAAGCAATCAGGTAGTCGTCTTTCATCCCCTTATTAGATTTGGGGAGGCACGAGATGAGCCTAATAACTTCGGATCGGGACTTGAGGTAAAATCCCGCATTTTTAAGGGAGTGACACTCGTACATGTGGACCACATCATGTCAGGCGAGCCCCAAGCCCAAATAGTCGTTGAGAGCATCAACACTACCTAAGATCCTAAAGAGGTTGGGTGCGCACTGGTGGGGGCATATCCTATGGTTGAAGAGGTAGTCTCGTTTTATCCTACCCATAGGAAGAGTCATCCCCCCTTCTATGAAAGCTATCATAGATATGATGACTTCCCCCTCTTCTCTGTGTGTCACTATTTGTTCTGGGGAACAGTATTGTAGGGTGACTCCCTGTGGTATGTGATATCTAACCTTAAAGGCCTCTATTTTGGCAGGGGAGTCTACTAAGTGCTTAAACCTACCCATCTAGACAAGCTAAAGGGAAACAATTGAAACTGGTAAATAAAGAAATAAGAACTGGAAGGTTGAGGAGATTGGCCAAGGAGAAAAAGAAAAGTTTAAAGAAATAGAAACTTACGAGAACTAAGATGTGTATTAGTCCCTGAAACCTTTAGAAAGATTTTCCAGGATCTCTTAAAGAAAAGAGGGTGGTGAAGTTTGGAAACTTAGAGAGTTTGGTGAGTTAGAATGCTTAAGAGCTCTGGAGAACTTGAAGATTTGCAAAATAAGGGAAAAATGATTTCCTTTATGGCTTGTTTGGAAGTTTTAAAAAAAAAAAAGGAAAGTAGAGTAGAGGGAGGGAGAGTAATTCAATTATCTTGTTTGGAAGTTTTTTAAGGAATGAGGAGGAGGAGTTTGGAAGGGTTTGAAGGGGTTTCAACCACCTCTAACCCCTCATTTTTAATTCCACCAAATTGGAGAGATTTGGAGGAAGAGTAGAGTAGATAAATTATTGATTAGATAAATTTCTCAATTTACCCTTTCTAAATTAATAATAGACCAATGTTGCAAGTCCATTTTCAAATAAGGGTAAATTTGTCTATTTTAATTATTTTCTCTCATCTCCATCCTAATTTTTAAAACATCTAAATAAGGGGAAGTGCTAATTACTCCCTTCCCCTTACTAATTTTAAAAACATCCAAATAAGGTGGAGGGGAACCATTCCCCTCTACTCTCCTCCCCACTACTCTCCTCCCCTTTACTCCCCTTTACTCTCCTCCCTCTCTAAACTTCCAAACAGGCCATAAAGGCTTTATATAGAGGGTGAAAACAAGTGGGAGTTATCCCGTTCAAAACCCAAGGAGAAATATCAACCATTGGATTAGTGCCTCACCGTTGGATGTAGGGAACATAACACCGCCTAGAGCAATTAATGATGCCTTGCGGGCTCCAAAGTGTTAGTGGCAATGATGGGGCACGCAAAACGGCACTCCCACGTGTGTAAATCAAAGGGCAAAATAATATTAACACATGAAAAATCAAAACCCCACTTTTCTCCTCGAATGGGAGGGAAAAACCAAAGTTTTGAGGAGCTATTATAGGGTTAAGGGCCCAAATTATATATTAGGTCTTAGGCCTTGGCCGAGAACATGAACAGTCCGAGGAGGAACAAATGGTAATGAATGATTCAGGCTCAGGATTTAATGAGTAAGATACGAATAGGAAGTCGGTCCGAGGAGGAATAATTCCTCGGATACAATAAGTACAACTCAAATGTGTATTCCAACAATCAGGGTGACCTTCCAAGAAGCTCCATTGATAGGGACATGCATCATGAACATACAAAAAGGAGAGGAACCCAAAAATATTAAGGGAAAACTGCTACCACCACATTGAATGCACTGCAGCTACTTTTCTGGCTGCATTTATATGGTGAAGACTCTTGAACAATGCTGCCTTGACCACCACAAATCACAGAAAGCCAAAGAAGGTGTACGATGGGACAGATACTCAAGTAAGGGCTCGGATGACCAACAAGTGGAGGATCAAGATGAGTCAAAGGGAACTATATAATGTAAGGGATCTTCCATGAGGAAGGGATTGGAAAAATAGAGAAAGATTATTGTAGCAATCAAAATTATACTTGTATCCAACTGTTATTGATTTGTATGAAAAATACCTCCTTGAACAGTGAATTCATTCAGCTTTATTTTCTTTATTCTTGCTTGATCATCTTTTAAATCCATACTAGCCGTTATCAAATTCTTTAAGGCCTAATTCTTCGACCCACTCCCTACAAATTTATTGTATTGGGTTCATTGGGTCAATATCTCATACATCTTGGGCTTGGGCTGCAAACTGTGTCCCTACATCTATGTTTCAAATAAGTTAAACTTTAACTCAAACTTAAATATTGATAATTTATCTCCAAATTTGCGAAGTTAATCATGAACACTATAAAAGTAAAGCAAACCCCAATATATTTTTTTTAAGCCAAGTAGAGGTATGAGTTCTTCTTATGTTATTTTCTTCTCCTCTATTTTGTCAAAAAATTTATTTTATGGTTTTTCATGTATTTTTTAAAAAGTAATTTATGTAAATGAACCACCAAACTCTCTTTAGCCGTTTTTTAAGAGATAAAAAAGTTTGCAATAATTGAAATTATTCTTTTGAATATAACTCATTTTTCTCTTATATTTCTCTATTATTTAGTCATATTTATTTTGTTTTGTTTCAATAATTTTTAAGTAGTGAATCATCTGATTCTTTAATATATTTTGCTCTTTTAGAAGTTTTAATATCTGAATTTTTGAGTTATTTTTTTGGCTGTATCTCAAACTATCTGACAAATTTTTTGTAAGCCATTGTAAGTTCAAGTAATGTCTTCTTCATCAAATTGTAACACAAATTGAAGTCATACAAAAGCAAATCATGCAATGATGTAATTTCTTAAATTTTTTATAAAATTATTTTAATCTACCTCACAAAGAGGTAGGTCCCCATGTATTGCACGGGTTAGTGACTAGTTATTATTATTATTATTATTATTATTATTATAGAAATTTAATTATGAGATTTTGCTAATAGTTGTTTACTTGATAATCTTTTTGGGTGGAAAAATTTGCAATTTCTACATAGAAAATAATCTTAATAGTCATCAACAACAAATTGTTTTTCTAATTGGTCAAATTAATCCTTGTTAAGCAACAATTGATATGAAATTTTATTTGTTTGCAAAGCATCATCATATGGATATGTTTTGATTTAGTATATTTTTATGGATATATTGAGATAAGCATTGTATTCAAGAAGAGAGATCACGATCATACTTTGTATACTTCAAGAGAGATTAACTGATTTGGGATTAAGGATAACATTAAAATAGATGGCTACAAGTTGAAATTTTGAATGGTGGGAAAACTATTTTTCTCATTATTTTTCTAACTATCATAATTGGAAAAACTTAAAACACTATATTCTACCACTAGCAAATTGGCTCATAATATGAGTAGACGAAAATTTTAATATTAAAATAATGTGTTGTGTGTAGTATAACTTGCCCCACCCCCTTAAAAGTTACCATGACTTTTGAGTGAAGTTGTGATGTGTTTTTGTGTTAGAACTCATTTCTCTTTCCCTTGTGTGTGTGTTTGTTTCTTAAAAAAAAAAAAAAAAAAAAAAACGTAATTGTCCTACATTACTTAAGAAAATGTGTTGTGTGTAGTATAACTCACCCCATCATAATAGGCTTGGGCATGCTAATGTTAAGTTTATTGGAGTTGGAAATTTGTTGGACATGATTAAAACCATTAGGATTCCTTATGAACTAGTGTGGGAAATCAGTTAGGAAAATAGGGTCTACGTAATAATATATGGGGAATAAAAAATAAAAAATAAAATTATATTATCCACGATTGCACAAAGTGCACATAGTTGAAGGAAAGAAACTATACAACCAAAGTAGGCATTCGAGGCTTTAAAATGAACACAAATTTAGCCAAATTTACAGACAATATGTTCTTTTTCCTTTCCTTTAATATTCTTTTCACTCTCGGGTTGAAAGTTGAAACACCAATGATGAACATGATTGTCGATGGAGCAATCGCTCCTCCATTTGTGACCCATCACAATAGTTAACATATATTATGTTATGGGCTTTAGGCCCAGCTAGGTTACTTGTATAGCACACTTGTACTTGTACTACACTTTACTTGTACCACACACATATGTCTCCTATATAAAGGCACTAATGTATATTCTTTGATTTGTGAAATACAACATAATGATTCAATATTTCTAACATGGTATCAGAGCCACCGCTCCGACCTTTTCTTAGAAGTCTTGTCTTTATTAGTGTGACTTCCTTTTCAACAACGCTTCCGCCATCACAACAATCGCAACAACCTCTTGCCGTTGAACCTCCGACGTCATCCAGCCGTCGTCCTTGGGTTCCGGACTGCGCCGCATTGTCATTAAGGAGTTTCACATTGCATAGACAACCGCCCTTTGCACCACCGTTACAAATATTGCTCCGATTACGTTTGTGAAGGTAACACCGAGATCGTCTTGCGCCGATCTACACACTCGTGGAAGCCTCGACGCCATCGGAGATTGCACGCGCCACCACGTGCCGTTTAAAGTTTCTATTTCGTTGATCATGTGCCCTATGCGCTCCCACGCGCCTCTACTTCAGGTCACGCGCCTCCACGCGCTCTCACGCGCCTCAACCTCTTTCGCCGGCGTCGGCCCTCATAGCGCCGTTGCTAACGTCACTTGCTTGCATCAGCCGCCGACGTCATCTTTTGACTCTGGGTGTTTGACCGTTGACTTTTCAGGTTTGACCGTTGAAATTAACTAGGCCGTTGACCGTTGACTTTTCTCCAGGGTTGACTTTTGCGATCCAAGTTCTCCTTTTGAGTTTTTCACGTATATTTCATTTTTGCAATCTGTTTTTGCATATTGTGTCTCTAAATGGATAAAAAATGATATTTTTGTTCCTCGTCCCATCAATACTATATTGGAGGGGAATAAGAATTACTTATCTTGGTCTCAAGCTATGCGTGATTTTCTTAAGGGTCGCATGCTCTGGCATTATTGTACTGGTGCAAACACTATTCCTGTCAAGGGAGCAAGTGACGAAGATGCTGCCTTTCTTGGTCGTATGATTGAATGGGATAGTCACAACCATATGATCCTCACATGAATTTGGAACACTTCCATTCCCTCCATTTCCAATCTGTTGGGCAACTTTGATGATGCAAAATCTGCATGGGATATGTTGGCCAAAAGGTGCTCCACTACTCACGAATCCATGAAATATCAATTAGTGGTTGAATTGCATCAACTCAGGCAGAACCAGGGTAATCCATCAATGACTATTATGATTAGCTTCGCTTCATTTGGGACCAAATTGACCTTTTCGATCCAACTTGGGCATGCTCAAAGGATGCTTAACAATATGCTTCCATTCGAGATGAATTTCGTCTCTATGAATTCCTGATGTCACTTCACAAGGACTTTGAGCCCATTCGATGTCGGCTTCGAATCGCAGTCCTGCTCCCTCTCTTGATACTGCTGTGAATGAGTTGGTTAGAGAAGAAGCTCATCTTGCAACCCTTCAAGCCCAGAATAAGCTTAATATTTTGGCTATTACTCCTTCTGCTCCACTCATAGAGCAACCTCAAAGAATCGGTGATTGCCCTGGCTCTAGCAATCGTCACAAGCAGACCAACAAAAAGTTCTGCAACTGTTGCAAGCGTCTTGGCCACACCATTGAGACTTGTTACCATCACAACAAATCTACTGTTGTTGTTGCTAATATTGAACCTACTCTGCCAATGACTTCCATTTCAGTTGAGTCCAGTCTTTTGGATCCACTATTAACCTTTCCCCCACTGAACTACAGGAGATCATAGCTCAGGCCGTTTGTATGGTCGGTAATGCATCTCTTTCCACTGCCCTATCAGTTCTACCCGGTAAGTCTCAAACTTGGCTTTTTGATTCTACCTACTGCAATTATATGACACCTCATTCGTCCTTATTCTCCAAACTTGACCCCGCATCACATCCTCTAAATATTCATATAGCTGATGGTTCCACCATGCATAGGAATAGTCTAGGTTTTGTTTCAACCTCCAACCTCTCTATTCCTGGAGTTTTTCATGTACCTGACCTATCCTATAATTTGTGCTCTGTGGGACAATTAGCTGAACTAGGTTATCGCCTTATTTTTTACTATTCTGGGTGTATTGTGCAGGATTCAAGGACGGGGTAGGAGCTTGGGACCAGTCCTAGAGTTGGGCGTATGTTTCCTGTGAACAATCTTCATCTTCCACTTGTTGCTCCCTTTTCATTCTCGCTGCAATTGCTGCGATTTCTTCCTTATCGTCTCTCGCACTTTGGCATTCTCGTCTTAGTCATGCACCATCTTCTCGGGTACAACAGTTAGCGTCTAAGGGTCTTTTAGGTTACGTGTCCAAAGACAATTTTGATTGTACTTCATGTCAGTTAGGAAAACAACTAGCTTTGCCTTTTCATAACAGTGAATCCATTTTTAATAATATTTTTGAGTTAATTCATTATGATGTTTTGGGACCTTCTCCTGTTGCTAGTATTGGTGGATCTCGATATTTTGTTGTTTTTATTGATGATTATTCTCGTTATAGTTGGATCTTTCTTATGAAATCTTGTTCTGAAATTTTACCAATATACAACAACTTTGCAAAAATGGTTGAAACACAATTCTCCAAATGTATCAGAATTTTTCGATCTGATAATGCTCTTGAATATACTCAATATACGTTTCAAGCTCTGTTACATTCCTATGGCACTGTACATCATCTAACTTGCCCAGGTACCTCTCAGAAAAATGGTCGAGCTAAAAGAAAATTTCGTCATATTCTTGACACTGTTCGTACTCTTCTTCTTTCTGCCAAAGTTCCTGCCCCATTTTGGGGTAAAGCTGCTCTTCATGCTATTCATGCGATTAATCGCATTCCAAGCACTATCATCCATAATCGGACTCCGTATGAGCATCTCTTTGAGTCACCCCCTGACTATCATCACCTTCGCTCCTTTGGATCTGCTTGTTTCGTTCTTCTTCAACCTCATGAGCACAACAAACTTGAGCCTGGATCTAGACTTTGTTGTTTCCTTGGTTATGGCGAAACTCAAAAAGGGTATAGGTGTTATGATCCTGTCTCTCATCGTCTTCATATTTCTCGTAATGTTGTCTTTTGGGAACACCGATTGTTTGTTGAACTCTCTCACTTTCGTTCTTCCCTGACTAACTCCTCTGTTTTAGAAATCTTTCTAGATGAGTCTCTTATTCCTTCTACAAATACTCTTGATCCTCCTTTGGACTTCTCTCCGGATATTTTTTATGCTTCTCCTAGACAGGTTGAAGATGAACGGGTTGATTACGAGCTACCCCACCTTGAGCCCTGGGTCCCCCCGCTCTCCCGCTCCGCTGAAGATCCTCCACAAGACATTTCATCTCGCCACTCAACCCAGGTAAGATCCATTCCTACACATTTACTTGACTATCATTGTTACACTGCCCTTGCTACACTTCACGAGTCTCAAACCTATCGTGAGGCCTCCACTGACCCTTTATTACTCAAGCCAAGTATGCATCCGACCTTTTGTCTCAAGCTGGACTCACCGACAACAAGACTGTTGACACTCTAGTTGAACTTAATGCGCATCTGACACCCTCAAGGGGTAAACCATTGTCTAATCCTTCTCTTTGCTGACGATTGGTTGGCAGCCTAGTTTATCTCACAGTTACTCGTCTAGACATCTCCTATGTTGTTCATCGGGTGAGCCAAGATCCGTCTACTCCACGATCAACTCACTATGTCATTGCATTCGCGCATTCTTCGATACCGAAGGGCACCCTCTTCCATGGTCTTTTCTACTCAGCTCAGTCTCCTCTTGTACTCTGTGCATTCTTTGATGCTGATTGGGCGGGAGATCCCACCGATCGCAGGTCCACTACAGGTTATTGCTTTCTCCTTGGTTCTTCTTTGATTTCTTGGCGAAGTAAGAAACAAACTTTTGTGGCCCGCTCCAATGCGAAGCAGAATATCGTGCCCTTGTTGATACCACATCCGAGCTCCTTTGGCTACGATGGTTTCTTAAGGATTTGGATATGTCCACCTCCTCTGCTACTCCCCTTTATTGTGACAACCAGAGTGCCATTTATATTGCTTACAATGATGTCTTCCATGAACGGACTAAACACATCGAGATTGATTGTCATTTTATCTGTTATCACCTTGTCCATGGTGCTCTTAAGTTTTTCTCCGTCTCCTCCAAAGATCAACTTGCAGACATCTTCACCAATTCACTTCCTAAGGGGCGCACTCGTGATTTGGTTGACAACCTCAAGCTGGTCTCACATCCACCTTGAGTTTGAGGGGGGCTGTTAACGTATATTATGTTATGGGCTTTAGGCCCAGCTAGGTTATTTGTATAGCACACTTGTACTTGTACTACACATTACTTGTACCACACACATATACCTCCTATATAAAGGCACTGATGTATATTCTTTGATTTGTGAAATACAACATAATGATTCAGTATTTCTAACAACAATGATCTGAACATGAAACTGTTCATGTGCATTGCACCTGAGCTCTATCTTAAGGAACTCGTTGTTGGTGAACTTAAACCGTGTTTATAAGAAAGGAAAGAAATGAGGGTGTTGATTTGACAAATAATCTAAGTTCACCACCTGTGATATGGCTTTTGCAGCATGCCATCTTCTATAAAGAACAAGAAGGTGAGATATTTTCTCCGTTTCGAATCTCTTGCTAAATATGGGAGTAATGTTATAATCATTGCGGGGAATTGATTCCATTGATTTTTGCTGCTAGAGATTGAAAAAAATACCTGACACTTGATAAATGATACAACTAAAATCACCATTGTCAATAATCCTTTATTCATAGATTAATAAATAATGGCCTTGCCATCCTCTGAATGACCCAAGGGGGAAAATTATTTACAATTTGATTTCTTTTCCATTTCTTTTCTATATATTAAAGGAAGCCTCTCTTTATTCATTCTTTAGGGCTGGACAACAGACCATAATCACATGCTAGAAGTCTGAATGATATAAACAAACCAGGCTTGAATGAGTTATGGGATTGCGACAAAGAGGGCACTCAGGCTTTTCATTGCACCACTCCATAATGCAGTTCCTACAAGAAAGTGAAACAAAATAATAGAGTGAGAAACAGGAAGAAGAGGGATGGCAAAGAAAAAAAAAAGGGAGGGGTCCAGCAGAGTACATGAATTTTTGCAATCTAAAGAAACAGTACCAGCAAAATATGTACATTGGCGATTACTAAGGCAGAGTGTAGCTAATTCCACTAGTCGTTTGAGACTGGAAAAGACAGAGAAGTTACAAAATGAAGTTAGAAATCCATAAGCCGTTAGGAAAAGGTCACAAGAAAACAGGAAATTCCCATCATACTAACCTGTTAGATGTTTGATATTGAAGTTGTGATATTAGAGTAAGGTGAACCCCCGGCTCTCTTTTTGTTTCCTCCCTCATTTCTATACTCACTTACTTACAATTTTTAATGAGTAATATGCCCAAATTTTCTGCTTTTATGTTGGTGGAATTATCAGGAATAACCGCTAAATTAATACACAATGAGTTCAAAATTCACTACAAGGGCCAACATTTGAAGATTTTGTACGTTTAGGTTTTGTGATGATTATATATGCTTAGGCACCCCATGAGGCCACTCTTTAACAGTAGGACTTATCCACTTATCCAAGTGTCAATATATGAGTGCACTGCAAAAGCATTGAATTCAATTTCTATAAACCAGTAATCATGTTGTCTGCATTATAATTAATAGCGAAGCACTTTGGCTAATGAGCTCTATAGTTAAAATCACATCTCCTCTTGGATGGATGAGTATACCAAAAAAATTAAGTGAAGCACTTCAACCATATTCACCCTTGGAATGCTCCTGCAAAGGGAATCACGTTAAATTCTGGTGCCGTGCTTTGATATTACTTTTGGATGTTCTTGCTTTTTATCTTTGTCATTTAAGTTAGAGAGTCAAGCCCTGAAATTAATGAGCATCACAGAAGAATTGTATACTTACCTCGGAGACTTTAATTTTGTATCTCCCCTAAACCAACCACCCCCACCGTCCTAAAAAATAAAAAATATAAAATATAAAATATAAAATAATAAAATAATAAAAAAAAACCCCTTCAATGCGAAGGCTGGAAATAGATACTTCCGAAGTTGATGAAGAATCAGACAACCAACTTCCTCTATTATTATCTGTGGATATCAAACTGCCTTCCTCATTCAAAACAGGCAAACCTCGTCCTGCAAACCCAATAATGGAAGAGAGAAATTAAATGTAGTAAACTGCATGGCAACACAATTCGTCAAAATAGTAATAGACATGCCAAAAGAGTTATCACATGGAACTAGTAATGAAAAGGATTGGATCTAATTCATCTTCATCAAGAACTAATATTATTTAAATCATAAAATGACAAAATTTGGCTACAAATTTGATTATAACCAATGCCTACAACTCCAACTAAAAAAATTAATATGACTACATATTTTGAAAATCTAACCGTTGAATTGCATATTTTTTTATGTTCTTAATATGCATTTCAAATTTTGTGCTAATTGGATGTTAATAACTATTTGGCCCATAAACTTATTTTTTATATATAATTTTATACTACAAAAATTTGTAATTTAAACATTTGATTGTTAATATAACTACTAACCTTTTATTTTCAAAAAAATTTGTAATCATGGAGGATATAAGAAGAAACTATAATCCTATGGCAAATTTCTCAAAACTCGCATCCAATAAAAAAAAATATTAAGCAGAGTTGTAACCATTAGTTGCAACCAAGTTTGTAGATAAACTTTGTCTTGTTTAAAATAATACTCAAAAAAATATAAAAAATAAAAAAAAACTGTCTCATTAGAAATTTTCAGGTGCTCCAACAGAATCTCACTAGATTTATAAAGTTGATATCTCTCGTTCGGTCTAGATGAAGCACATTTCTCCAAATTAGGGAAATTAAAACATCTAGATATCTCTTATACACCTTTGTTCTTTAACGTGAATTCCAATTAGGTTCCACCTTTTCAACTTGAATATGTTGACATGAGCTCCTGTAAGATAGGTCCTAATTTTCCTACGTGCACTACAAGAAAAAAGGTCTATTACAACGGAAAAATTCATTGCAATAACTACAAAGTCGTTGCAATAAGGTGTTATTGCAACAATGAAAAAGTTGTTGCAAGCCGTTGTAATAAACTCCAAGGCAATAGGTTTATACAAGAAAAAAATCTCGTTACAATAAATCCTAAATATTGCAACAAACAAGTTGATGCAATAACTTCTTTATTACAACAAATAACTTTGTGGCAATAGCTTATTGCTTCAAAGGTTTTGTGAAAAATGTCATACCTTATTACAACAAACAACCTTGTTGCAATATGTTGAGAGTTTTTTTTTTTTTTTTTTTTTTTTAAATAATTTGTCTACTACCCTATCTTGCAATATACAAATTATAAGATCCCTTTGGCTTTTATTGGTGCCCTTGTCAGGAGTTTCGGGTAAAGCTCCAAGCTAGGATTGGATTTCAAACATTCATACAGTTGATCTCTCTAATAGCCACATAGAAGGGGATGTCTTGGACATTTTGTTGAATTCTACTATTTTGAATCTTAGATCTAATCACTATAAGGGGCGGTTGCCAAGATTGTCTGCAAATGTTGAAGTGTTCAATCTAGCTAACAATTCATTTTTTGGACCTATTTCCACTTTCTTGTGCCAAAAGATGAATAAAAAAAATAAAGTGAAGGTTTTAGATGTATCAAAAAATTTCTTACTTGGAGAACTCTCTAACTGTTGGAGGTATTGGCAATCTTTGATCCATTTAAACTTGGGGGGCAATAATCTATTAGGTAGAATTCCTTATTCTCTGGGGTCTTTAGTTGAACTCAAATCATTGAGTTTACAAAATAATATCATCTACGGGGATATTCCTTCATCATTGAAAAGGTGCTCAAAATTAGGGCTCATTGATATAGGTGATAATAATTTTTCGAGGACCATACCACTCTGGATTACAAAATTGACACAACTTATAGTTTCCCGTCTAAGATCCAGTGGATTCAAGGGAAATATACCTCAAAATATATGCCAACTTTCTTTTCTTAGAATATTGGATCTTGCAAATAATAGCCTATCAAGACCCATACCAAGTTGCTTTAAAAATATCGATTGCCATGGTTATGCCGACCACGAAAATCAAGATGTTTAATTTGTGAGTTTAGAGTACGAATATGAATATGGCTCTTACCTTGAGAATCTTTTGTTGGTTCCAAAAGGACAAGAACTACAATATGAAGAAAATCTTAAATTCGTGAGGAGCACAGACCTTTCAAGTAACAAATTATCCGGATCAATTCCTGTTGAAATTTCAGTTCTTTTCGAATTACGGTTTTTGAACTTGTCTCGAAATCATTTGATGGGCAACATACCAAAAAACATTGGGATAATGAAGGAGTTAAAGTCAATTGATCTCTCACGAAACCATCTATCAGGTGAAATTCCATCAAGTGTGTCTAATTTGTCATTTCTTAATTACTTGGACTTGTCATACAACGATTTCTCAGGTAGAATTCCTTCGAGTACCCAACTTCGGTCTTTTGATCTTGTCGGATATTTTGGCAATTGTGTGGTTCTCCTCTTCCAAAAAGATGCATACCATCAATTGGAGAATCTCATAATAGAACATCAATTGACAAAACAAAAGAAGACTATGAAAGTTCTAGCTTCTATATGGGTATGGGTGTTGGATTCGCAGTTGGCTTTTGGGGAGTTTGTGGAGGTCGATCTCTTCTTGAATAGGACATGGAGGCATGCTTATTTCAAATTTGTTAATGACAAAAAGGATTGGTTTTATGTGACTACAATACTAAAGGTGAAATGGTTACTAGAAAAGCTAAGAAGTGGCCACCTTAGTAAGTGAAGAACATCATTATCTAGCTAAAAGGTATTGCTTCAATTAATGTCCTTATATACTGGTTCTTCATTTTAATGTAGTAATAGCCACTTATTTTGAATATATGATTTAGTTCATAACTAAATGTGATAGTCATTTGGATTTTATTTCACAAATACAGCATGCCTTTAGCCTCAAGTCTTTATTTGCAACTAGTCCATTGTGTTAGAAATAAAGTTCATGCAAATATCTTAAACGATATCATTACTTGTGAGCTACCACTAAAGTTCCTTTAGAGATATTTGAAAGGAAAAAGATAGAGATCATGTGAAATTCTCAATAGAAACAAAGGGCTACTATGACGGGAAGAATTGTTTCTCATATAAAAAAACATCAAATATGTGGTGGAATTTTTGTTTTGTTTTTGTTTTTGTTTTTAAATTAAAATTAAAATTGTTAATTTTTAACTCAATACGTAGCATATTTTTCTCACATCATATGCTATAAGCTTCATTTCCATAGGAAGATTTACTAAAAAATATTAAAGAGGTGGGCTTGACATGAATTCTTAGAATTTCAACATAGCTTAATTTGCATTGCAGTTAATCTTGATGCCTAGGTAGTCATGCTCCACATACCCACATCACTATTATTGAATATTGGAATTTATTGTTTATCCTTTGTGAGTTGGCGCTGGTTCATTCTCTTCAAGAGGCCAAAAAGAATCGTTTGCAAAAGAAATCTTATTGATCTTATTTCATTATTGTTTTATCATAAATTAAACATGTAAAAAATGAAATGAATTACGATTCTTGTGTACGATGCGTAAGAACCGTTTATCTATATAGTGCCAATCATTGTAAGAAGAAAATATTGGCTTAATTGTTTACCTTTTACCTTATTTAACTAAGTTAAGTTTCAAAACAAGTATATTGACTAAGTGTTTCTTATGTACTTATTGATCATATTTGTTTTGCTTGTAATGTAAGCTTGTTTTGGTATTTTTCTTATTAAAAAAAAGGCGTAAATGCACTTTTAGTCCCTATATTTTGACTTTTTTTCATTTTGGTCCTTACATTTTAATTTTACCATTTTTAATCCCTAAACCAATTAATGCGTGTTATTTTCGTCCTTTCCGTCAGTCAACCGACGAGAAATAGCTGAGATGGCAGCCGGAGGCATTAAAATATTACTAAAAAATTATTTGGCATTTTTTAAATGCCAAAATTTTAAAAAATTTTAATTACTCAATTTTAATTAAAAAAATAAAAATAAAAATAAAAAACAAAAAAATTATTTTCTTTCAAACAAAAATTTTACTTTCTTTTAATTAAAATGAATTTTTTTATTCCAATCTTTTTTTTTCTTTTCAGAAGATCACCACCAAATCAAACCCAAGAAAAGAATAGAAACCCAGCAAAAGAACATTATTACTTATCATTATTATTGTTGGGAAATTTAGACCCCGGTTGATAGAATTTAGACCCCGGTTAATTAGATTTTTTATGAATAAAACTTGTTAAAACAAACGAACATCAATATCATGTCAAAATCATATGCAGCAGAAAAGTAAATAAGACAAGATATGATAACCTAGAAAAACCAATGAAACAAACTAGTTTCACAGTAAAAAAACCTAGGGGGAAACCTTCCCAAAAAGCAATACACTATAATGAAAAAAAGTTTCAGATCTAGTACAAAACCTTTGTCTCTAGACTCTAAAATTCCCATAGATGAACTTACAGCAGAAACCTTCTACCGCTTCAGAATTTTTGAACTCTTAAATATATGAATGCCACCCTTTTTATGCACGAATCCTAATACGTGACTAACCAATTACACAGATCCCAAGAGGGCGACTTCAATCACCAACTAGAGAAGTGATCGGAAGAGGGAAAAGGAAGAGAAAAGTGGCATAAAATCCGCGTGATAGCCGAAGGGAAAATGAGCTTATCACGAGTAGCCATATCCCTATACACATCTAAAAGAGATTAAATAAAATGTGAAGGAAAATCTATAGTGAGGTGCTCTAACAAAGAAAGCAAAAATCGAGCACAAGGCTCTGTGATAGAGTTATAGTGAGAGAATGGGTGCAAAACAAAAGTCATCACCATGTTCATGAATCTAGGACCTTTAGTAAAGGCCTTACATGGTGAAAACTAACGATCACCCTAATCAAAAGGGCGCTCACTGAAGGCAGAAATAATCTCATCTTTAGACACAGTCCTCAGACGCTCACAACCAAGGTAGTCAAGAGACTCTACCTTAGGCACATGAAGCACATCCACAACAAGCTGCGGTGTGACAAGAATGTGTGTACCTCAAACGCGAGTAGAAAAATAAGGTACTGAAAAATTAAATCTATGCATATTGGAGTAAAACTCCTGAATCAAAGACTGAGATGGACATGTGACTTGCGGTGGCGGCGCCACAGTCGTCGGTGTTCCCAGAAACACCCTGACCTGAAAAAAAATTACTAAAAAAAAAATTATATTTAAGTTAAATTAGGAACACCCTCAAAACAAAATTAGGAACACCCTCAGATTAAAAAAAAAAAAGCCCAAAAAAAATGAACTAAAATCTGAAAAAAAAAAAAAAAAAAAAATTGTAACAAAGCCAAGCCAAAATTTATCTGTTCAACTTTCAAGAAAAAAAAAAATTGAATCAGAACCAAGCCCATGGCAAGCCAAGCCCACAGCGAGCCCAACAGAGCAAACCCACCCACAGATTCTCAAAAAAAAAAAAAAAAAAAAAAAAAAAAAAAAACCAACACAAAATCAGAAATCAAACTTACCCACCGTACCCATGGTCACGTCGCTGCAGAGAAAACCAATCCCCAATACAATGATACAGTCTATACAATACAAAGCAAAAGCAAAACAAACCAAAAGCCATATTGTGTTTATCAAAAGAAAAAAAAAAAAAAACCCCAATGCAGAGCCTCTGTACCAAAACGGTCAAACCAAACCAAAAAACCCCAGTAATGGCTCCTCCTCGTCGCCGCCATAGCTCGCTCCTCATCGTTGTTGCCGTAGCTCGCCCCTCATCGTAGATCGCAAATTGTAGACCGTAGATCACAGTCGCAGATCGCTCTACTCAACTCCGGTGCTCGGTGCTTGGTGCTTGGTGCTCGGTGCTAGCAGATCGCAGATCCCTCCAGACCGATGGACCCTCCCCGAGCTTCAGCTCCCTCAAGGTATTTCTAATTTCTCTCTCTTTTTCTCTCTCGGTTTCTCAGTCTCTCTCTCTTTATCTCACCGAGTGTGATTTTCTAAAATAATAAACGTCTCTCTCTCTTTGGTCTTTATTTAAATTAACTCAGTAACTCTCTCTCTCTCTTTGATTGGCTATTTGGCTGGCCGAATGAATCACTCCTCTCTCTGATTGGCTAGCCAAATGGATCATTGTTTGTCTTTATTTATATTTTGCTTTTTCCTGTTCTTTGTCTTTTTGAATTTGGCTTTAGTGTTTATTTTATCCGTTGGTGCTGTGTTGGTCAGTGTGTGTTCTGTGTTGGTATGATATTAATTGTCTTTTAGTGAATATTGTGATTTGTGAATCTTGCGAAATTTTCTGATTGGCAGGCAATTGTGGTTGGGCATCGAGCAATAAGGCTTATGCTTGTCCATTGAGTGGGGTGGGGATAGATGGGGTGATGGGCACATCACACATGGGGCCGGGAGCACAATAATTAAAGCAATGTAATATGCTATACATTACACTGTTTTAATTATTGTGCTGCACATGAAATGTGTAATGTTAGGTTTTTTTAGTGTAATGTGTACAAGGGACTAAATAATATAATAAATTAAAGCAGTATAATTAATGACAAACAAATTAAAGTAATATAGTTTATTGTTACGCTAAACAACAATAATTAAAGCTGTATAATTAACCAATACATTATAAAAGACAAATAAATTAAATTATGTTAGGCTAAATAATAATTAATAATTTTATAATTAATGAAATAATAATATAACAAATTATAGGTTATAAAAGACAAACAAATTAATGAAGCAACTAAACGATAATAATTAATAATTTTATTAATATTTCAAATGAACTTATAGTTTATTATTTATTCTTTTGCTAGAATTATGGACAAATATTTGATAAGAAAACCACGTACCCAAGATTCATCTCTGTGCAAGATTCATCTTCATCTTCTAAGCGAATTCGTGTTGACTTTAACTTAGAAAATCTTCCTTCAGATCCTGGGCTATGACAAAAGATATCATCTTATCATCCTAATAATCATGATGAAATAAGAAGACATTATTTAACAAAAGGCCCTTGTCAACTTGTTCTTCATGATTTCCCCGCATCATATTTTTCTGAAAAGCTCCGTCGATTTAGATCCGACTGGTATATAGGTAGAAAGTGGTTGGAATATAGCGGCATTTTGTTTTTATTTCTACCTATTTGGGCGGCAAGATGTTGGTAAGCAAGGAGGAGGTGATACTTTTGTAACGAAGGGATTCAAACTTTGGAATCAGGTTGCGAAGTTAGAGTCCCATGTTGGAGGAGTTAATAGTGCTCATAGCCAAGCTATCAAGAAGAGCGAAGATCTCATCAAGGAAAAGCAACACATTCAAAGTGTTTTGGTTAAACAATCAAATAAAGATAAACATAATTATCGGGTTCAATTAAATGCAATAGTTGATTGCATAAGATTCCTTTTATGCCGGGGATTAGCTTTTCGTGGTCATGATGAATCTCAAGGTTCAAGTGATAAAGGAAATTTTCTTGAGCTTGTACAATTTTTGGGCGATCACAATGAATCTATCAATGAAGTGTTGCAAACAGCTCCAAAAAATTGCAAGCTTACCCACCCGGATATTCAAAAAGATATTGTGAATGCAATTGCACAGGAAACATCCAAAGCCATCATCAAGGATCTTGACAATGGGTTCTTTTCAATATTAGTTGATGAGTCACGTGATATCTTAGTGAAAGAACAAATGTCCCTCTTTCTTCGTTATGTGAACAAAAAAGGGATTATTATAGAGCGGTTCCTTGGTATTGTACATGTTGCAAGTACCACTGTTTTGTCACTCAAATGTGCTATTAAATGTTTACTTTGTGAACATAAATTGAGTTTGTCAAACCTACATGGGCAAGGTTATGACGGGGCTAGTACTATGCAAGGTGATATCAATGGTCTCAAAACTTTAATTTTGAAAGAGAATAAGTCAGCATTTTATGTCCATTGTTTTGCTCATCAACTTCAATTGACACTTGTTGCTATTGCTAAAAATCACATTAACATTGCTGAATTTTTTTATGTGGTTAGTAATTTAGTAACTGTTGTTGGAAGCCCTTGTAAGAGACGAGATGCTCTTCGAGATGCACAATTTGCCAAAATTAAAGAAAATTTGGAGAATGGTGTATGTAGAAGTGGGCAAGGTTTGAATTAAGAAACAAATCTTAAACGTCCTGGTGATACACGTTGGGGATCATATTATGGGACTATTTTGAACTTGATTTTAATGTTCTCTGCTGTTGTTGAGGTACTTGAGATTATTGAAGAAGATGGCCTGTCCGACCAAAAAGTTGAAGCTCGATCTATTATGAGGTCAATTCTATCTTTTGAATTTGTCTTTGCCCTACATTTGATGAAAAATATTTTAGGGATCACAAATGAGTTGTCAATAGCATTGCAAAAAAAAAAAATTAGGATATAGTAAATACTATGGCTCTTGTTAAAGTGTCTAAGCAAAGATTGCAAGTAATGAGAGAAGATGAATAGGAATCTTTATTGACTCAAGTATCTTCTTTTTGTACCACGCATGATATTTCTATCTTGAATATGGATGAAACATTTGTAGTTAGTGGGAGGTCACGACGCAACACTCAACAAAAGACAAATTTACATCATTATCGTGTTAAGCTATTCTACACAGTCATAGATATGCAACTTCAAGAGCTTAACAACCGTTTTTCCGAGGCAAATACCAATTTGCTACTTTGTATGGCTTGCTTAAATTCAAGTAATTCATTTGTGACTTTCGATAAGGAAAAGTTGATTCGTCTAGCTAAGTTCTATCCCTCCGATTTCCTTGGGACAGATATTTTGGCACTTGACTCTCAACTGCAGAATTACATTTTTGATATGCGCAACAACGACTTCTTTTTAGAGTTTCAAGGAGTTAGTGAACTTGCTGAAAAGTTAGTGAGCACAAGGAAGCATGAGACTTATCCTTTAGTCTATTTGCTTGTAAAGCTAGCTTTGACCCTTCCAATTGCTACTGCAACAATAGAAAGAAGTTTTTCAGCAATGAAATATATAAAGAATGAACTGCATAATCGAATAGGAGATCGGTGGATGAATGATTGTTTAATTGTGTATATTGAAAAAGATGTAGCTTGTAGCATTGATAATGAAATTATCATGCAAAGATTTCAAAATATGAAAACTCGTAGAAGACAATTGTAAATTTTATGTATTTACGTATTTTTTGATTGTTGTTGTTATCGATATATAAAATTTTCTTTTTATTAAATTTTGTAATTTATGCTTGTTGAGGAATACCACGACAAAATTTCCTAGAGTCGCCTTTGGTGACTGGGACATCACATAGTGACTCCATACCCCGACTATGAATGACATTGGGTAGGTTAGTGTCGGCGAGGTCCGCTAAAATGACTCGGCATTCCGAATGAACACATCGTCGAGAAAAGTTCTCCGAGAAAGCCTTTCGGGCATCCTCATCATGGAACCGAATATGAGAAGGAGTAGGACTAGAAGACGAAGATGTCCCGAAACGAAAAGGGTTCCGAGACGGAGCAAACTTACGTTTAGGTGCTATAGACACGACTAACGTAAACAGAATAGAGAGGGAGAGAGGGAAACAATCAGAAAAGTCCCAGAGCAATTCAAATATATCAAGATATATTGAATAGAAAGAACGTATGCATGGGAATGTATGAACATGTGACATGCAAAAGAAATTGCATCATAGGCTTAACCTAATCCAATCCTACCAGCACACACTCAATTGCACACATCTAAAATTCATGATAATACTGTTATAATGCTTATGTGATGCAATGCATGAAATTTAAAACTCATTTAAGTGAAAACTCATCCCAAAATTTCAACAATAACTCAACAAATTTGAAAAACCCCAAAACTTTTCAAAAACCCCAAAATCTAGGTTTTAAAACATGAAATGCATGAAGAATGAGAGATTAAAAGCTTACCAAGTGAAGAAAATCTTGAAAAAGCTTGTAGAAACCGTGAAGAAAAGATTTGGAGTGAGAGAGAGTGTTTTGGGAGGTAAGAAGACACTTCTGTCGAGAGAGATCGAAAAAAATGAGAAGAGAATCGCGCTGAACATATATATAGAAGTTCAGTAAATCTTGACAGATAGAGGTGTCGAGACAGGTGTCGAGAATGTGTAGAGCAAAAAGACGTCGACAGATGAAGCTGTCGAGGTTTGATCAATCCACCAGGTGTCGAGAAGCTATCAAGGAGACAGGAAATTTCTCGATCAATCCACAAGCTATCGAGAAGGTGCCGAGATTGCAATAAGAAAAAGCCGAGAAGCTCGACAAACAGCCAAGTGTCGAGGAGCTGTCAAGATTGCTTTTAAAAACAGTTTTTCGAGAAGAGAAAAACATAGACATGAATGCAATCAAGCATGTAACTCAACCAATGATCTAATCAATATATTAAGCTCTTAAAATCATCTCTCAACAAAAATTTTAAGCACATGTATCCCAAAAACACACACACACACACACTAAACAAGTCTAAACCAATTTTATATTTCAAAAACAAGTCAAGACAATTTAGTGAGCATACATTAACACTTGTAAACCTTGTGATGGCCAAATCACATTGTGCCTACACATGTATCAAGAGTAGCAAAGAATATTGCATGTTGTGTATGAAAAATATCGCAAGATTGCATAAGTGTATACATATTATGACGATTTGAGATATGAGAAAATCATTTTAACTCACATACAATCATAACTGTTTGATAAGGACTATCACCTTCTAGGTACATCCTATAACTCCCACATCTCCTAGAATACACGCTTGCAATCATATTTTAAAAGCATTTTGATCTTTTTGCTTTTTTATTTTCTTTACATATTTTTCTTTTTAGCAAACCATACATGGGCATATAAGAGATAGAAAATAAATACCCAATTATGTTAAGCATTTGACATTCCAATTTTGCTATGCCGAAGCACACAAATGTCATTCATGATTGACGGGCAACAATAATGAGATGGTTATTTATGCCTTTCTCTTAGGATTTTTTAGTCTTTTCTGTCAAAAAGAGTGATATGAGTGTTAAGTACAAGAGATAACTTAATCTTACTCATCACAAACAAGAGCCACAAAGCTCACTTACTTAGTTGTGCATAGAGATGCACATCCAAGCTACAAAAGATACAAAGTTTTAGAAAATTTTAATTCAATGGTCATCCAAGGTACACGGGTGCCAATGTACACAAAACACACACTATTTTTGTATTTTTCTAATTTTTCAATTTTTTTATTTTTATATGAAAAACAAAATAAGTAAAACTGAAAAATAAACAAACAAAAACATGTTAAGCAAAGCAAAGCATAAAACTAGACTGACTCAAAGCTAGAAAGCAAAACACACAAGTAATGCAAATAAAAACAAGTAGAGAGAGAAAAAAGTGATAGAATCACTTGGAGCCCTTTTCCTTTCATACCTTGGAAGAACCTTTCCTTTGATGAAACCCTTGAACCGGCGATGAAAGGAAAGAATTGAGACCGTTCAAGTTCGAAAGGAACATGAGTGCTTTGAGAAGATCTCTAAAAGGAGCAAGAGAGGATTGAAACTAATTCTGGCTTCCGGATGCTATCATGTTGTTGCTCTGTTGAGTGGCTAACCATTTATAATAATTTGGTCAAGTATGACCGGCAACCCACAATGATGATAGAGATGCTACCTCTTCTGTTTAGGCTTTTAAGAGTTAGCTTTCTTAGCCCTAGGGTTTTTAGCTTCTTTCTTCTCAAGCTTAGGGGATGCTCCTAAGATAGATTTACCCTTATCTATGTTCTCACTAACTAATTCAGTTTTAACATCATTGTTCTCAATTTTAATATTGTTAACAGGAGGAACAAAAATAGTAGTACTAGTAGAAGCAATACTAGGAGAAGAGAAATCATACCCTAAACCTATTCGATCAAAAGTAGATTTTTGAATGCTAAGCATCTCGTCAAGCTTCACACTTGAAGTCCTCTCCAATTGAGCTCTAACTTGAAACAACTCTGCTTCAACTTCTTAGTCTTCTCAGCCAAGAAATTGTTCTCAAACCTCAGTGCTCTAATAGTCTGATTAGTTTCATCAAACTTTGTGGAAAGCTCTTCATGATCAAGTTCCATATCACTGAGCTTCTTGGTGGTCAGCCTATAAAGCTTCTCGTGTTTCTCCGACAACTTGTATAGTTTCTCATAGGCAGTATGGCTATCATCTTGATCATCCATTTTCTCAAACTTAGAATCCACCAATTCCTCTTCTTTGTCCACATCTTCAACAATCCCCTTAGTAGGATTGACGGTGGCAGTGAAGCCATTTAAGATTCTGTCATCCTCATTCTCGGAATAATCCTCGGGCTTAGGGTCGCTCAAAGTAGTAGCAAGTGCCTTGCTCTTCCCAATGCTCTTGAGATATGTGGGACACTCTTGCTTCATGTGACCAAAGCCTTGACACCCAAAGCACTTAGGTCCTGCAGGAACAGTGTATTGACCGTCATCCCTAGCATCCTTCTTCCCTTAGTCTTGGCTCTTGAACCGAGAAGAACTGGATTGCCTACAGTCCTTGTCGAAGCCCTTTCCATTGGCATTCTTCATAAACTTCTTGAAGCGCCTAGTGATGTAGGACTTCATCTTGGAATCTCCATCATTTAAAGACTCATCGTATTCTTTTGCTCTTGGCCTTGAGTGCTATGCTCTTGCTCTTACCCGACTTACCAATTCTAGTTAACCCTAGCTCATAGGTCTGCAGATTATCAACCAACTCAATCAAAGAAATTTTGTCAATATCCTTTGATTCCTCTATCATCGTGATCTTGGCATGGAATCTCTCAGGCAGAGATCTGAGTACCTTTCTCACAATCTTGGGTTCAAGAATGGTTTCTCCAAGATTAAAAGCTGAGTTCACTATGTCCTTGAGCTTGGCATAGAACTCATCAAACGATTCGTCCTCCTCCATCTTGATTTCTTCAAAACTTGTAGTGAGCGTCTGAAGCTTTGAATCCTTGACAGCCTTGGTTCCTTCATAGGTTGTCCGGAGAATGGTCCATGCCTCCTTAGCAGTTTGAGTTGAGGATATCTTCTTGAACTCCTCATTGGTGATCTGACTTGAATAAGGCATTCAATGCCCTGCTGTTGAAGTTTACTGCCTTGATCTTGGCTTCATCCCAATCTGTTGGCGCTTCCTTTGGCTTGGTCTACCTATCTCAACGACTTGCCACACCTTCTCATCTAGAGACTGTAAGAAAGCTCTCATGCGTACTTTACAGTATGCATAATTAGTGCCATCAAATAAAAGAGGTATAATTAATGACTGTCATCTATCCATGACAAACAGGGGTCAATGGATCAACACAGCAAAGATTAAAACTTAATCAGAGTGTGCCTGCTCCGATACCACTTGTTGGGAAATTTAGACACCGGTTGATAGAATTAACAAGTTTTAAACCTAAGTTGTTAATTAGATTTCTTATGAATAAAACTTGTTAAAACAAACGAACATCAATATCATATCAAAATCATATGCAGCGGAAAAGTAAATAAGATAAGATATGATAATCTAGGAAAACTAATGAAACAAACTAGTTTCATAGTAAAAAACCCGGGAGGGGAACCTCCCAAAAAGCAATCCACTATAATGAAAGAAGTATCAGATCTAGTACAAAACTTTTGTCACGAGACTCTACAATTCCCATAGATAAACTTACAATAGAAACCTTCTACCGCTTCTTTAACCTCTAAACTCTTCAATATATGAACGCCACCATTTTTATGCACAAATCCCAATACGCAACTAACCAATTGCGAGGATCCGAAGACGCAACTTCAATCACTAACTAGAGAAGGTTGTTGGCTGCAAAGTTCTTGAGTTCATCCAGACGATGACGATCAAGAAGATGCTTGGTCACAAAATTCTACGGTGCACATACACAGCAACTTCTTCACAAGAGAGATGAACTAGGGCAAAACTTTGTCTCCGGTCACAAATTGCTTGAACAAACTTTGCTCAATGCTTGTGCAACTTGTCAACACTTTGACGACCCTTAAAATAATCCTTTTATATGTCTAGGGTTAAGAGAAAAGAAAGCCCAAAAACATATTCACGAATCCCAAGAAAACAGAACAGAAAATCTGTTTTTCTTAAACCTCGACAGATAGCATCTGTTGAGATGCGATCGAGCAAATTTGTCAAGCTACGAGGCTGAAATAGCTTCTTGAACTCGATAGATAGCCAACTGTCAAGCTAGCTGTCGAGCTTTAATGAATAGCACTTCTTTAGCTTGTTTCTTGGACAGACTTGCATGACTTCAATACTTGATCTTGAAACACGGTTTCTTGAAGTATTAAACTCATCCTAGATCTACCCAAATACAAGTAAAGTGCATTTTGTCAAAAAATTAGCCAATTACATAAAATAGTGACATATGCTCCTAACAAGTGAATCACATATATCCTAACAATTATTTTTCATAAGAACATTACAACCTGTTCTTCGTGTTCTTCCCAGATCAAACCCAAAGAACCAACACCACAAATCCAAAGACCAAAAACTCAAACCTAGATCACAAAGACAAAGAAAAAAAAAAAAAAAAAAAAAGAGACCAAACACAAACACAGACCCGGATCACAAATAGAGATCAAACGCAAACAAAACCCAGATCACAACCCAAGCCAAAATCATCAACGGACCCAACCATCGATCCATGTTCACAACACCCACATGCAAGCCTCCAAATTTTTCCTTTTCCCATTGTTTTCATGGCATCAAGACCCCACGGCCTCCATGATCAAAACCTCGAAGATCAGCCACTTGATCCGCTCGCCACTTTGGTCAATATTGGGTGAGGTAGAAAGAGGTGTGAGAACCACTGATCTTGGCTTCACAACCACCGATCCGGGCTCCAATATCGAATCGGTGACTGGGTTTTCTTTCAAACACATAGGCTCTAAAAGAAGATCAAAATTTTTGTTTATAGTTATGGAAAGGGTAACCATTATCACTAGCTTCACAAACAAGGACATAATTCTTTTTTTTTTGAAATTACAAAGAAATGATTTTTGTTACTTGTTATTGAAAATTAAGAGAAACCCATAAGAGGAAAAGTGAAAATAAATAAAAGGTTAGAGCCAAAGAGACCTGAATAGGGAAGAGCTTGGTGATACCCCTCTTGGCCAAAGCAAAGATAATCTCCTGAGAGATTTCAAGCTTAGCGACCTCCAAACCTTCATCGACTTTCGGTGACGAAGACGAAGATGAGGCTTCAGATTCATAATCGGCTATGGTAGCGTACTTGGCGAGAGAAGGCGAGGAGGCCTTGAAATTCAACGGCCTTGATTTGAAATGAAAGGCTCTTTTTTTAGGAAATAGAAATGGGTATGCAGTGTCTCCATTCTTGACAAGGTGGGAAGATGGGGTTGATGAATGGTGTAAGTATTGGGTTTGAAGAGTAAAGGAAAGGTTGTTGTTGTTAGTTGTGAAGGAAGAAGAAGCAAAAGCGATGATGGTGCGTTTAGAGATGATTGAACAACCTGGGTTTTCTTTTTCTTCGGTGGTGATCTTTCGGAAAAAAAAAAAAAAAAAAAATTCATTTTAATTAAAAGAAAGTAAAATTTTTGCTTGAAAGAAAATAATTTTTTTGTTTTTTTTTTTATTTTTTAATTACAATTGAGTAATTAATTTTTTTTTTTAATTTTGGCATTTTAAAAATGTCAAATAATTTTTTTAATAATATTTTAATGCCTTTGACTGCCACCTCAACTATTTATGTCGGTTGATTGATGAAAAGGACAAATATAACACACATTAATTGGTTTAGGGACTAAAAATGATAAAATTAAAATGTAGAGACCAAAATGGAAAACAGTCAAAATATAGGGACTAAAAATGCATTTACGCCAAAAAAAAAAATGCAATGTTTTGGTGTTTGAAATAAAAACAATAAATAAAACAATACACTATAATCGCAAACATATGAGTGTTAAATTAGGACATAGTCACTTTTGCTTCTTTTTTTTGATCAAACGCTTTTGCTTATTGAGTGTTAAATAATCTATTTTCCAGAAAGATATACTTTACCTTTTTTATTTTCCAATCCCTTAAAAGTCAAAATAATCTGGTCAATTGATCATTCAAATTGTGACATGGGTAGTTTTGCATATTTGAGTATCAAATAACCTATTAGGCCAAAAAATATACTTACTCCACCTTTTTATTTGCCAATCTCATAAAATTTAAATGATCGCTCATTTACCATTCAAAAAAACATCTTTTTTTCCGTTGTTGTTGTTAGGAGAGGCAAATTACACCATCCTGTGTTATATACGTAAAACATGGAGGTCTCTTGTGCTTTAATTGGGAAATTACAACATCTTGTGGTTCCACTAACTTCAATGGAATTTTATGATTTGGCAGGTGCAAACATCACCTATTGGGATGTTTTTTTGGATTATTTGTGAAGATGTTATGTGTGTATTATGTTATGTAGATTCCCATTATACAGGGGATCTTGATTGTAGAAGGTCCAATCATTACGCGCAAAGAGAGGCAGAGAAAATGAGTGGCTTTGCGCTGGGTTTAGCGTTTGATTCCAAATCAAGTCAAATGGTAATGGTGGCTCTGCTTTTAACGGTTGGGACCTTCTATGCTGGCACCCTCTTTGGCAACAATGACCCCATCTACGTCTCCAAGCTCCCTTCCAATTCTTCTTCTTCTTCTCCTTCTTCCTTTTCCACTGGTAACACCTCTCTCTCTCTCTCTCTCTCTCTCTCTCTCTCTCTCTCTCTCTTTAACTTTAATGGGTGTCTTTTTTTTTTGGTGGGTTTATGTTGTTGGTTTGGTAAATTGGGCAGCTTTAATAGTTATGCATGGTGTAGTTGGAATTTAGATCGATAGCTTTTATGGGTGTTCAAATCTTTGTTTTTTTGGTGGGTTTATGTTGTAGGTTTGGTAAATTGTACAGCTTGAATAGTTATGCATGGTATAGTTGAATGTTAGATGGAATTGTTTTTAATGGGGAGTGTGATGGATCTTGTTTAGTAGTTATCTTTTGGTTTATGGTGATTTTGGTGGGGGAATGTATTTGATTTCATGGTCAAGATTTTGAAATTGTATGGACATGATACATTGTGTGGTTTAAGTGAGACTGGGAATTGGCATAAGTTGGGTCTATGTAATTTTTCAAAACTAAACTTTGTAGAAGGTGTCTACATTCTCTAACTTAATCTTTTATTACACATGCAAAGCTAAGATGGAGAGGGCATACTCGACTATGAACCCAAAGCATAGCTAGCTCATCCTTATTAGAAGTTGTCTGGCTGAGTGTCTTTAGTATATGGTGTGAGAAAAATGGATGAAAATCATGTTAATGAATAATGTTGTGGGAGTTGTTCAGTGCCATACTCTTATATACAACTCCCATAGCATAAATGTAGATTGGATTTGAAAGGAAGTTCTCAATGCCATGATCTCTTAGGCCAGTACTGCATAATTCCCACAAACTGAGTATTGTTTGATGTCATTAAAGTATTTGAATGCATAATATGCAACAGATCTTATGGGTATAAATTATGAAATTCAAACTCTTTAATTATTGCGATTGCATGATAGAAGTCTGTTCTTAAGTGCTGTAATTCAGGGCGTGAACATATAATGCAGTGCACATTGTACAGTTGGTTGGAATGTCTTAATCTATGATTTGACTTATTTGATGTATCTTGTTGATTGTTGCCATGAGGTCATCTATGTGCTCCTTTTTTTTGACGCTTTTTCAAAAGTGGCGCTGAAAGTTGTAGTGCGTGAACAGCGAAAGTTCTCTTTTCATTACTTTAATTTTAACGGCTACTATAAACTTCTTTTCATATTTTCTTCTTAAAAAAAGTTATTTTCATATTGCTTTTTCACCGGGGCTATATAGCTTTTTCTTTAGAGTAAAAAAACTAAAAAATTCAAGCACCACAATGAGGAAGACAGGCAGTAACTTCCCATTGACAAGAGAGGTCCTGTTTATATTGCTATTTTTTGCCAGCTATAAGGTTCTTTTTACATTTGCTTTTTGACCCAAGTTAAGAGTTTATATATATATATATATATATATATATATATATATATTATTAAAAAATTAATTATTTAAGTGAAGTATGAAAAATCATGCAATTATCTTTTAAGAATTGAGATTTAAAATTAAATATTTTTTTTTATTTCAACATTAGAACAAATGAATAATTTTAAGAGTCTGAATTTGATAAAGAGTTAGTGTAAAACTCTTGGTTTACCCCTCTAATACCATGATACTAAATCAGCATTTCACAAATAAATCAATAGAGCCTTCCATGAAATGCATATTTGGTATTCAACTTGATTTGGATCATTACACTTGCATTGTGGATCTTTGGCTCGATATGGAAAACTTAAAGAGGCCTAAGCCTTAATATTGAAAATTGTGATTTTCCAGATAGTAGGATTTGGGGTTCTCTTCTTGCAGCTTGTAGAGTTCATGAAGACATTAAACTTTGGGAATATACAGTACAAAGGCTTTTAGATTGGAACATGATAATATTGGGTATCATACTCTGTTGGGTAATCTACAGGCAAGTTTTGGACAATGGAATGGAGTTGACGAAGTAAGGAGGGTAGTAAATGAGAAGGATCTGAAGAAGAAACCAGGGTGGAGTTGCATTGAGGCTAAAGGGATGATCCATGGATTTGTTTCTGCAGTAGATCACACCGTCAAATAGAGGAGATTTATGAGATATTGGCATGTTTAAGTCAGATGATACAGGAGTTTGTATGGTAGTATCTGCTGAATTTATCAACTGAGTGGTGCATTCTAATACCCCAGCAGAGACATTATCCGGGTTTAGATTCGGTATCCACATGTTCAAATATGAGGGGGCTGAATGAGAGGTAATATGCAGTTGGCAGAAAGGACCACCTGAGACATGCTTGTTTTGCTTCATTCCTCTGCCAAAAGATTATATGAAACCCATAAATGGCCAACCAGCAGGGATTGTGTGGTGAAGCAATGTGAATCACAAATGACTTGACAAATTTGGGTGCATGAGAAGAATTGGCTTTGGTGGTTCCTCGGTGGTGTTATGCACTTTATACATGGGGTGGCTGAGCCTGTTCAAAGGGACAATTGTTTGTCATACCCCTCTTTTGTTTACACGTGTTTGCTTTCTCCGGTGGTATGACTCATGACTGGCTATGTAGTTAGCATTTGATACTGCTTTTGTTTGTCATTTACAAAAAATAAGATAGGTAAAATTGAAGTCATTAATGGGATGAATTTTTGAATTTTTCTAATTAGAAAAAATATCATTTATTTGGTTTTATGGCGCATTTGGTCATGCTTTCCCTGTAACCCCCTCCCAACCAAAAAAAAAAAAAAAAATGCAACAGCCAACTAAAGAGTACAGAGATGTAAGCCAAACTAGTGCTGGAAAACCAATAGTCCCAAGTAATGTCTTCCCCAGGAAGAGAGGGAGGAAAAAGGGAAAATAAAAGGAAGAATAACTGACATATCAAAAAAGTGGAAAGAAATGGTCCAATGAAAGGAGTGTAGATGTGAATTATAGTCTGAAACTGACATTTTAAGTCATTTTCTGTTGATAATTATTTAATTTTTCCTACTACTTATTAGCATGTGTGGTATTTTTCTTATTGTTTTTTTTAAGTGACCGAAACAAGATATTCACGTTTTTCACTAAAATTCGATTTCAACTGCAAGTTCCAGTTTGTCTATTTTGATAATCATCTTTTAATAAATACTGTCATGTACTCATGTTCAATGCTGGAGCTTTCCTACTTCAAAAATTACAAATGGGAATTTTACTTAATGTTATTTGTTTCAAGGAATATTTAATGTTATTATATATCAGCAACTATTATCCATGTTTTGGGAGTTGACTGCTTGAAGGATGAAGCTAACATAATTTGCTCTATTATATATATCCGGTATATTAGTCTAATAATTTGTTCATTTTTCTCCTAATAATTTTGATTCATACTATGAAGATTCCGCCTAGCCTGTTGCTAAAGATTTGTCTTATAGTGAATGAATAGGTATAAAGCTTGTTGTCATGCAAACTCATCAACTTCTTATCATTTCCTATGTTCATACTACACAATGTACACACACACATATATATATACACATACATACATGTATGTATATGTATTTGTAGGTGTGTGAATTTATGACTTCTATATTTTGTGTCAGGGTCAATATGTTGGTTTTGGTCATATATACAAGTGAATAATGTTGTTAACTCAAGATGAGAAATGTGACAACTGAGATGAGGGATATCTCTACTTAACCCCCTTCCCTTGGATAAAAAAACAATGTCCTTTGTTCCTAAAGATGGGCACTGATCTCTGCTCTAGCCACAACACATCTACTATACCCCAGTTGCTCCTTTGAGAGGTTCACTGTTCAAGATTCTCATGTCAATTGGGATTAGAACTGTACCTTGCCACCCTAAAGATATATACGAGTATATTGCATTTCTTGGATGTAAATGGAAATCGAGACAACTATAAACATAAGAAACTAATTTGCAGGTTTTTTTTTAAATTTTTTTTTATATAATTTTCCTAGTATATACTATATAGATGTCTGTCTGGTTTGGCTTGCTAACTCTCAAAACAGTGAGTTTGCCAAGCTGCTGTTCCAGATGGGCTGAAGAAGCGGACTCTTGAGCTCTTGCAATTCAAAGAAGGTTCACTACCAGTAAGATATCTCTGGGTTCCTCTCATTTCTAGTAGACTTGGTAAAAATATGCAAGCCCCTTCATGATAAGAGCATAATTGAATCTTGGGCAGCAAGGAATCTCTCCTTTGCAGGATGGCCCCAGTTGACTTAATCAGTTCTTTATAGCCTTTTGGTTTACTGGTCCAGCATCTTCATATTGCCAAAGTAGATTATCAAGGCTTTTGAACATAAATTTAATAGTTAACTTTGGAAAGGTAAGAATGGTTCAGCTCTAGGGGCCAAGTATCCTGGCCTGGGGTATTGTATACAAGCAAAAGAGAGAAGGTGGATTAGATTTGAAGAGTGGAAGAATTGAACAAAGCAGCCATAATGAGACATACATGGGATTTTTTTTTTTGTGCAAAGGCAGGCTCAAATTGGGTAGCTTGGGTTCAATCTAATCTTTTAAAAGATGAGTTTCTGGAGTATTAACATTCCTCAAGACAGCTATTGAGGTTGGAAGAAAATTCTAAATCTTAGAAGCACTGTTAAGCCATTACTGAAGTGTGAAGTGGGATCAAGTTGAAGTATTTTCCTATGGCATGATTGGTGGAATCCAGACGGAGCCCTAGTTCAGAAGAATGGTACTTGAGTCATATATGATGCTGCCAGTGGATCAAATGAAAGGGTATCAAGTGTTTTGAAAGAAAACTGTTTTTGGAAGCCAGTTAGATGAGATGGCCTTGTATCTATTATAGTAAACTTTGTTGGTGCATCAAAGTCCTCAAAACGTTTCAGATAAAGCCTGGTACCTATTCAAGTGCAGAGTCATGGGAGTACATTAGAGCTAAGCTTCTATTGTTGGTGCTTCAAAGTCCTAAAAAACTCTCAAGAGTAGCGTTCATTAGGTTAGACCTGGCAAAGTTTATCAGCTCATTTAATGCAACTTCAATTACATGTAGGTATGCAAAATGCAAATCTTGGTCCAAAATCAACTTCTGAAAACGAGCAGGTCTGTTTGCATGGGGAAAAAATATATAGAAAACATTAGTATATCGGACTGTCTTTTAAAAAAAATAAATAAAGAAAGAACTTTTTTTTTTTTTTTTTTTTTTTGATAAGTAAAATGAAAAGAAACTAAAGAGACAGATTTTAATTAACTTAAATTTTCTGTACAGAAGGAAGAAAAAAGAGAGGACAGTCCTCCAGACGTGAGGTCTCCTCATTCTCCTTTGCATACCCCTCTAAACCATGGGCTGTTAGATTACACTTCTTTAATATTGCAGAAATTTGTTTAAAACAGCCTGCAGTGTGAGAACTTTTATATCTTTCTTGGCCGCAGACGAATAGCTTTCATTCAACTTCAATGGAACTATCGACCTGAAATTGGAACAGTCCACCATGAGGTCTTGTATAATTGTATTCCAATATCAAGACTAAAATGTAACAGCTCGATTTATCAATAACATTCCACCATCATGCTGCACAAAGTCGTGACAGAACTTGCACTTTCTCTTAACCCAATTTCATCAAGATTATGACACGTGTACTATAAGAGTAACTTGTTGTGAACAATTAGGACAAGAAAGATAAAGAGAAAAGGCATAAGTCGAGGTAGGAAATTGAGAAAAAGGAAAGCTTTTTTTGGGAAGAACATCACCAAATGTAAAAAACCTAAACTTTTATATAATTGAAAGCTTTAAGGAGTGAAGGATATTCTATCATTCACTCAACTGTGATTTTTCATCCCATTCCAAGAGTTTTCCACGTATGTTACACACCTTTATTTACTTTTCTTGTTTCGCCTTTACATTTCTTTAAGTGCTAAAGTGTTAAAGTTTCCATTTTTATTGTTCATGAGCTTTTACACTTAAAATTTGCTGTTAGATATATAGCTTATATTCCTTTCCAAGCCTGATACTTGATAGTTTAACTTACAAGCACATATATTATAGGAGAGAGAGAACAAGAAACAATAACTAGAGAAAATTACATGTATATAGGATTCGAGTCACATTATCAATGACGGCATCATATAATCTGAAATGTGTCAATTCCAAAAATCTGCAATGATAGGACTTTTAATAATTCAAAAGTATCTGACAATTTTTAGCACAATACTAACCGTATCATTGGTTTAGCTTTTTCACACTTACCCTTTGACAGAATTGTGATAATATTAATTGAACCATACTAGGACTGCAATTTTGTATAAATTTTTGTCATAATTAATCACGTAAAAAATTGTAAGCTATAAAAAAAAAAAAAAAAAAAAAAAAAAAAAAAAAAAAAAAAATTGTAAGCCTATATTTTCATCGTTCACAACTCAAAACTTTACGTTTGTTGCAAAAGTTGTATAAATACTTTTGATTCAAGTATTTGTAACAAACTGTAAGTTGTGAAAAAAGAAAAAAAAGTTATGGTTTTACATTTCCATAAAAGTTGCATAAAATAGTCTACTATTTTTCATATTAATAATATGTATGTATGATATGTTGGCTTTCTGTTAAGAAAAGTTGTCAGCTTCACTCACTTTTAGTTCGGCTCGGCTTCATCACAATACAAAATCTTCTCCAGCTCCTCTTCAAGCTCTTCAAACCTATCAATAGAATGATCCATTAATACGAATTAGAGTATGTTCAAAATTCAAATCAAAGAAATGCTGATTTAGTAAAAAAAAAAAACGTACAGACCAGGTGACAATGATCCTGCACTCTTAATGCCAATTGCCAAAACCAAATAAATATATGAGCATATATACCTAATATATAATATAATTTTATATCTAAACAAGTAAACCAGTCCTATATTTTAATGTATCTATGTGGTTCTAGTAACTCTCCCAGTGTCATTCCTTAGTTTCCACATAAGCATAAGCAAAACATCCGCACCACTAGATACAACTCAAACAAGTAATTTTTTTAAATCAACTTGTAACAAACAAATTCCAGCATAAGACCAATCCATTAGAGAGAAAAATAGCTAGCAAAACACTTTAAAAGAGCTGAATTGGGCACTGGAAACCAAGCACTTTACGAAAAAATTTCATAGCTCTAGAATATGAAAGCTAAATCAATAACCACGCTCACAAATTAACCATTATTACCAGTTCAACAAATCACGAGCATAAAATGAATGCCATTTCCAGTAAATTAAACTGAAATGAAGTAAAAACGAAACAATCTTTATCCACAATTTCAAAACAAAATTATATGCAATACATGCAAAATTGAAAAATAGTAAATCAATCAAATAACCAAATTCAAAAAATGAAATAAAAAGACATGCTATGATCTAGAGTATATGAGCAATAAACAGAAACAAAAATGTGAAAAAGTTAGGCAATGATGGAGGAAACCCTAATTGATGAAGCAGTGGTTGGAAAAAAAAAATGAAATAGTAGAGCACAAGGAACTAGGGATGGTTTCAGATCAAGAAGCCCTAACCTCTCATCAATTCCGCATCTATTAAATTCATCAGATATATAAACAATTCGTCAAATAATGGTAACAACTTGGTGAAATCAATTTGATGGCAATGATCTTTGTGAGGAAATCAAATGAAAACCCATAAAGAACAGATATTAATTGAGTAGAGAAGTCTGTTTGGTTACCTAGAAAATGATAGAGAAATATAAAGGGAGAGATGTAAGCTAAGAGAGAGAAGAAAACAGCTATCGTATTGTACCCAAGAAATTCTAGTTTGTATAAATTTTTTATTTTATTGTAGAGTATATATAAGTTCCGTGTTTTTATTTTCAACATCTTTATAACTGTTGACAAATAATTTATTTATTTTTTCCACATTCATCCCACTGTTGATATAACTTTTCCCTATTTAAATTATTTTTTTAATACTTATTTCAACAGTTATGCTAGCTGTAGAAATAAATTTATGAATTTCTTTGCAATGCTCAACATTTGAGTACAAGTGTACAACTGTAGAAAATTAAGTCTTTTGTTAACATTTTTTAGTGACCGTGGATAAGAAAAAAGTTGAAAAAACTCAAGTTTGTTATAGTGGGTAAAATTGATCTCAAGCTCAGGTGAACCCAACTTTAACATTTTCATTTCCACAAAATCAACAAAAGGAACCATCAAATGGGCATTCCCTAAGTACAGGAGAAACGGTTACGCCATAATCTGAGAACAGTAAACACCAAACCATGGAAGAAAAAGCAAAACAAAAATTATATTAATACTAAGGATGAGAAATTTCAATATGCATTTTTATATAGAAGTTTAAAAGAGCATTGCATTTGTAGGTCACCAAAAAAAAAAAAAAAAAAATGAACATGATTTAATCAATAATAAGAGGCATTTTGACAGCTAATTTAAATAGCTAACCATTTTGCGTCCTCTTCAAGTGCATCCACAATTGTTGCCACTCTTAACTCCATAATTAACTCGTCACTTCTTGGATGTGTGATCTCCTCTTCCATTATATTAAAGTGCACAAACAAAACAACAGGAAAATTTGAGTTCAACTTGATTAAAAAAAATAAAGAGAAAAAATTTGGCTATATGAAAGCTAAAAGGTAATGCTAAGGTACAACTAGCACAATACAATGATTTTATTTTATTTTTTAAAATGTGAGTAAGGGAAATACAAAAAGAAAAAATCTCTATTATATACCTAGTGATGAGCCCATAAAAACCATTAAAATCGTCCATCTTAATGGATGATCATTGCGTCATTAGTAGGCCATCAAAGATAGATGAGTAACCGCCCAACACATTCACTAACGACCATTAATGGTTTTAAACTCTCTCATCAAGATAAAGAACGTTACAATTAGGGTAATAATCACCCTCATTTATGTCCAACAGCTACCTAAGTCACCTATATAAGGGACAATCTGTCCATTTGCTAAGGTATATCAAAAATACTACAAAAACACTATCTGTATAGGAAATATATGGGCTGATACTAACTTAAGCATCAAAGGCTTCCCCACCGAGCACAACCCGGTGGTCTCTTCGATCTATTTCTTCCTTATCTTGCAGGCCCTATAAGATCGTCTAGTGCTTCATATTGAGCGAGTGCCCCAACCGACAATTTTGACATCATCACCTAGGACAAATTAAATTTGTTATCATGCTAAAATAATTCAAAACCCACACTTTTATTTCATTGGATTCCCTCCCCAAAATAAAGAGAACATCAAGACTTGTAAATTGTAATAAAAAGAAGAACAATGATGACTTACAGGCAACGAAGTCAAAAATTTGAGGTGGTTCGTCAATTGAATTGCCTTCTCCAAAAGGCCCAACCCCATCATCCTCATCATGGCTTCACTTATTTCAGGTACCTTTGGAGGATGAATCATTAATAATATCATAATGAATCCCGACTTTCTCCACCTCCAAGTTATTTGAAGTACTTATTCTAATCTCAATTTTATTGGATCCATTCCCATCGATTTGACAAAAATTCTCTCCCCATTGGGAGTGGAAATAGTGAGGAGACAAATAGAGTCGCCAAATGTGACGTGAACAAACTCTACCGTAGTTTGCCCTAAAAGAAGAGCATATTGGTGATACGCTTTGAAATCCATTGACTTTAATCCTACATTTAAGTAGAAAATCTTTAGAAGCCTCTGTGGATGAAAAACAAACGCACAACTCAATTCCCATCGGTTCATCACGCCTATAAGGCACTTGTACCTTCAATTTATGACTTACTGATTCATGTTTAAACCTTCTTGGAAAGTGATCATCAGGAATAATAATGTCAAAGATGTCCGGAAGTTTACCACTTTGCCCCTGAAATATACAAAGCATAATTAATGTTAGATTTTTTTTTTTTTTTTTTTTTTTTTTGAGGAAAATAATGTTTAGAACTTAGAGAAGGAGAGATACCTGAAGCATGCTACCACTACTTCCAATATATGTAGCCAATTTGAAGCAGTTAACACATTGGAAATTCAAATGGGAGTGATCTGACCTAAAAGTATAAAACTGCAGTTCTAGCAATCTCATCAGTGAGTAACAATTGTTTGCAATTACTGAATCAATAGTTGACGGAACATTTTCCAATGACTGAAGCATCTTGCAACCCTCCAAATGGAATCTTCGAAGATTAGAGAGTTGAGACATGCTTTCAGGAAGGGAAACAAAATCATTTCCACTTAGATTTAAGTGTTCTAAAGAGGACAAGCAGCCAATGTCATTGGGGATTGACAAAAGATTGAGGTCACTAAGATGCAAATATGTTAAAGATTGAAGACCCGATAAGGAAGGCAATAATAATTGAAGAGGTTGCTGGGAACAACAAGTTGAGTGCATCCGAGTTAGAAAAGTCACCGGTATTATGGGATTCACATGATTTGCTGAAATTAATGAAGGAAATACTAAGCCGAGCCGTTCAAGACTCGTTGGAAGGGAATAAGATTCAGTTGATTCCGTCTCTGAGATATATAAATGTTTGAGATTTCTAAGGAGGGCAATGGAAGAAGGAACATCTCTTATGGCAGTCCAACACAAATTAAGCAACTCTAAACCTTTTACATTTCCTATGTTCTTTGGCAAGTTACGAAATTTTAAGCATCCAAAAAGATCAAGAGACTTAAGCAACTTTAAATTACAAATGGTGTTGGGAAGGCTCACAAGATTCTTGCAATATCTTAGAGTTAATGAAGTAAGTTCAGTCAAACGTTCAATTGATGAAGGTAGCTCTTCTATATATGCTTTGCTCAAATCGAGTATCTCTAGGCCTTTGATTATCCTTAGGTTCTCTGGCAAGTTTTTAATTAGATTCACAATAGCAATGCGATCTAGAGAAAGCTCCTGTAAGAATTTCGGGTTTGCCACAAATTTTGGAATTCTCTTGAGTTTGGGGCAATTAGAAATTTCAAGAGTCACAAGAGACTCCATTCCAAACTTGCTTGGAAGACGAATTAGTCTTTCACAATCTTGTAAATTAAGATGAATAAGTTTTTTAAGAATTCCAATTGATGGGTGAAACTCGCGTAAATTTGTACACCTTACAAGAACTAATGTCTCAAGATTTGGGACTCCGGTGAAGTCCGGAGTTATAAACAGGTCCAGGGAGTCGGTCAAGTCAATGAACTTCAACTTGTCAAAATTCTGGTAGAAGAAGAAATATTGTTACAATAATTAGCTTCTTGGTGTACATTTATTGTAATTTTAAAGAAAAGTTTTAAGAGGATACTTAATAACACACTTACCTTTATTCCTGTCCAAAGTTGTTGAATTTTGCTTTGTTGCAAACAAAGTTGAACAAGCTCATCTAATTTGGTAACTTGATGGCAAAGATTTTGAAGGATACGAAATCCAATCAAGAATTCTTAAATCATTAGGAAGGTGTATGGGGACAGGGAGAGTGCCATAAATTCTAAGAAATTTAAGATTATCCATCTTCAAAAAGGCCTCGGGGTTCCAACATCCATGTTGTTGTTCATTACAAGTACTCACAATATCCATGGCTTTAAGTGCTTCTGTCCCCTAATAATCAAGAAGGAATTGGCAAATTACAAAAATAATTATTAGCATAACTATTCAACTTCCAAATTTGTTAAACATGAAGGTAGGGAATGAACTCAAATTTTCTAAATAACTTCTTACCTTATTTTTTTTTAACACTTTGTTAATGTCCTCATAATCCCATAATCTACTACGTTTCCCAGGATCATCAAGGCACTCTTGACAAACTATGTTCCTGCCCATTTCTTGAAGTAAATCATGCATCCACACTACATCATTATCCATAATTTTCAAGAGAGACTTATCAGTGAGTTCCTTCAATCCAATAACAGGGTAAAGGCCCAAAATATCTAGTATTTCTAATACATAATCTTTCTTCCGATTATTGAAAAAGCATGCAATATGCAAGAATATTTCCTTCTGTGATTTTTGGAGTCCATTAAAACTTATTTCAAGTACTTGGAGAATTGTTTCATCATTAAATTCTTGGAGTCTCTCTAATGCATTTGTCCATTCAACAATATTTTTTCCACACAAAAAGGAACCCAAAACCTCAAGAGCTAAAGGAAGGCCACTAGCATAATTCAAAAAATGGTTAGACAACTCTATATAATCATCAAGGTCATGCTCTTTTTCCAAAGCTTTCAAGCAAAGAAGTTGAAGAGCATCTTCATCATTCAATCCTTTAACTTCATATATTTCATTTACTCGATGTGCTTTAAGCACATGCGCATCTCTTGTTGTTATGATAATTCTACTACCCGGACCAAACCAATTACGCTTCCCTGCTAACATTTTTAACTGTTTCAATTTATGTACATCATCAAGAACAAGAAGAACTCTTTTACGACATAACCTATTCTTGATCTTGAGAACTCCATCACACTCCTCTTCAATTTCCAAATTCTCTACCATCAAAACTTTTTTAATAATTTCCTTTTGTAGTGAAACACAACCATTTTTTTCAAACTTTTCCCTTACATCCTCAATAAAACCACGAGCTTCAAATTCTTTAGAAACCATATGATAAACAACTCTAGCAAGAGTTGTCTTACCGATCCCTCCCATCCCCCAAATCCCTATAAAGAGGACATCTTTTGAACCTAGAGCTAAACATGACTCCAATTCTACTAGTCGAGAATATATCCCTACTAGGTCCTCGGTAATATATGGGAATGCATCATATTTCAAGTTGATCAATATCCAACCCACGATTTCTTGGATATCTTGTGACTCAGGCCTGCAATGAAAAAAATAGAATATGCATTGATTGAAACAAAAAAGTGTACATTGATCCGCATACAATGAAACATGTATATAAATCTACTTAAGTTTTCATATATAGTTATATATAAATTTGCCACATTTGCACTATACCTCAAAAGAATTAGTCACACTTGAGATTTCTTGTATTTATTAATAAAGTCCATATTTACCGAATATATGCTCAATGTGGGACTCATAACACACTCACAATCAAACAAATTGAGGCATCACAATCTCCCTCACTTAAATCCCTAAAGTTCCTGTTAGGACCCAATTTGTGGGGTAGTGTCTAAACCCATATGAGGTTATTGAGCCGGTTCTTATACCTATATATACCCGATATGAGACTCATCACACACCCACACAACAATCACAATCAATCAAATTAGGACATTGCAACCAAAAAAAAAAAAAAAAAACAAAAACAAAAACAAAAAGTTTAGATAAATTACCTAGTATCCTTTAAATGCCATCCAATGAGATTGCCCACTTGTCTCAAAGCATCTCTCCATTTATCCACCCTTGTTTTTTCCTCCTTCTCTTCATGTTTAACAAATGCCTGCGCAAAAGTTCCCATTTGTTTCCGTACATCAGATGGCTCCACATAGTGAAAAACAGGCAAAACTATCATTCCCATGTCTTCCTTGCAAGCAATGATTTTTGCAAGTTCATCTAAGCACCAAGGTGAAGATGCATAGTCTTTTGAGAGAATGACAATAGTAAATCTCGACTCTTCTATCGCTTTCAACAACTCCAGTGAAATGGGTTTTCCTCTCTCAAGTTTCTCATCGTCTCTAAAAGTGTTAATGCCTTTCCCTATCAAAGCATTATATAGATGATCCATAAAATTGTTGCGGGTGTCCTCTCCTCTGAAACTGATGAAGACATCATATTTCCATTGGACAGTAGAAGATGACGAGGCGTTTTCCATGCCAATTGAAGCCACTGCAAAATGCTCTACTACTAAATATTGAATCACGATATAGATCTACATGCCAAAAAAAAAAAAAAAATCAAAACTGAACAAATGAAAAGAAATAAACTAGGAAAGAAGAAATGATGCGACATTTTGATTTCCTCCGTTCATCAGATTGGTTAAACCTTACCTTTCTTTTATATACAAATTATGAGATGAGAAAGCCCAGTTGAACTGAAGGTTCACAAAGTTAAGCAAATAAACTCAGTCCCGCCAAATGTACATCACACACTCTGCTACTCGCTGTGTCGAAGCCAGCCACACCTTCCATTAAAGCCGTTGAGGTCTCACCGTTCGTTATATTTTCTGAAACTAAATAATTATATCTCTGAATTTGTAGTTGAGAAGGTACCATACACAATATAATTAAATTGAAAAACTAATATATAAATAGATCTGCATGCAAAATTTATAAGAACCAAAAAACGAATAATAATCAATTAGAAATAACTTGATCCCCAACCAGACCTGCGTAGTTTTGAAAATGCGTCGAATCCAATCTGAAATTTTGCAAATGAAGAGAGAGAGGACTGAGGAGAGAATTTAGAGAGGACCCAGAAATTTGGAAGTGATGAAATTTCAGTGCTCCTTTTAGGAAATATTACAAGAAACTTCCAACTGCTTTTTTTTTTTTTTTTGAGTACTTCCACTTTCTAGAAATTTCAGTGCTCCTACGAGGAAACAAAGAACTAAAAGATTTTTTTTTTTGAGAAGAGCTAAACGATGAGTAGATCTTGAGAGGCCGAAAGGGTACTGTGAGAATGGAAGAAAGTGAGAGAGGGAAGAAAAAAATCTGGTCAGGTCAGTGAAGAAGGTAAAGAGAAGAGAACGAACAGGTGAAAAGTAATAAGACACCAAAAATTGTGAAGGTCACGTGGTATGTGAAAGTACAAAAAAATAAATTAAAAAATGGAATAAGAGCCTTCTAGGAAAGTTCATAGTTTAGTTCACCCAGTACCCATCTACCACAACTAGTACAATCTTTTTTGTTATTTTTTCCTAAGAAAAAAAATTGGGTAAGGGGGCTGACAATCCAAAGACCATAGCAGCATCTTACCCCATATTAGTTATGTCTATCTAATATTCACGGTTTATTATTTCAGTTTATAACTATAAAGGTTAAGTAGAACCCATCTACTACAACTAGTACAATCTTTTTTGTTATTTTTTCCTGAGAAAAAAAATGGGTATAGGGGCTAACAATCCAAAGACCATGGCAGCGTCTTACCCCATGTTAGTTATGTCTATCTAGTATTCTATGTTTATTATTTCAGTCTATAACTATAAAGATTAGATCATTTTATAGTTGTACTCTAGTTAAATAATGTATTATTAACCTGGTTTAAAACACTAATATTATTATTTTCATATGTGTTCTAATAAGTATTATTGTTTACTCAAAAAAAAAAATTTGGGAGCTTGCTAGGTTGTAAGAGGATCACGGTGAGCTATAACTTCCCAATTTCACGAGAAACACTAATGAATCTTAAGTTGCTGAGGGAGGTAATCCAAGTGAGTAGTACAATCATCTTTATTTGATTATTTTTTAAATAAACAATCTTGTCTCAACTGCACTAATAAATTATATAGAGTTTGAATTTTTCTAATCACCAATCTCATAATTATATCTCTGTATAAGGAGTTTATTTTTATACTCCTAAAATAATTAATTTAAATATTTTATGTATATATATTTAGCGCATAATTCCGGAATAGTGCACCAATACTAGAATATTCCTTTCTCAAATTTCTCATAGCCAATCCAAAAAACATGCAAAACAAAATTCAAAACTTTATTTTATATTGCTTTTTTATCTTTTGTTTGCTTCCAAGTTAATAGTTTTTTTATATATTTATTAAAAAAATTAATTATTAAAATAAAGTAAAAAAATTCATACAATTGTCTTTTAAGAACTGAGATTTTTAAAATTTAAAAAAAAATTATTTTTAATTTTAACATTAGAATAAATGAATAATCTTAAACCTTCATAACTTCTCTGTCTTACATTAAAAGTGCAATTGCATAGTTAGGGTGCTCGTATATATTGATATTGTGCATATGCCTAGTATTAGTAATCTGACGGCATCTTTGTATGATTAATATAATAAATAATGTCAGCTCAAAAAAAACAAAAACATAAATATTGTTAGTTTTATGTATTAATTACTTAAATTAACTTTAAAAGTCTAAATTATAAATTCTTTGCCCTTTGTGTTGCAAACTATTAATACTTTAAAGTTAAACTATCTTCTTAAATTTAATGGAGAAAGTACTTTTTTTTTTGTCTTACTTTATTTTTAACAGTTTTTTATTTTATGAGAATCTATTTTTAATTGTGAATAAGACACAATTCGTAAGCATTGTTAAAAATATAAAATTAACATAGCTATTACAATTCTTAAGTCTGAAGTCTTTCTACTTTGATAGTGGTGATGTTGAGGCAATTCTACATGTTCTCCTAACTTGTTATTAGGGTCGGCTCTAAACATTTTGGAACCTAAGACGACAATTAAAATGAGGTATTTTTTATATTTATGTATTAATTAAATTAATATTTTTATATTATAATATATTTCATTTAAAATATATTTGTCTTGCATTTTGAGCTGCAAATTGAATAATTAAATTTTTGTAATTAAGTTCTTCTAACATTTCTTTTTCAATCAATAATATTTGTAGGAATATAATTTGGCATGTCATTATTATTTTCGTTTCCTTCTAATTGAACATCATTATGGTGAATTTGTTCATTTGTGACATTTTCATTTACTTCTAAATTCTTTTGAAGTTCATTATCAAGATTTGTTGTATTGCAAAATTGAACATCATTGTTACCTTCTCGTTTCATTATCTACTAACTATTTTTGGTGAATTTCTTGCTCATTTATGATATTTTTATCTAAATTTTATGTTGTATTTTGCTTATTACTAATAAAAAATTTATCCATTAATCCTTTTAGAGACTCAATTTTTTCTTTTAAAGTTTTCCATATTCAAATGCAAATTTTTTAATAGACATTTTTAATAAAACAATATTTACAAATAAAATAAACACTATCTATAGTATATTTATAATGGTTGAAATAAAAAAGTAACTTTCAAATGTAAAGTAATAGAACCTAATGTGTATATAAAAAGTACTATTGTAACTCTAGTTTCACCAAACAATAACAAGTATATAGCAATCTCAAATTCTCAACCCGCATATGTATAAAAACGCAAGATCAAAAATAAAATTAAAAAAAAAAAAATCCAAGGCCATCCGGATGTACGAGTACGACTCCACCCACAACCACATAAGTCTTTTTTTTTTCTTTTTTTTTTTAGAATCAAAGCCACAGAAGTCTTATTTGATAAGACTCCACCCTCCAAAAAAAAAAAGAAAAAAAGGCAAGATTGCTTGTTTGGTGAGTGAGTTCAAACTCACATTTTCACATTTTATACAATATTACACATATTTTTACGCACTTTTTTACCTACACGTATTTCAAAAAACTATAAACAACAATTCTCATACTACTCTACCAAACACCAAAAGACTCCCCAAGGCCCGCCCCACATGACCAGGACATAATACTCCCAAAGCCAGCCTAGACATTTTTGGGCAATGAGGTTTTTTCTTTAATTTATGTTCTAAATTTTTTTGAAGTTTATTATCAAGATTTGTTGCATTGTAGAATTGAACATCATTGTTATTTTGCAATTTTATCGTTTTATTATCTTCTAACTCTTTTTGGTAAATTTCATGCTTATTTGTGACATTTTCATCTAAATTTTGTGTTGTATTTTGTTTATTACTAATAACAAATTTATCCATTGAACCTTTTTGAGACTCAATTAATTTTTCTTTTTTTTTTTTTTTTTTTTAAGTTTTTCATATCCGGATACATATTTTATAGTAAACATTTCTAATCAAACAATATATTTATAAAGACTAGAATAAAAAATAACTTCCAAGTGTAGAGTAATAAAACCTTATGTATATAAAATGTATTATTGTAGTTTTACCGAACAATAACTGCATAAAATAAAAACTTACTCATTATATTACCTATAACTAAAATAAACATATATAAAAATGCAAGATTAAAAAAATAAATAAAAAAACCAAGCCCAGCCAAAATAGAATTTCAAGTGTCCAAGCCCAGCTAGGCAAGAATAAACCAAGCCCAGCCAAAACAGACCCCATTACGGAAGTACCACCTATAACAAAAAAAAAATAATAATAATAATAATAATAAATAAAAACAAACGCAAGCTTTTAAAAAAGCAAAAAAAGAAAACTAGTACAAGTCTTCAAGGCCCAACGGCCAGCCAGAATGGAATGTAGAAGTAGGCCCAGCGGCCCCCAGCCAGCAACGGATAAGAAACAGAACAAAAGAAAGGAGAACAAGAAGTCAAAAACGCATCTGCATAATCAAAAGAAAGAGAACAAAACTATACCTCAGTTGGTCAGTCCTCAGTTCAGATCAGAATGAGAGCAAGAATGAGAAATAGAAACGGTAATAATTTTAGGGATTTGATATTTTTTATTTGTTGTGATTTGTGATTGTTTTGTGGTTAATTTCTTTGACCAGATTTTGTAGTTCATATACCAGAATTTTTGTTCTTTAGTTACAAGGATGTGCCAATTTTTTTAAAAAAATTCATCTTAAACTAATTTTATTTTTCCTACCTACCCCTACTTGTTCAAAATTTTGGAACCTCCCTTTCACTTGGGAGGCTTAGGCAATGGCCTAATTGGCCTGAAGGGCCGGCCCTTACTCCACCCCCCAAGTCTTATTAGATAAGACTATAAAACTCCACCCACATACAAAACCTCGGCACCATCTCCATCTGCAGAGGAAAAATCATATAAGAAATTGAGAGAATAGAACCATACCTCTGAGAGCACAGAGTTTACAGGTGATCACTGATCAGATTGGAGGTAGCATGAGCCACCAATAGAAGGATTTATGAGTAGGACCAGTCGAGAGAAAGAACGAAAGAGGCGGAGAGCAAGAGCTGAGAGAGAGAGAGAGAGAGAGAGAGCAAGAGTGAGAGATGGCCTTATTTATGAGAAATTCAATGTTTAAGCGGTGATGTAGGAAATTTACAAAGAAACTTCATTCGGCAAGATTCAAAGAATGGGTTAAGTGGTCGACCCCATGTCCATGTGAGAGTCATCATATGAGTCAACTCTACTGTACACCACAGCAAACACATCCCGCGTGTTCAAAATGAGGACAGAGCGTAAATTCAGGAGGTGACTAGCAAAAGATGTGATAACTCTATTGTTACAAAAATGGTGGGGGCATTGAATACGTACGTGTCGTAATGGTAAATGGTGTGGGGGAAAAAAGTTGTCTACTTTATTTCTGGCAAGTTTCTGCCCTTCTTTTTTGGATTAGATCCGGTGCAATACCCACCGGTGCAATTTCCTATTTTCACCAACAAATTTTTTTCACTTTTCATTTTTATTTAACTTTTTTTGAATCAATGATTGAGATTAAAAGTTACTTTTTATGATTATTAATCATTTAAAAAAATTGCATCAGGTGTAACACTCTAAACATTGCACCTTATCTCAATCCGTCATGATCAGTCTTCACGCGTAACTTGACTTATGGCGTTTGTTTTCGCGTTGGAAATTTCATGTAGAAAATCTCGACTGTTGTCTACTTTCTCTGGTTTCTTTGTTGAAAGGTCTTGGTTCCCCACAGTTTGTGATTGATTGATTTCTGGAGCTATACTATTTGATATCTGCTCCTTTGCTACTATGTGCTTTCAGTTGTATAGACTTATTAATTAAATCTCATTCATCCAAAAAAAAAAAAAAAGAAGAAGACTGCTCCGATGACTTGTGTGAACGTAAAGTAAAACGGCTTGAATATTTTTATTCCGAAGTGTGTAGCCTTGGTGGTGGATGATAGTCCTAAAAAATTCCAGAGTTAATTGCATCTATGAGCAGGGACGGAGTTAGGAGGACGATTTTATTGTTAGTTGCATGCGGTGGCTTCGTTTTCAACTCTACTACTTAACCGGCAAAGGTTTATTATTATTATTATTATGCATGTATAGAGCGTGTCTTTTGTTGGTAAGGACAACATTATTTTGTTTAAAATTTTTTAAAGGGTTAAGTTGTTTGTTTTTGGTAAAATTAGTTTATTAGTCTCAATTTTTTTTTATTTATTTTTTTTTTTTTTAGCTTTGCTATCACAAATCGGTAATTTTTGTTGTTGGACTAATATTTTGGGCATGTATATATATATATATATATATATATTTTTTTTTTTTTTTTAATTTATAAATTTTTTTACGGAATTTAGAATGAGGAAAATACTAGATCTACAAATTTTTGTTGTGATTAGTGGTTATTAGTAAATAAAAAAGTGATATAAGTGGTGGATCCAGATGCAAATCAATAAGAATTTGCTACCTCAATAGTCCGTAAAAATGTTGTAAAAAAAATTTGTAATTATAGCATTTCTCTTATAATGATCAATAAGAAGGACAAAATATAATTTTATTGAACGAAGTGACTAAAATTAGTACCTAAATATATAGTTATATAATTATATTATTTTTTAAAAAAAAAAATAGGGGGCCATTGCCCCACTAATCCATGAATGGCTCCATCCATGTCCATGAGGTTAGATCAGGCAAATGGGTTTTCGAATCATGCCCTTATCAAATAGTATGTAGCCCGTTTTGTTAGGTGTAGCGGTTGAATCCATTAGTTTAACAAAGTTTCTTTGATGGGAAATGGGTTAATGAGAATTTATAGGGGAAATTACCTTTTGCCCACCCGTAGTTTGCTTGAAAAATACTTTGCCTATCTGTAGCTTAAAAATTGACACTTTACCCACCTAAGGTTAGTTCCTTTTATTTCTCGTTATCTACCTCTGTTAAAAACAAAGGTAAATTTGTATTTTTATTACGCTTTTATGTCTCTCTCATCTTAAAACATAAAAAACTAAAAATTCAACCAAAAAAAAAGAAAAAGGATTTAAAAGCTAGGTTTTGTAAAAATTAAAACCTAATTTTTACATTTTTCATGTATCAACTTTTAAATCTTCTATTTTAACCCATTAAAAAAAAATGTTTTAGCAAACAATTATTTAATAGGTAAATAAAGAAAAATCAAATGTTAACACACATATAATGGAACAAATAAAATGTAAAAATCCATAAATTTGTAGAGAACACTAAACGTAATGTAATTAGTATTCATTTTGATAAGTAAAAACATAAAGGGAAAATTGCACTTAACCCACCTGTGGTTTGACCCGATTTAATAGTGCCTACTTGCGGTTTAAAAGTTGTCACTTAACCCACCCGAGCTTTAATCTATTAACAGCTGTTACCCACCTCTCCCATTGTCGTTAGAAAAACACATTTTATCTCAAAAACATAAAAGAAATCGGATCAAACACCTCTAAAAAAAACAATTCTAAGGCCAAATTGTTCAACCCATTCCGTGCATAACAGGAGAGCAATGAAGTCCAAGACACCACATTTCTCTCACCCATCTCATCAAAAACTCTCCTCCCATCTCCAACATTCTCGGTTTTCATGTACGTATCAACAAGAGCAGTCCCAACACTAACATCATCCACAAACCTAGATTTTATACATTGAAAATGCACTGCCGCCCCACGTTTTGATCAAACAAACATCCACGGATCTTCAACACACGCACATGGTCGACCCATCAACAGGTAAACTTGAATGATGAAGACCCATAAAGATATTGAGAGCCTCTTGGTTACATGATGGCCCATTATTTGAAACTTCAATTTTTGCTCTCCTAAAATTTCCAGAGACCTAGAGTTTTTTGTTGCAATTTAAAAATTATAAATAAAATAATTAGATGGCCCTAACCCCAGATTTCATGGCCTAGGCTTTCCCATCAAAGAAAATTAAAACACACTGGGTTTTAAAAATGACCCAAAAAGAAATTACTTGGCCTAGACTTTCTCATTGAAGCAAATTCAAAAATCATCAAACCAAAAAGAAATTCAAACCAACCCAAAAAATTTGAACCCACAAATCCATTAAACCTAGAAAATTCAAACGTACTTCAATTTCTTCGGCTCTTTCAACCATTTCTCCTCCAAATGAAATTGGGTTTTGTGTTTTTACTTCTTTAGTGGAAATGGAATCCCACTCAAGCCCTTTCTCGTTGTAATCATAGCCCAACCTTAGGAAAAAGAAGAAGATGATTTACGATAACATTAACTCCACTTACCTTGCTTACGAATCCATTTTGTACATTATCTAATGTTGTTGACTTGTTTCTCTATTTCTTTTGTTGGAGATGGGGTATGAGATTTGTGAAATTTTAATCTAGAAGATTTTAGAATAATTGGGGTTTTTTTTTTTTTTTTTTTTTTTTTTTTTTTTTTTATGTGGAGAAGAAGGGGAGAAAAGAGGAGAGAGATATAAAATATAATGAAAAAGACATATTTACCCCTATTTTTAATGGTGGAGAGGGAGAGGTAGGTAACGGTTGCTAATAGATTGAAGATTAGGTGGGTTAAGTGACAACTTTTAAACCACAGGTGGGACCTATTAAAACGGGGCAAACCACAGGTGGATAATGTGCAATTTCCCCAAACATAAATCACCCAGAATTCTAATCAATGGTTAATATGGTTTTCTTGGTTAGCTTGTAGTTTTAGATGAAAATTTAGTCAATAAAGCAAAATATTAACACAATATTATTTTGACAAAGTATATCAATGCCACTTAGTATATTTTTTTTGATAGGGATAAACCCCAAATTTTATTAACCTGTTGTAGGCCTAATCTCAATCCCTTCAACCTTGAGGGCATCAATGAGGGCAGTATTCCACTCACCATCTTCTATCTCATAAGTTTAATCTGTAAATTAATCATTGTTAAGTGACGATTGATATGGCATTTTATTTGTTTGCAAAGCATCATCATATGGATATGTTTTGATTTAATATATTTTTATGGATATATTGAGATAAGCATTGTATTCAAGAAGACAGATCATGATCATACTTTGTATACTTCCAAAAGAGATTAAGCGATTTGGGATTAAGGATAACATTAAAATAGATGGCAACAAGTTGAAATTTTGAATGGTGGGAAAACTATTTTTCTCATTATTTTCTAACTACCATAATTGGAAAAACTTAATACACACTATATTCTATTACTAGCAAATTGGCTCATAATATGAGTAGACGAAAATTTTAATATTAAAAGAATGTGTTGTGTATAGTATAACTTGTCACACCCCTCTTAAAAATTATCATGGCTTTTGAGAGGAATCGTGATGTGCTTTTGTTTTAGAACTCTTTTCTTTTTCCCTTGTGTGTGTGTTTGTTTCTAAAATAATAATAATAATAATAATAAATAAATAAATAAATAAAAATGAAGTAATTGTCCCACATTGCTTAAGAGAATGTGTTGTGTATAGTATAACTTACTCCATCATAATAGGCTTGGGCGTGCTAATGTTAAGTTTACTGGAGTTGGAAATTTGTTGGACAGGATTAAAACCATTAGAATTCCTTATGAACTAGTGTGGGAAATCTGTTAGGAAAATAGGGTCTAGGTAATAATATATGGGGAATAAAATAAAAATAAAAATTATATTGTCCACAGTGCACACAGCTGAAGGAAAGAAACTATACAACCGAAGTAGGCATTCGAGGCTTTAAAATGAACACAAATTTAGCCAAATTTACAGACAATATGTTCTTTTTCCTTTCCTTTAATATTCTTTTCACTCTCAGGTTGAAAGTTGACACACCAATGATGAACATGATTGCCAATGGAGCAGTCGCTCCTCCATTTGTGACCCATCACAATGATCTGAGCATGAAACTGTTCATGTGCGTTGCACCTGAGCTCTATCTTAAGGAACTCGTTGTTGGTGAACTTAAACCGTGTTAATGAGATAGGAAAGAAATTCAGAAATGAGGGTGTTGATTTGACAAATAATCTAAGTTCACCACCTGTGATATGGCTTTTGCAGCATGCCATCTTCTTTAAAGAACAAGAAGGTGAAATATTTTCTCCATTTCGAATCTCTTGCTAAATATGGGAGTAATATTATAATCATTGTGGGGAATTGATTCCACTGATTTTTGCTGCTAGAGATTGAAAAAAATACCTGACACTTGATAAAAGATACAACTAAAATCACCATTGTCAATAATCCCTTATTCATAGTTTTAATAAATAATGGCCTTGCCATCCTCTGAATGACCCAAGGGGAAAAATTATTCACAATTTGATTTCTTTTCCATTTCTTTTATATATATTAAAGGAAGCCTCTCTTTATTCATTCTTTAGGGCTGTGCAATAGACCATAATCACATGCTAGAAGTCTGAATGATATAAACAAACCAGGCTTGAATGAGTTATGGGATTGCGACAAAGAGGGCACTCAGGCTTTTCATTGCACCACTCCATAATGCAGTTCCTACAAGAAAGTGAAACAAAATAATAGAGTGAGAAAAAGGGAGAAGAGGGATGGCAAAGGAAAAAAAAAAAAAAAGGGGGGTCCAGCAGAGTACATGAATTTTTACAATCTAAAGAAACAGTACCAGCAAAATATGTGGCCACAAGATGTGGCTGTTGGATATTGGCGATTACTCAGGCAGAGTGTACATTTGCTAATTCCACTTGTCGTTTGAGACTGGAAAAGACAGAGAAGTTACAAAATGAAGTTAGACATCCATAAGCTGTTAGGAAAAGGTCACAAGAAAACAGGAAATTCCCATCATACTAACCAGTTAGATGTTTGATATTGAAGTTGTGATATTAGAGTGAGGTGAACCCCCGGCTCTCTTTTTTTTTTCTCCCTCATTTCTATACTAACTGACTTATAATTTTTAATGAGTAATATGCCCAAATTTTCTGCTTTTATGTTGGGGGAATCATCAGGAATAACCGCTAAATTAATACACAATGAGTTCAAAATTCACTACAAGGGCCAACATTTGAAGATTTTGTACGTTTAAGTTTTGTGATGATTATATATGCTTTGGCACCCCATGAGGCCACTCTTTAAGAGCATTCACATCAGACCATCTAAAGTCTTCTAAAATAGATCTACATTGCAAATTTTACACATTTTGGCCAAAAAACATCCCACATCAGCTCATGTAAACCTGTGTAAAGTCATCTAAAAATTTCCATGAGCTACAAGAATCGTGCATATATACACAGTTCTTGTAGTTCGTGTATACATTATTATAATAATTTCTAATTTCGCTCGTTTTTTTCTCTCTCTTCTCCATCCGCACAACCAACACCCTCATCATCATCAATCGCTTCTTCCTCTTATACACACACTCCCACAGTCAAAATCAAAAATCAACAACAAAAATAAAAAATCAACCACAAAATCAACAACAAAATCACCCGAAACACCACAAAACCAAACACACCCACACACGGACACACCAACGGAGACAGAGAGAGAGTGGATCGGAGTTCTTCTCGGCAGATCGGCGTGCTTGGATCGGAGTGCTTGGATCGGCGTTCTTATCGCCGTGCTTGGATCGGAGACAGAGAGAGTGGATCGGCGCTTGTGGTGGATCGGCGTGCTTGGATCGGCGTTCTTCTCGCCGTGCTTGGATCGGAGAGAGAGAGTGGATCGAAAGTTCTTCTCGGCGCCGTGCTCCCCGCTTGGATCGGAGACAGAGAGAGTGGATCGGAGTTCTTCTCGGCGCCGTGCTCCCTGCTTGGATCGAAAGTTCAGAATGTTTGGATTAGAGAGGAGTTTCACAGAAACTCTAGAACAGTCTCGTGAGTGGAGAGTGGAGAGAGAAAGAAATCAGAAAGAAAATTGGTATGGAGAGATAGAAGAGAAAGCGCCGGTATGGAGAGGGAGAGACCGGGTAGAGAGAAAGAAATCAGAAAATGGGTAAATATGAGAGAGAGAGAGAGAGAGAGAGAGAGAGAGAGAGAGAGAGAGAGAGAGAGAGAGAAAGCGCGTATAAAAAAACGGGTAAAAGGGTTAGGTGAAAAATAATAAAATAATTAAGAAAATTGATTATTTAAATAAGAGAAGTGATAGAATAGATGAATTGATGTGGGTGTTTTGTAAAAATGATAGTGTAAAATAGAAAAAGTAGGTTTTTGGTGTAAAATAGACGGAATATTTTAGATGAGCTGATGTGAATGCTCTAAGAGTGGGACTTATCCACTTATCCAAGTGTCAATATATGAGTGCTTTGCAAAAGCATTGAATTCAATTTCTATAAACCAGTAATCATGTTGTCTGCAGTATAATTAATAGTGAAGCACTTTGGCTAATGAGCTCTATAGTTAAAATCGCATCTCCTCTTGGATGGATGAGTATACCAAAAAAATAAGTGAAGCACTTCAACCATATTCACCCTTGGAATGCTCCTGCAAAGGGAATCACATTAAATTCTGGTGCCGTGCTTTGATATTACTTTTTTTTTTTTTTGGAGAAAGAAACTAATGGATTTTATTAATAAAAAACAACTACATCCAATTGTAAAATCGAACCAATATGAAATGGAACATCTTCCATCCATACTTGAAAATCTGGTATGCATAATGCATTTTTAGCCAGACTATAAATAACCCCATTGTCGTTTCTCTTAATGTGAGAATACAACGATCCTTCTCTACGAACATGTGAAAACCTAATACAATGAAATAAGCTTGCAAAACATTTAACATCACAACTAAGTAAACCAAAGGATTCTAAAGACTGGGAATTTGCATTCAAAGCGTTCATTGCAATCTCTGAAACTCCCTACGAGGTGACATCTTCCAAACTCGGATCAGCATCAAACTGTAAAATCTTCAATATAGCCAAAGTTTCAAGCTCTATGACGGTTAGGGGGAGAGGGATGATTCCGACCATGTGTGCCAAGCCTTTTCCTTGGCATTCTCGGATGATCACTCCAATCCCCGCCCTATCTTCTTCTTGAAACATTGTATTGATATTACTTTTGGATGTTCCTGCTTTATATCTTTGTTATTGAAGTTAGGGTGCGTTTGTGTAAGGCTTATTGCGTTTGCGTTTTCCTAAGTTGCGTTTTTGGCTGGTTCATGGCACTGTTCATGGACTAGCCAAGTGCAAATTGAGGGTGAAAAGTAAATTTGAGCAATAAAAAATATTTTGCTACAGTGTTTTTAGTAATAAATTTTCAATTTTCCACAAAATAAACGGTATTCAAACGCACACTTAGAAAGTCAGGCCCTAAAATTAATGAGCATCACAAAAGAATTGTATACCTACCTCGGAGACTTTAATTTTGTATCTCCCCTAAACTAACCACCCCCACCGTCCTAAAAAATTAAAATAATAATAATAATAATAATAAAACCCTTCAATGCGAAGGCTAGAAATAGATACCTCCGAAGTTGATGAAGAATCGGACAACCAACTTCCTCTATTATTATCTGTGGATATCAAATTGCCTTCCTCATTCAAAACAGGCAAACCTCGTCCCGCAAACCCAACAATGGAAGAGAGAAATTAAATATAGTAAAGCGCATGGCAACACAATTCGTCAAAATAGTAATAGACATGCCAAAAGAGTTATTTAAAGATTTGATTGATGATATAACTATTAACTTTGATTTTCAAAAAAATTTGTAAGTATGGAGGATATAAGAAGAAACTATAATCCAATAGTGAATTTCTCAAAATTCGCATCCAATAAAAAGAAATATTGAGTGGAGTTGTAACCATTGGTTACAACCATTACAACCAAGTTTGTAGATAAACTTTGTCTTGTTTAAAATAATACTCAAAAAAAAAAAAAAAAAAAAAAAGCTGTCTCATTAGAAATTTTCAGGTGCTCCAACAGAATCTCACTAAATTTATAAAGTTGATATCTCTCGTTCAATCTAGCGGTTAAGCTAACATATGGCCTGTGATATATACATATACATAAATAAATACCTATCTAATATAGACACACTTTACTTTCTTTCTTTCTTTTTTGCCAATGTGAATGTATAAATGCCTATACATTAGGTATGCATGTATAGCTAACAACTTCAATATACTATCAGAATCTAAGTAAGGATGAAGTTACCAAGACTAGTGGCAAGAGCAGAGAAGCATCCAGCAACACAAAAGATCAAAGACTCACTCACAGAGCTGGTGATTACGTAACAGAGCATAAACGGCAAAGGCTGCATAAGTGAAGGTTGATGTATACACGACTTGTAGTTTAGTCTATTCAAGTATTCACTTAAGTGTTAGCACGTGGGAAGTTAGTTAAGGCCTGTAGCTTGCACGTGTAATAGTTTGTTAGTTCTGTTAGTTAGTTAGTTTATGTGTTCACACCTGCATAAACCAGTATATATATGTATTGATTGTATTCCAGAATTAATAAGATGAAATATACAGTTTTCAATTTCTGAAATCGTGATATGGTATCAGAGCAAAATTCCTAAATTCCTATAGGATTTTTTTTTTTTTTTTTTGCATTTCTCTTTCTTGTCTTTCTCAATTTTCCGAGAAAATTTGTCTCTATTCTTGAGAAAATTTTTGTCTTCTGGAAATTGAGGTTGATTCTTCAATCACCAATTGTCATCTATGACTTCTGCTACAAATACAAATGATTCTACAGATGCTTCCACATCTGTGAATCCATCTTCTTCTTCAATGGACAACCCTATGGATAACCCTCTGTTTTTACATCATGCAGAGAATCCAAGTCTAGTCCTCGTTACACGACCATTGTTAGGTGGTGAAAATTATGCGACTTGGGCTCGTGCGGTTAGAAAAGCTTTACTCACCAAGAACAAACTAGGGTTTATTGATGGAACCTTGACTCTTTCATCACCATTGGTATCAACTCCTTCGAATGTGCAAGCATGGATAAGATGTGATAATATGGTTGGGACATGGCTAACCAATTCAGTATCACCAAAGCTCCAATCAAGCATCATTTATGAAGATACTGCCCTAGAAATTTGGAATGACTTGAAGAATCGTTTTGCTCAAACGAATGGACCTAGAGTTTTCAATCTTCAAAAGGACATAGCTGAGCTTCATCAAGGTGAATTTTCTATCAATGACTTCTTTACTCAACTAAAGGTGTTTTGGGATCAATTACAGAGCCTCGGTCCGTTTCCTACTTGCACATGTGGTAAATGCATTTGCAATGTCAACAAGAAACTCAGCGATTTACAAATGAGAGAATCTGTCATGAAATTTCTCATGGGATTGAATGATTCTTTCTCCCAAGTTCGATCTCGGGTTCTGCTTATGGATCCAATTCCATCCCTTAGTAAGGTGTACTCTTTGCTAATTCAAGAAGAGACACAAAGATCAGTACCTAATTTAGCTTTTGTCAAGGTTGATTCTACCGCTTTAGCTACTAAATTGACCAATGAACATCTTGGTTCATTTCTTGGTGGTCTTTGTTGGGAAAGGAAAGGAAAGACCAACTTGCACACATTGTGGCAAGACTGGTCATACGGTGGACAAATGCTATAGAAAGCATGGTTTTCCACCAGGTTTCAAGTTCAAGAACAAGCCGTTTATGGCTCATCAAGTGTCTTGAGATATGCTAGTTGCTCTTGCTGCAATTGCTTCACCAATGCATCATCGATCTGTTTTCACTCCTGAACAGTATCAGCAACTTCATGCTTTATTTGGGGCTTCCACTTCATTCACTCTACCTTCTGCTCCAGTCGGGGATGCTTCAATGGCAAATGTAGCATCATCTTCTACATCTATCTTTGCTCCAATGTCAGGTCTTGACCTATCTCATAGTGTCTTCTCTGCACAAGTAGTGAATAGAAGAATCTATGATCAATGGACATGGGTGTTAGATCTGGGACTCTGACCATTTTGTTTGCTTAGTTGATCTATTGACTTCAATCACTACTACTATACAATCCTTGGTCCACTTGCCTAATGGGGAATCAGCTCAAGTCACTCATGTTGGCACTGTTATTCTTTCCCCTTCACTTACACTTACTAATGTTCTTTGTGTTCCCTCATTTAGTTTCTATCTATTATCTGTTAGTACACTCACATTATCTCAACCTTATTGCCTTGTTTTCCTCTCCAATTACTGTTTTATTCGGGACCTTTTACCTTGGAAAACGATTGGGATGGGCAAGGCTGTTGATGGCTTGTATTTGTTACAGTGTGATAGTCTCCAACACATTCCTCCTTCTTCCCTTGTTGATTACTTCAGCAGTCATAAGTCCACCGCCTCTTTTCCTCCTTTTTTGAAAGCAACTTCTGCAGGTTACGCATCATCCTCTCTTTGGCATGCCAGATTAGGACATCCTTCAGATATGAAGCTTAAAGCTTTAGGTCCTAGTCTTCCTTCTTTACAATTTCTTTGTAATAAGACTTGTCATATTTGTCCTATGGCCAAGCTTAAACGATTACCATTTCCTTTCAATAATAAAATCTGTGCATGTGCTTTTGATTTAGTTCATATGGATGTTTGGGGACCTTATTCAGTATCTACTTTGGATGGCCACAAATATTTCTTGACCATTGTGGATGATGCAACCCGAGCCACTTGGCTTTTTCTTATGAAATCCAAATCTGATGTCAGACCTTTATTTCAATCCTTTTATGCTATGATTGTTACACAATTTAGTCAACACATTAAAGCCATTAGGACTGACAATGCCAAAGAGTTTGCCATGACTGATTTCCTTAGTTCACATGGCATTATCCATCAAACTAGTTGTTTCTATACCCCACAACAAAACTCTGTTGTAGAGAGAAAACACCAGCATCTACTCTCCATTGCTAGGGCTTTACTGATTCAATCCCAAGTTCCCTTGTCTTTTTGGGGTGATTGTGTTTTGACTGCTGCATACCTCATCAATAGGCTTCCTTCTCCCTTGCTACATGATAAAACACCTTTTGAGCTCTTATTTCATAAGCCCCCCGAGTACAATCATCTCAAAGTCTTTTGCTGCCTGTGTTTTGCCTCTACCATTGTTCATACCAGAAACAAATTTTCACCAAGGGCAAGAAAATGTGTTTTCCTTGGCTACCCATGTAATGTCAAAGGTTATAAGCTTTATGACCTTGATTCTCATGTTGTATTTGTATCCAGGGATGTTATCTTTCATGAATCTGTATTCCCTTTTATGTCTTCTTCCAATAGTTCCATTCCTCTCAATTCTTTGCCCTTGCCATGTGCTTCACCTGTTCCTCCCTTACATGATGAGGCTTTTCTATTTCAACCTGCCACTTCTACCTTTTCTCCTCATTCTATCACTCAAGTTCATCATAATATTGATAATGACTTACTTGATGATGTCCCTTAAGCTCCCCTTGATCCTATTGCAGATCCTATTCCCCTTAGAAAGTCTACTAGATCCATTAAAAGACCTTCATACTTACAGGAGTTCCTTTGCAATAATGTCACTTCTGTCCAGCCCTTGTCTTCTTCCCAGTCAGGTACATCTCACCCTCTTTCTTCTCATGTGTCATATCAGCATCTTTCTTCTTCCTATATGACCTTTCATTTGTGCCATTTCTTCACTTATTGAACCTCGGTTTTACTATCAAGCTGTCTCTGATCCCCAATGGCAAGCCGCCATGGCGGTGAGATAAAGACTTGAGGCTAACCATACTTGGACCTTGACACCCTTACCTCCTGGTAAGAGGTCCATTGGCTGCAAATGGGTGTACAAAATCAAGTATAAGGCTGATGGAACCATTGAGAGATACAAAGCTAGGTTGGTGGCTAAGGGCTTCACCCAAAAGGAAGGCATTGATTACTTTGAAACCTTCTCTCCAATAGCTAAAATGGTGTCTGTCAAGGTTCTTCTTGTTGTTGCTGCCATTAAGGGTTGGTCTCTTAGTCAATTGGATGTAAATAATGCTTTTCTTCATGGAGATTTGGATGAAGAGGTGTATATGGCTCTTCCACAGGGGTTTCACAGCCAGGGGGAGGTTGTTTGTAAGCTCAACAAATCCATTTATGGTCTCAAGCAAGCTTCTAGGCAATGGTTTGCCAAGTTTTCAAACACTCTAATTCAGCTTGGTTTCATTCAATCCAAGGCTGACTACTCTTTATTTACTAGAAGACATGACAACATTTTCATGATTCTCTTAGTCTATGTAGATGATGTTTTGATAGCTTGCAATGACAAGGCTGAAGTGGACAAGTTTAAAATCATGCTGGATGATAAGTTCAAGCTTAAGGATTTGGGTAATTTGAAATATTTCCTTGGTTTGGAAGTTGCAAGATCAAACAAAGGAATTGCCCTTTGTCAACGGAAATACACCCTTGAGCTGCTCAATGATGCTGGTCTCATGGGCTGTAAGTGTGCTAAGACCCCTATGGAGCACAACTTAAGACTTAGCAAGTTTGAAGGAGAAGAACTTAAAGATCCCAGTCATTACAGAAGGCTTGTGGGCAGGCTCTTGTACTTAACAATCACAAGACCTGACATCACATTTGCTGTCCATAAACTCAGTCAGTTTATGTCCAAGCCAAGGAGACCACATTTGGATGCAGCACATAGAGTGTTGCAGTATTTGAAAGGTGAACCGGGCAAAGGACTTATGTTTTCTTCCAACACAGACTTGCATTTGAAAGGATTTGCGGATGCAGATTGGGCTGCATGTCACGACACTAGGAGATCCGTGAGTGGCTATAGCATCTTCATTGGTGATTCTTTAGTATCTTGGAAATCCAAGAAGCAGTCAACAGTGTCAAGATCATCAGCTGAGGTTGAATACAGGTCCATGGCGGTAGCAACATGTGAGATAGTGTGGATTCTATATTTTCTCAAAGATATTGGTGTGAATCATGACAAGGAGGCCTTATTGTTCTGTGACAGCCAAGCCGCATTGCACATTGGTTCCAATCCAGTCTTCCATGAGAGGACAAAACATATAGAAATAGATTGTCATGTGGTTAGGAATAAGGTGTTGGAAAAGGTGATTAAGTTGAATCATGTTAGATCAAATTGTCGGTTGGCCGATCTGCTCACTAAAGCTCTGAATTATAATCAATTTTCCATTCTTAGTTGTAAAATGGGGATGATTAATATACATGCACTTGCTGCTCTTGAGGGGGAGTATCAGAATCTAAGTAAGGATGAAGTTACCAAGACTAGTGGCAAAGAGAGAGAAGCATCCAGCAACACAAAAGATCAAAGACTCACTCACAGAGCTGGTGATTCTATAACAGAGCATAAACGGCAAGGCTGCATAAGTGAAGGTTGATGTATACACGACTTGTAGTTTAGTCTATTCAAGTATTCACTTAAGTGTTAGCACGTGGGAAGTTAGTTAAGGCCTGTAGCTTGCACGTGTAATAGTTTGTTAGTTCTGTTAGTTAGTTAGTTTATGTGTTCACACCTGCATAAACCAATATATATATGTATTGATTGTATTCCAGAATTAATAAGATGAAATATACAGTTTTCAATTTCTGAATTCGTGATATATACATGTATAGCAAGATATAGCTAGTGTATGATCCTACAAAACTAGTAGACTACAAAGAAGGTTAGTGGATAAAGCTACTAGCACTACCAAAAAAAAAAAACCACCTGCTGTGTTTTGACGGCTCCCAAAGGAAGTATGGTTATTGAACTTGCAATAGAGGATAAATTGCTACGTCGCAATCTTTCAGCAGCAATGACACATAGCTGAATCAGTAGGAAAACTCCTATTATTTGGTATCTGCAAGGAAGCCAATTGGAAGAGTGAATATTTTAGATTAGCAAGATCTCATATGACTAAAGGTTAAAGATAATCAAATTTCTTATAATTTTTTATCATGATAAGTAAGTTTAGTATCAAGGAGAGGGAGAAGGGAGATTCAAACTAGTAACCTTGTTTGGTGAGGTGTGGTCTCAAACCATTTGAGGTTAAAGACAATTAAATTTCTTTGCAACAGACAAGGTGATAGTGATAAAAAATGTTGCACTTAAACGTACAAGAGAAATCACCCGAGAAAATCAAAAGAACCCCACCCCCTCCTCCCTTCCAAATAAAACTGAATCTCTCCTTACAGTTTTCTCTCGTACTAAACAATTGAAAAACCATCATCTCCCCACCCTTTTCGTTCCTCTATTTCTTATAACTATATATAAAAAAGGAGAGTTGAGCGGTTTTGTTTTGCACTTGTATGGCGGTGTTGTCGAGTCTTCTAGTCCTTCTAAAATCTATACAACCAAATACAGTATTGTTGAAGAACTAAAATTAAAAATTAAAATAAAAAAAAAAAAAAAAAAAAAAAAAAAAAAAAAAAAACTTACCATTGATTCCCACATAATATCAAAAGTTCAGTCTAGCACTTATTTATTTATTTTGGGATAAGTAAATAAGGATTTTATTGAAGCAGACTACTTCATGTGCATGGAAATTCCAGACATAACAATGCATTTAAGAAACCAAGACATATCACTACAAAAAACTTCACTTTTTTCGACCCTCTATTTCCAAGGGTCTCCTAAAAAGGTCCAAACAGACACTGAAAATAGACGTGAGTGAATACGTATGGCTAGCTTCATTTCAAGGTTCATTAAAACCCTTGAAATAAGCCAGTACAACCGTTTTTAAAAAATGCGAACCACTTTCATTTTTCAGCATTCCCATGAGAGTTTTGGCTCCAAAATATTACATTTTTTAGCACCACTTTCACGCGACCCTCAAAATAAAGATATTCCAAAATTTTCAATCAACGAAATAAAGCTCGTACTTTGAAAAATAAAAGGAGAAAACCATTTAATTTAGTCAGATCTAAAACTCGTGGATTCGTAGCTCTCCAACTCTCTCTCAAAATACTCAAAGGTGCGGTGGTCGACGACTTAGCTCCGGTGACTAAGGCACGGTGGGTAGCGATATCATCTCCGATGACGAGCTAAGGGCATGGTGGTCATAAATATCATCTCCTCCACTTCTTCGTTCGATTACAGGTCTCTCTCTATCTAACTCTCTGTTTGTTTCCCGAGAAAAAAAATTGAAGTTGTCCTAATATCTCTCGTTTTCTCTCTGTCATTCTCTTCTTTGGTAGAGAGACTATAAAGTATCAGTCCAATTTTGCGTAGTCCTAGTGTTTTAGGGGCTTAGAGAGCAAGGAATAGTATAAATTAGGGGCTAGGGTTTGGATACTTTGGAATTAGGGGCTAGGGTTTGGAATTGGAATTGGATACGTCGCTTTGGTTCTATTTTCATTTTTTTATGCATTTCCTGGTTCATTTTTGTTTTAGGTCTAATCTGAAGCTTTAGCTTGATTCAATTTTGTATATAAAATCTTTTTTTGATTGTAAGTTTGAATTTTTTTTTTTTAGTAAAATTGATGCATTGGAATTGAATGAGAATGAAATAGTTTTCATTTGGCAATGGTGGCAATTAAAAATCTATTATATTAATTTTTACTTGGGGCGTAGAATGTGGGGAGGACTTAAATGGAATCTATTACCGGTTTTAGAGTTTGCTTCACCGCACAATTTCTTGAACAGAGATAACTGAAATTATATAGATGTTATAGAGAGGACCTTATTTGTTCAATATGGTTAAATTTACATGGAAAGAAGTGCGCCAGTTTTGAAAGGGTGTGATCTGAATCATGAATTGCTATGATTTATATAATGCCCAAGTCAGGTTTTTCACTCTATCAAATTTCACTAGTGATAGCAACTAGTTTACTTTATCCTAGTTTTATTTATTTTTCCACAACATTGCCTGATGAGATTATTTTGGCAAGAGTTAGTCTATAGCTCTGCCTTTTGTTACTAGTATCAAATGTTGTATGTTTGTTTGCTTGAATATTAACTAATACTATGCAGTAGGTAACAATCTAGTGGAAGTTGTCCTCACCATATTCAAAGGACTAAATAATGGTATCCAGTTGGTAAACCATATGGTTTACCAACTGGATGGTAGATGCTGATCATGGTTCAGGCATCCTGAAGTTCCTGATGTCAAATTGCATCTAGAGTCAATGTAATCAGTTTGAAATTGTCATTATGTGAATTCATTCTTGCAAATATATTGAAGTTTCACAAAGATCAAGAATTTGAAGTTTTCTGAGACTTCCCAGTATGGGTACTACTTCAATATATTTGCAATGCCTTAAAAAAAGAGCACAGAGGTCACCAAGTTGAAGTAAAGAATCAGGTAATGAATAGATGTTGGTTCGACTGAGATTCAAGACCTTGAGTGCTTCAAATCCTAGTAGGAATCTATAAGGAACTTTTTCAAAGCGGCAACTGCCTTGTAGTAGCAGTGTTGAGACCTCTAGACATTGTATCAAGCAATTAGGTAGACTTTCTATATGGCTATTCATGAAAGAAACTCTTTTGAGAGAATTTGAAAACTCCCCAACTGAAATCTCACTCAAGCAAAACTCTGAGCGAACAAGGGATTTACATCCATCCTCAGATGATGATGTGATCCATATAGCAACATCACGAACAACATCATGCATCTTCACGGTGCCCTTTTTGGAACCATCTTCCAACAAACAAGAGTCCTTTAGATTTTCAATTAAAGCTATTCCTCTATTGACTGCATTGTTTCCCGAGGACTTCTCAATTGAAGTCAGTGGACTAGTACTGCATTGGCGAGCAGAAGGTTTGATAGATGAACAACAGAACTATGTGGATTCAGTCAATAGAGGAATAGCTTTAATTGAAAATCTAAAGGACTCTTGTTTGTTGGAAATAGTTTCAAAAAGGGCACCGTGAAGATGCATGATGTTGTTCGTGATGTTGCTATATGGATGTAAATCCCTTGTTCACTTGAGTGAGATTTCAGTTGGGGAGTTTTCAAATTCTCTCAAAAGAGTTTCTTTCATGAATAGCCAAATTCTCTCAAAAGATTTTCAATTAGATTTTCAACATGACTGGGTGAGTCACATTCAAATTTCAAAAAGTTGCAATTTTTTCAGTGACTCACCCAGTCATGTTGCACAAAGAACGCGGCGACGGCGATACTGATCACGATCATGAGCAACGCTCTATAAGCCTTGTCCTCATCGTCTTCGGATTTTGAAACAAGGAAGGACTCGACGCGGTGGAGCAACTCGGAGTAGACTCGGTCGGCGTCGAGTCCTTCCTTGTTTCAAAATCCGAAGACGACGAGGACAAGGCTTATAGAGCGTTGCTCGTGATCGTGATCAGTATCGCCGTCGCCGCGTTCTTCGCCTTCACTCAGTGCAACATGACTGGGTGAGTCACTGAAAAAATTGCAACTTTTTGAAATTTGAATGTGACTCACCCAGTCATGTTGAAAATCTAATTGAAAATCTTTTGAGAGAATTTGGCTATTCATGAAAGAAACTCTTTTGAGAGAATTTGAAAACTCCCCAACTGAAATCTCACTCAAGCGAACAAGGGATTTACATCCATATAGCAACATCACGAACAACATCATGCATCTTCACGGTGCCCTTTTTGAAACTATTTCCAACAAACAAGAGTCCTTTAGATTTTCAATTAAAGCTATTCCTCTATTGACTGAATCCACATAGTTCTGCTGTTCATCTATCAAACCTTCTGCTCGCCAATGCAGTACTAGTTCACTGACTTCAATTGAGAAGTCCTCAGGAAACAAAGAGCAGTATAGGAAACAAGATTTTGTGTTGTTACCTTGTAATGAGTCGTAACTCCACTTCAAAGGCTTATAGACCTCATCCTCAATGCCTTCTACAGAAGGCACTGACCTTTGCAACTCTTTTAAGGCATCTTCCCATAACTCAACCTTTGTCTTTCTTCTCATAGCAGCTCCCACTATGATGATGGCCAGAGGTAATCCGCAACATTTTCTTGCAATTGCATCTGCAAATGGTTTATTTCCTTCCAAATGAGCCACATCTCCTGCCTTTTGACTGAACAATTGCCAAGCTTCTTCATCATTTAAAACATCAACTTTAACTTCCACATCGGTCATCATTTTCCTACAAACTTCCATAAACCGAGTTGTCAATATGATTTTAGAACCTTCATGAACATCAGGCTGTGGAACACCCAGACTGTCCAAATCAAGGTTCTGCCAAACATCATCTAGAATGAGTAGATATTTTTCCTCATTCATAAGTCTTTGATGAAGTCTAATGGCCATTCTCTCCACGCTTTCTTCCATTTTCATCTCCAAATTCAATCTCAGAGCTATTTGTGTTTGTACCTGTTTCATGTCCAAATTCTTGGAAACGGTAACCCAAATGATGACGCCAAAAATGTTCCTTGAAGTACTCTTGAGCTCATTGTTGAGAGTTCTTACCATAGTAGTCTTGCCTACTCCTCCCAGTCCCCAAATACCAATCCTCTGAAATCTATCATCAGACAATAGATCGTGTGGAAACTTTCCAGCTTTTAGAAGCCTTTTGATGTTATCTAGTATTTCCTCAACTTCCCTGCTACCTTTGTACGGCTTACTGAAATTTAAGAAACATGTAGAAGGCTGATTTTCATGAATCCGATTGACTCTAGGCTGAAGCATTTCGACATCCTCAAGCCAAGTTATGACTGGAGCTCTGATTTGGCTCCCTTCTTTCTTAGCTGCCTCTGTTTCATGTATGATTTCCTTTGTACGATAAATAAGGCTTTTCATCTCCTTCTCAACATCGTCAAGATTTCATTTCCTTGCACGTGCAACCCACATTAGTTAATAAAAAAGAGAGAAACATCAACAAAAAAGAGCAGTGATAGACCAAAGACTGCAACCGATAAATTTGCATCCACATTACAAGAAAACGAAATTACATTTTTCTTAAAGAAAAAGGACCCATGTTGATTGTTGAATGAAGAATGGTCAATCAAAGAATTCAAACGTAAAAGACTAACCTCTAAAGTTAAAGCAATGGTTGGAAGATTTTGGCAAGCATCAATATCATTAAAAAAGACGACTTTGAAGGCAGCTTTGTTGACTTCAGCCAAAATCTTATCATCTATCATTGGCCTTTTTTTTTTTTTTTAGTTAAAGAATGGCTTAAGATATTGGTTTAATGAATATTTTTAGAAAAGAGTAATTAACTTATTTAACAAATTTTTATATTTTCTATAAAAATAGTATTAAAATTTTCTTTAAAAAGTCCAATAACAAAAGTCCTAGAGGCATTCGTTAATACGACTTTTCTTTTAGAGAAAATATTTATATTTGGCATTTGATAATGGACATTAGTGTACTTTTTATTTGTTAAGGTTGCATTATTAATATTCTAAAATCTCACTCAAAAAAAATAAATAAATAATATTCTAAAATACCCTGTTGCTTTTGCGGGATTAAGAAAAATGAGTGACACTCCACTTGTCTAATAAAAGCATAGAAAAGTGATTATTATAGTAGGACCACAACAAGTTGTTAAATTACAGTCTAGCTCCAATCTTACTTAATAGAATAAATATTATTGTATGTTTTGAAAATCTAACCGTTAAATTACATGTTCTTTACGCTCTTAATACACATGTTAAATTTTATGTTGATCAGATATTATTTATTCTATAATCTATAAGTTTATATTTTATGCATAATTTTAAACTACAAAAACTTGCAATTTAAACAATTTATTGATGACATAGCAATTGATTTTTAATTTTCTAGAAATTTTGCAAGCGGAGAGGATATAAAAAGAAAATATAATCCAATGGTGGATTTGTCAAAATTCACTTTCAATAAAAAGATATTGTTTAACCAATTTTGTAACTAAATTTTGTAACAGGTTAATAAAAGTCAATTGTACGACAAAACACTGTAATATATACTCTAAATTTAAACGTGAATTGGAATATTGGAAACAATTCACTCACACAATCTAAAAATGTTGCAACATCTTGAGTCTTCATCCTATTTTACCTGAAATACTTGCACAACAGACATTAGACAAATATAAAGAATAAGAACAGTGCGATCAAGTGAATAAAGACAAAAGAAGATGAAGATGTAGTTTCAAAGAATAGGGAAATAATTAAAGACGAGTCCGTAGGCTTTCATTTGTTAAGTTGGAATGAAACTTCTTGGAAGGTGTCTTACTTACAAACACCATTGCATGCATATTTATTTACAGAAGTGCCCTTTTTTTTTATTGAATACAATACGTGAGGACAGTCATCCAAAAAAAAAAAACAATACGTGAGGACAAATGCATGATGTGTGCAATTAACCATAACCAATTCTTCTAAAAAAATTAACTTCATTAGAATTTTTTTTTATTCCATTATCAATTTAAATTTTAACTCAATAATAATATGTGATAATATATTTTTATTATACATATTTATATAAATATATATTGTAGTAATCCTAAAATAGTAGATCAGTATTGAAATATTCCGTTGCAATGACCGAAACTAATATCAACAAGCAGTGAACAAACTTTTTGTCACGCTATCATGGTACGAATATATTTTTTTTTTTGAAAAAAATAATAATTTGGATTTGAATAAGTCTACATGATCATAGGTTTTGTCACACACGACAAAACTTATGTTATTAATGGTTTGAATGAGTTTTGTCATACATGTACGATTTCAAAAATTCAAGTCTTAGAAAAAAAAACAAATGACGTAGAGTATGATGAAGGATATTGGATTTAGATTGCCAAAAGCCTTGAAACTCAATTAGACCATGTAGTATATAAACTAACGGAGATAGACAAAGTGACATGAAGTAAAATTGTTTACAAAAGTTAAGAGGGGGAAAATAAACATTTTAAAGTTTACTAAAATTGAACTTTTAGTAAACTTTAGAGATGAAAACAATTTTGTAGTCTATTTTTAATTTCTAGATATCTATGTGAAACAAACCATTTATGTAACTAATCTACTAAGCAGGCATTTGATTCTAAGTTTATCATCATCATGATAAGAAATCAAAGCAATCCAAAATATTATACAAGAAATCATTTGTATATTGAGTGCTATTTCACAAAGAGAGTTTGGAAGATGTTCAAAAAAAATATGTTGGCTTAGTAGAGATGTTTGAAGCTACGATGATAAACCTAACTGGGCAATTAACAAACTACAGGTAGGGATTTTAAAACTACACTGTTGAGATTGTTTGGGTAGCTACCAATCCACCACATTTAGTTACATAAAAAAAAAATAAATAAATAAAAAGCTTCTCGTCATAGACTGATCGCACCTACAAGGTGCTTGCTGAGGCAAGCAGAGCTGTCCACCCATTAGCAGCCTCTTTTAGTGTATGTGTTTTAATTGTTTTAGTGTATGTGTTTTAAGTGGTGCTTTGTCTTCCTCCTATTATTTTTGTTTGTTGTTTTTCTTACATTTAAGCCTTACTCTCTATTTTTTTTTTTTTTAAATTTTTAGGGTGACATATCAACAATTTTGTTAGATTGCATGGCAGCACATTGGATGAATTCGGGAGAGCGAAGTGGTAGTTGATCTATCAAGAAGTTGTTAATGACCATTTCTTGTAAATATCCTACTATATGAAATTTAATATTGTCCTTTTTGTTTAATGTGAAAAATTTGTGTCTTAGCATGATGATAAAGAATAATTATAGTAGAATGGGAATAATAAAAGTTACTGCGCGCGCACCAAAAATGAGGTTGATAGACCGGCCCTCACTTGGGCTCACAATCTATTTGTGATATGGGCTTTGGATTTCCTACCTTGGGTAGTTCCTAACACAGAGACCCAACAAGGCCACCTCTCCCTATGAACCTTTCAAGGCTTCGCTATCTGTCTCTTGGATCTAATTTGGACCTCTATGTAGATAACCTTCGTTGAATGTCTGGTCTCTCTACTCTTCAATACCTTGAACGGCGCTCTACGGACCTTCACAGAGAAGTTGATTGGCTTCAAATAATGAGTAAGTTCTCATCTCTTTCAGAGCTATACTTGCAACATTGTCAACTTGATAGCCTGAATCCATCTCTTGGATTTGTCAATTTCACGTCTCTTCGAGTCCTTGAACTTTTTGCAAATCATTTCAATCATAATATACATAATTGGTTCTCTAATCTCAGTACAAGCCTCTTAAGACTTAGCCTGGACAACAGTTCTTTGAAAGGCAATATACCATCTAGCATATTCAATTTAGAGAAATTAGAATATCTCGATCTTGATGATAATTCTTTGAGCGGAAAAATTCTAGATTCGCCAAGGCAGCTTAAGCATCTAATACATCTCGATCTTAGAATGAATTTTTTAAGTGGTCCTATTCCTTCATCTGTTGGGAACTTATCTCAAATGCAAGTCTTACTCCTTGGTTCAAATAAATTAAATGGCACCATTCCAAAGAGTCTTGGACTGCTCTCAAATCTATTGGCGGTGTCTATTTCATTCAATTTCTTCACAGGCAGTCTAGATGAAGCACATTTCTCCAAATTAGGGAAATTAAAACATCTAGATATCTCTTGTACACCTTTGTTCTTTAACGTGAATTCCAATTGGGTTCCACCTTTTCAACTCGAATATGTTGACATGAGCTCCTGTAAGATAGGTCCTAATTTTCATACGTGCACTACAAGAAAAAAGGTCAATTACAATGGAAAAAATCGTTGCAATAACTACAAAGTCATTGCAATAAGGTGTTATTGCGACAACGAAAAAGTTGTTGCAAGCTGTTGTAATAAACTCCGAGGCAATAGGTTTATACAACAAAAAAATCTCGTTGCAATAAATCCTAAATATTGCAACAAACAAGTTGATGCAATAACTTCTTTATTACAACAAATAACTTTGTGGCAATAGCTTATTGCTTCAAAGGTTTTGTGAAAAATGTCATACCTTATTACAACAAACAACCTTGTTGCAATAGGTTGAGTTTTTTTTTTTTTTTTTTTTTTTTTATTTTAATAATTTGTCTATTACCCTATCTTGCAATATACACATTATAAGATCCCTTTGGCCTTTATTGGTGCCCTTGTCAGGAGTTTCGGGTAAAGCTCCAAGCTGGTTTTGGGATTGGATTCAAACATTCATACGGTTCATCTCTCTAATAACCACATAGAAGGGAATGTACCAGACATTTTGTTGAATTCTACTATTTTAAATCAAACATCTAATCACTTTAAGGGGCGGTTGCCAAGATTGTTTGCAAATGTTGAAGTGTTCAATCTAGCTAACAATTCATTTTTTGGACCTATTTCCACTTTCTTGTGCAAAAGATGAATAAAAAAAAATAAAGTGAAGGTTTTAGATGTATCAAACAATTTCTTACTTGGAGAACTCTCTAACTGTTGAAGGTATTGGCAATCTTTGATCCATTTAAACTTAGGGGGCAATAATCTATTAGGTAGAATTCCTTATTCTCTGGGGTCTTTAGTTGAACTCAAATCATTGAGTTTACAAAATAATAGCATCTACGGGGATACTCCTTCGTCATTGAAAAGGTTCTCAAAATTAGGGCTCATTGATATAGGTGATAATAATTTTTCGAGAACCATACCACTCTAGATTACAAAATTGACACAACTTATAGTTCTTCGTCTAAGATCCAGTGGATTCAAGGGAAATATACCTCAAAATATATGCCAACTTTCTTTTCTTAGAATATTGGATCTTGCAAATAATAGCCTATCGGGGCCCATACCAAGTTGCTTTAAAAATATTAGTGCCATGGATATGCGACCACGAAAATCAAGATGTTTAATTTGACAGTTTAGAGTACGAATATGAATATGGCTCTTACCTTGAGAATCTTTTGCTGGTTCCAAAAGGACATGAACTACAATATGAAGAAAACCTTAAATTCGTGAGGAGCACAGACCTTTCAAGTAACAAATTTTCTGGATCAATTCCTGTTAAAATTTCAGTTCTCTCCGAATTACGATTTTTGAACTTGTCTCGAAATCATTTGATTAAGCATCTAATACATCTCGATCTTACAATGAATTTTTTAAGTGGTCCTATTCCTTCATCTGTTGGGAATTTATCTCAAATGCAAGTCTTACTCCTTGGTTCAAATAAATTAAATGGCAACGTTCCAAAGAGTCTTGGACATCTCTCAAATCTATTGGCAGTGTCTATTTCATTTAATTTCTTCACAGAACTTGAATTCCAATTGGGTTCCACCTTTTCAACTTGAATATGTTGACATGAGCTCCTGTAAGATAGGTCCTAATTTTCCTACGTGCACTACAATAAAAAAGGTCAATTACAACCGAAAAAATCGTTGCACTAACTACAAAGTCGTTGCAATAAGGTGTTATTGCAACAACGAAAAAGTTGTTGCAAGCCGTTTTAATAAACTCCGAGGCAGTAGGTTTATACAACAAAAAAATCTCGTTGCAATAAATCCTAAATATTGCAACAAACAAGTTGATGCAATAACTTCTTTATTACAACAAATAACTTTGTGGCAATAGCTTATTGCTTCAAAGGTTTTGTGAAAAATTTCATACCTTATTACAACAAACAACCTTGTTGCAATTGGTTGAGTTTTTTTTTTTTATTTTTTTTTTTTTAATAATTTTAATGTTACCCTATCTTGCAATATACACATTATAAGATCCCTTTGGCTTTTATTGGTGCCCTTGTCGGGAGTTTCGGGTAAAGCTCCAAGCTGGTTTTGGGATTGGATTTCAAATATTCATACGGTTGATCTCTCTAATAACCACATAGAAGGGGATGTACCGCACATTTTGTTGAATTCTACTATTTTGAATCAAAGATCTAATCACTTTAAGGGGCGGTTGCCAAGATTGTCTGCAAATGTTGAAGTGTTCAATCTAGCTAACAATTCATTTTTGGACCTATTTCCACTTTCTTGTGCAAAAGATGAATTAAAAAAAATAAAGTGAAGGTTTTAGATGTATCAAACAATTTCTTACTTGGAGAACTCTCTAACTGTTGAAGCTGTTGAAGGTATTGGCAATCTTTGATCCATTTAAACTTAGGGGGTAATAATCTATTAGGTAGAATTCCTTATTCTCTGGGGTCTTTAGTTGAACTCAAATCATTGAGTTTACAAAATAATAGCATCTACGGGGATACTCCTTCGTCATTGAAAAGGTGCTTAAAATTTAGGGCTCATTGATATAGGTGATAATAATTTTTCGAGGACCATACCACTCTGGATTACAAAATTGACACAACTTATAGTTCTTCGTCTAAGATCCAGTGGATTCAAGGGAAATATACCTCAAAATATATGCCAACTTTCTTTTCTTAGAATATTGGATCTTGCAAATAATAGCCTATCGGGGCCCATACCAAGTTGCTTTAAAAATATCAGTGCCATGGTTATGCTTGACCACGAAAATCAAGATGTTTAATTTGATAGTTTAGAGTACGAATATGAATATGGCTCTTATCTTGAGAATCTTTTGCTGGTTCCAAAAGGACATGAACTACAATATGAAGAAAACCTTAAATTCGTGAGGAGCAAAGACCTTTCAAGTAACAAATTTTCTAGATCAATTCCTGTTGAAATTTCAGTTCTTTCCGAATTACGATTTTTGAACTTGTCTCGAAATCATTTGATTAAGCATCTAATACATCTCGATCTTACAATGAATTTTAAGTGGTCCTATTCCTTCATTTGTTGGGAATTTTTCTCAAATGCAAGTCTTACTCCTTGGTTCAAATAAATTAAATGGCACCGTTCCAAAGAGTCTTGGGCATCTCTCAAATCTATTGGCAGTGTCTATTTCATTTAATTTCTTCACAGCGAGTCTAGATGAAGCACACTTCTCCAAATTAGGGAAATTAAAACATCTAGATATCTCTTGTACACCTTTGTTGTTTAACGTGAATTCCAATTGGGTTCCACCTTTTCAACTTGAATATGTTGACATGAGCTCCTGTAAGATAGGTCCTAGTTTTCCTACGTGCACTACAATAAAAAAGGTCAATTACAGCCGAAAAAATCGTTGCACTAACTACAAAGTCGTTGCAATAAGGTGTTATTGCAAGAACGAAAAAGTTGTTGCAAGCCGTTGTAATAAACTCCGAGGCAATAGGTTTATACAACAAAAAAATCTCGTTGCAATAAATCCTAAATATTGCAACAAACAAGTTGATGCAATAACTTCTTTATTACAACAAATAACTTTGTGGCAATAGCTTATTGCTTCAAAGGTTTGTGAAAAATGTCATACCTTATTACAACAAACAACCTTGTTGCAATAGGTTGAGGTTTTTTTTTTTTTTTTTTTTTTTTTTTTTTTTTTTTCATAATTTGTCTATTACCCTATCTTGCAATATACACATTATAAGATCCCTTTGGCTTTTATTGGTGCCCTTGTCGGGAGTTTCGGGTAAAGCTCCAAGCTGGTTTTGGGATTGGATTTCAAACATTCATACGATTGATCTCTCTAATAACCACATAGAAGGGGATGTACCGCCCATTTTGTTGAATTCTACTATTTTGAATCAAAGATCTAATCACTTTAAGGGGCGGTTTCCAAGATTGTCTGCAAATGTTGAAGTGTTCAATCTAGCTAACAATTCATTTTTTGGACCTATTTCCACTTTCTTGTGCAAAAGATGAATAAAAAAATAAAGTGAAGGTTTTAGATGTATCAAACAATTTCTTACTTGGAGAACTCTCTAACTCTGTTGAAGGTATTGGCAATCTTTGATCCATTTAAACTTAGGGGGCAATAATCTATTAGGTAGAATTCCTTATTCTCTGGGGTCATTAGTTGAACTCAAATCATTGAGTTTACAAAATAATAGCATCTACGGGGATACTCTTTCGTCATTGAAAAGGTGCTCAAAATTAGGGCTCATTGATATAGGTGATAATAATTTTTCGAGGACCATACCACTGGATTACAAAATTGACACAACTTATAGTTCTTCGTCTAAGATCCAATGATTCAAGGGAAATATACCTCAAAATATATGTCAACTTTCTTTTCTTAGAATATTGGATCTTGCAAATAATAGCCTATCGGGGCCCATACCAAGTTGCTTTTAAAATATCGAGTGCCATGGTTATGCCCACGAAAATCAAGATGTTTAATTTGTGAGTTTAGAAAACGAATATGGATATGGCTCTTACCTTGAGAATCTTTTGCTAGTTCCAAAAGGACATGAACTGCAATATGAAGAAAACCTTAAATTCATGAGGAGCACAATCCTTTCAAGTAACAATTTGTCTGGATCAATTTCTGTTGAAATTTCAGTTCTTTTCGAATTACGGTTTTTGAACTTGTCTCGAAATCATTTGATAGGCAACGTACCAGAAAACATTTGGATAATGAAGGAGTTAAAGTCAATTAACCTCTCACGAAATCATCTATCAGGTGAAATTCCACCAAGTATGTCTAATTTGTCATTTCTTAATTACTTGGACTTGTCATACAACGATTTCTCAGGTAGAATTCCTTCAAGTACCCAACTTGAGTCTTTTGTTGTTGTCCGCGATATTTTGGCAATCCTCAATTGTGTGGTGCTCCTCTTCCAAAAAGATGCATACCACCAATTGAAGAATCTCATAATAGAACATCAATTGGCAAAACAAAAGAAGACTATGAAAGTTCTAGCTTCTATATGGGTATGGGTGTTGGATTCGCAGTTGGCTTTTGGGGAGTTTGTGGAGGTCTCTTCTTGAATAGGACATGGAGGCATTCTTATTTCAAATTTGTTAATGACAAAAAAGATTTGTTTTATGTGACTACAATACTAAAGGTGAAATGGTTACTGGAAAAGCTAAGAAGTGGCCACCTTAGTAAGTGAAGAACATCATTATCTAGCTAAAAGGTATTGCTTCAATTAATGTCCTTATATACGGGTTCTTCATTTTAATGTAGTAATAGCCACTTATTTTGAATATGTGATTTGGTTCATAACTGAATGTGATAGTCATTTGGATTTTATTTCACAAATACAGCATACCTTTAGCCTCAAGTCTTTATTTGCAACTAGTCCGTTGTGTTAGAAATAAAGTTCATGCAAATATCTTAAACGATATCATTACCTGTGAGCTACCACTAAAGTTCCTTTAGAGATATTTGAAAGGAAAAAGATAGAGATCATGTGAAATTCTCAATAGAAACAAAGGGCTACTATGACGGGAAGAATTGTTTCTCATATAAAAGAAACATCAAATATGTGGTGGAATTTTTGTTTTGTTTTTGTTTTTGTTTTTAAATTAAAATTAAAATTGTTAATTTTTAACTCAATACGTAGCATATTTTTCTCACATCATATGCTATAAGCTTCATTTCCATAGGAAGATTTACTGATAAAATATTATAGAGGTGGGCTTGACATGAATTCTTAGAATTTCAACATAGCTTAATTTGCATTGCAGTTAATCTTGATGCCTAGATAGTCATGCTCTTCTTTCAAAAAAAAAAAAAGGTAGTCATGCTCCACATACCCACATCACTATTATTGAATATTGGAATTTATTGTTTATCCTTTGGGAGTTGGCGCTGGTTCATTCTCTTCAAGAGGCCAAAAAGAATCGTTTGAAAAAGAAGTCCTCTTGATCTTATTTCATTATTGTTTTATCATAAATTAAACATGTAAAAAATGAAATGAATTACGATTCTTGTGTACGATGCGTAAGAAGTAAGAACGGTTTATCTATATAGTGCCAATCATTGTAAGAAGAAAATATTGGCTTAATTGTTTACCTTTTTCGTTATTTAACTAAGTTAAGTTTCAAAACAAGTATATTGACTAAGTGTTTCTTATGTACTTGTTGATCATAATTGTTTTGCTTGTAATGTAAGCTTGTTTTGGTATTTTCTTATTAAAAAAAAAGGCATAAATACACTTTTAGTCCCTAAATTTTAACTTTTTTCCATTTTGGTCCTTACATTTTAATTTTACCATTTTTAGTCCCTAAACCAATTAACGCGTGTTATTTTCATCCTTTCCGTCAGTCAACTGATGGAAATAGTTGAGGTGGAATATTACTAAAAAAATTATTTGGCTTTTTTTAAACGCCAAAAATTTAAAAAAAATTAATTACTCAATTTTAATTAAAAAAAAAACAAACAAAAAAATTTATTTTCTTTCAAACAAAAATTTTACTTTCTTTTAATTAAAATGAATTTTTTTTATTCCAATATTTTTTTATTTTTTTTTAGAAGATCACCACCGAATCAAACCCAAGCAAAAGAATAGAAACCCAGCAAAAGAACATTATTACTTATCATTATTATTGTTGGGAAATTTAGATCCTGGTTGATAAAATTAACAAGTTTTAAACCCAAGTTGTTAATTAGATTTCTTATGAATAAAACTTGTTAAAACAAACGAACATCAATATCATGTCAAAATCGTATGCAGAGAAAAAGTAAATAAGACAAGATATGATAACCTAGAAAAACCAATGAAACAAACAAGTTTCACAATAAAAAACCTGGGGGGAAACCTTCCCAAAAAGCAATCCACTATAATGAAAAGAAGTTTCAAATTTAGTACAAAACCTTTATCCCTAGACTCTACAATTCCCGTAGATGAACTTACTACAGAAACCTTCTACCACTTCAGAACCTCTGAACTCTTCAATATATGAACGCCACCCTTTTTATGCACGAATCCTAGTACGTGACTAACCAATTACACGGATCCGAAGACGCGACTTCAATCACCAATTAGAGAAGGTTGTTGGCTGCAAAGTTCTTGATTCATCCAGCGATGACAATCAAGAAAATACTTGGTCACAAAACCCTACGGTACACATAAATAGCAACTTCTTCACAAGAAAAATGAACTAGGGCAAAACTTTGTCTCCAGTCACAAATTGCTTGAACAAACTTTGCTCAATGCTTATGCAACTTGTCAACACTTTGATGGCCCTTAAAATAATCCTTTTATATGTCTAGGGTTAAGAGAAAAGAAGGCCCAAAGACATATTCACGGATCCCAAGAAAACAAAACAGAAAATCTGTTTTTCTTAAACCTCAACAGATAGCATCTGTCGAGCAGCTGTTGAGCCACGGGACTGAAACAATTTCTTGAGGTCAATAGATAGCCAGCTATCAAGCTAGCTATCAAGTTTTAATGAATAGCATTTCTTGAGCTTGTTTCTTAGACAAACTTGCATGGTTTCAATACTTGATCTTGAAACACAGTTTCTTGAAATATTAAACTGATCCTAGATCTACCCAAATATAAGTAAAGTGTGTTTTATCAAAGAATTATCCAATTACCTAAAATAGTGATATATGTTTCTAACAAGTGAATCACATATGTCCTAATAATCTCTCCTTTTGGCAATCCATGACAAAACCACAACAAACAAATTAACATATGAGAGAAGTCATAAATCACTCAACTTATATTCACTTGTTGAATACAATAAAATTTATCCCAACACAAACTCTTGAAAAACTTTGCAAGAAGAGAGTTTATGGCAAGAAGACTTTGACAACCTGTATTTCTGAAACACTTTAAACAAAACTCATCAAGGCATCTTAGTGTGAAACAGAAATAATAGATTGCATACAAGTAACAAGAAGCATGTGCATAAAGAGAAAAAAGAAACAACACATGTAAGGGTAGGTGAAAGAAACATGCATCAACATATAAAGCAATAAGTATAATGTATATCAAAAATGGTCACAAGACCTAAGGTACAAGAACAATGTATCTAAAAAGGAGAAAAGAAAAAGATACAGATACAGATAATCCTCACTACTTCCCTCATGAATCAACACTCCCCCTAACAAAAATAATCATATACTAACTCTTCCCCTAAGTATGATTGCTCTCATATAACCCAAAATTACTCCCCCTTTTTGTCACGAGTGACAAAGGGTAAGAGTGTCAAGTAGACATCTCATCAAGAGAGCTAGCATCTCCATCATCATCAGCATCAGAAGCATCATCATCATCACCATCATCATCATCCTCAAAGATCGAAGTCATTGGAGGAGATGGAAGAGAAGCCTCAAGAGCGAAGCCACCCATAGCCGCCTGCAGTCGTGCAATACGAACGACACGAACGTTCACCCGATATATCTCAGAAAAGAGTGTATCAAGGCGAGCATCCATACGCTGAAGCTGCACCATGATGTCTCCGAAAGTCACATCACTCGTAGAAGAGGAGGGAGCGAATGTGGATGGAGCAGAACGAGATGGAGCTGAACGAGAGGGAGGAGCTGCTGAATCCGACTGTCGTGACCTAAACTGGACCTCGCTACGTTTAAAGGTAGCGACGTCTATGGCGCATATGACAGAGAAGTGATCGGAAGAGGGAAAAGGAACAGAAAAGTGGCATAAAATCCGCGTGATAGCCAAAGGGAAAATGAGCTTATCACGAGTAGCCATATCCCTGTACACATCTAAAAGAGAGAGAATAAAATGTGAAGGAAAATCTATAGTAAAGTGCTCTAACAAAGAAAGCAAAAATCGAGCACAAGACTCTATGATAGAGTTATAGTGAGAGAATGGGTGCAAAACAAAAGTCATCACCATGTTCATGAATCTAAGACCTTTAGCAAAGGCCTTACATGGTGTAAACTAACAATTACCCCAATCGGAAGGGCGCTCACAAAAGGCAGAAATCATCTCGTCTTTAAACACAATCCTCAGACGCTCACAACCAGGGTAGTTAGGAGACTCTACCCTAGGCACATGAAGCACATCTACAACAAGCTGCAATGTGATAGTAATGCGCGTACCTTGAACGCAAGTAGAAAAATAAGGTACTGAAAAATCAAATCCATGCATATTGGAGTAAAACTCTTGAATCAAGACGGATGGACATGTGACTAGGAGGTCACATAGTGACTCCCAACCCCAAGCGTGAATGACATCAGGTAGGTCAGTGTCGGCGAAGTCCGCCAAAATGACTCGGCGTTCCGAATTAACACTTCTTCGAGAAAAGTTCTCCGAGAAAGGCTTTCAGGCATCCTCAACACGGAACCAAATATGAGAAGGAGTAGGATCAGAAAACGAAGATGTCTCGAAACGAAGAGGGTTCCGAGACAGAGCGGACTTACGTTTAGGTGCCATAGACACGACTAACATAAACAGAATAGAGAGGGAGAGAGGGAGACAATCAGAAAAGTCCCAAAGCAATTCAAATATATCAAGATATATTGAATAGAAAGAACGTATACATGAGAATGCATGAACATGTGACATGCAAAAGAAATTGCATCATGGGCTCAACCCAATCCAATCCTACTAGCACACACTCAATTGCACACATCTAAAATTCATGATAATACTATTATAATGCTTATGTGATGCAATGCATGAGATTTAAAACTCATTTAAGTGAAAACCCATCCCAAAATTTCAACAATAACTCAACAAATTTGAAAAACTCCAAAATTTTTCAAAAACCCCAAAATCTAGGTCTCAAAATATGAAATGCATGAAGAATGAGAGATTAGAAGCTTACCAAGTGAAGAAAATCTTGAAAAAGCTTGTAGAAACTGTGAAGAAAAGATTTGGAGTGAGAGAGAGTGTTTTGGGAGGTGAGAAGACACTTCTATCGAGAGAGATTGAGAAAAATGAGAAGAGAATCGCACTAAACATATATATAGAAGTTCAGTAAATCTCGACAGATAGAAGTGTCGAGACAGGTATCAAGAATGTGTCGAGCAAAAAGACGTCGACAGATGAAGCTGTCGAGGATCTGTCGAGGTTTGATCAATCCACCAGGTGTCGAGAAGCTATCAAAGAGACAGGAGATTTCTCAATCGATCCACAAGCTGTCGAGAAGGTGTTGAGATTGCGATAAGAAAAAGTTGAGAAGCTCGACAGACAGCCAGGTGTTGAGGAGCTGTCGAGATCGCTTTTAAAAACAGTTTTTCGAGAAGGGAAAAACATAGACATGAATGCAATCAAGCATGCAACTCAACCAATGATCCAATCAATATATTAAGCTCTCAAAATCATCTCTCAACAAAAATTTTAAGCACATGGATCCCAAAAACACACACACACACTAAACAAGTCTAAACCAATTTTATATTTCAAAAACAAGTCAAGACAATTTAGTGAGCATACATTAACACATGTAAACCTTGTGATGGCCAAATCACATTATACCCGCACATGCATCAAGAGTAGCAAAGAATATTGCGTGTTGTGTGTGAAAAACGTTGCAAGATTGCATAAGTGTATACATGTTATGACGATTTGAGATATGAGAAAATCACTTTAACTCACACATAATCATAACTGTTTGATGGGGACTATTACCTTCGAGGTACATCCTATAACTCCTACATCTCCTAGAATACACGCTTGCAATCATATTTTAAAAGCATTTTGATCTTTTTGCTTTTTATTTTCTTTGCATATTTTTCTTTTTAGCAAACCATATATGGGCATATAAGAGATAGAAAAGAAATACCCAACTATGTTAAGCATTTGACATTCCAATTTTGCCATGCCGAAGCACACAAATGTCATTCATGATTGGCAGGCAACAGTGTGAGATGGTTATTTATGCCTTTCTCTTAGGATTTTTTAGTCCTTTCCATCAAAAAGAGTGATATGAGTGTTAAGTACAAGAGATAACTTAATCTTACTCATCACAAATAAGAGCCACAAATCTCACTTGCTTAGTTGTGCATAGAAATGCTCATCTAAACTACAAAAGATACAAAGTTTTAGAAAATTTTCTTTCAATGGCCATCCAAGGTACACGAATACCAATGTACACAAAACACACACAATTTTTGTATTTTTCTGATTTTTCAATTTTATTTTTATTTTTATATGAAAAACAAAATAAGCAAAACTGAAAAATAAACAAACAAAAACATGTTAAGCAAAGCAAAGCATAAAACTAGACTGACTCAAAACTAAAAAGCAAAACACACAAGTAATGCAAACAAAAACAAGTAGAGAGAGAAAAAAAGCGATAGAATCACTTGGAACCCTTTTCCTTCCATACCTTGGAAGAACCTTTCCTTTTATGAAATCCTTAAACCAGCGGTGAGGGGGAAGAATTGAGACCATTCAAGTTCAAAAGGAACATGAGGGCTTTGAGAAAATCTCCAAAAGGAGCAAGAGAGAATTGAAATTGATTCTGGCTTCCGGATGCTATCATGTCGTTGTTCTGTTGAGTGGCTAACCACTTATAACAATTTGGTCGGGTATGACCAGCAACCCCACAATGATGACAGAGATGCTGCCTTTTCTGTTTAGGCTTTTAAAAGTTAGCCTTCTTAGCCTTAGGGTTTCTAGCTTCTTTCTCCTCAAACTTAGGGGTTGCTCCTAAAATAGATTTACCCTTGTCTATGTTCTCACTAGCTAATTCAATTTTAACATTGTTAGCAGGAGGAACAAAAACAGTAGTACTAGTAGAAGCAATACTAGAAGAAGAGAAATCATACCCTAAATCTTTTCGATCAGAAGTAGATTTCTGAATACTAAGCATCTCGTCAAGCTTCACACTTGAAGTCCTCTCCAATTGAGCTCTAACTTGAAACAGCTCCACTTCAAGCTTCTTAGTCTTCTCGGCCAAAAAATTGTTCTCAAACCTCAGTACTCCAATAGTCCGATTGGCTTCATCAAACTTTGTGGAAAGCTCTTCACGATCAAGTTCTACATCACTGAGCTTTTTGGTGGTCAGCCTATAAAGCTTCTCATGTTTCTCTGACAACTTGTATAGTTTCTCATAGGCTGTATGGATATCATCTTGATCATCCATTTTCTCAAACTTAGAATTAACCAATTCCTCTTCTTTGTCCACATCTTCAACAATCCCCTCAATAAGATTGTGAGTGGCAGTGAAGGCATTTAAGATTTCATCATCCTCATTGTCAGAATCATTCTCAGGCTTAGTGTCGCTCAAAGTAGCAGTAAGTGCCTTGCTCTTCCCAATGCTCTTGAGATATGTGGGACACTCTTACTTCGTGTGACCAAAGCCTTGACACCCAAAGCACTTGGGTCCTGCAGGAACAGTGTACCGACCGTCATTCCTAGCATCCTTCTTCCCTTTCTCTTGGCTCTTGAACCGAGAAGAACTGGATTGCCTACGGTCCTTGTCAAAGCCCTTTCCATTGGCATTCTTCATAAACTTCTTGAATTGCATAGTGATGTAGGACTTCATCTTGGAATCTTCATCATTTGAAGACTCATCGTGTCTTTGCTCTTGGCCTTGAGTGCCATGCTCTTGCTCTTGCCCAACTTACCAAGTCTAGTTAACCCTAGCTCGTAGGTCTGCAGATTACCAACCAACTCAGTCAATGGAATCTTGTCAATATCCTTTGATTCCTCTATTACCGTGTTCTTGGCATGGAATCTCTCAAGCAAAGATCTGAGCACCTTTCTCACAATCTTAGGTTCAGGAATAGTTTCCCTAAGAATAAAAGCTAAGTTCACTATATCCTTGAGCTTGGCATAGAACTCATCAAACAACTCGTCCTCCCCATCTTGATTTCTTCAAAACTTGTAGTTAGCCTCTGAAGTTTTGAATCCTTGACAACCTTGGTTCCCTCATAGGCTGTCCGGAGAATGGTCTATGCCTCCTCGGCAGTTTCAGTTGAGGATATCTTCTTGAACTCCTCATTGGTGATCTTTGAATAAGGCATTCAATGCCCTGCTGTTGAAGTTTGCCGCCTTGATCTTGGCTTCATCGCAATCGGTCGGCGCTTCCTTTGTCTTGGTCTAGCCTATCTTAACAGCTTACCACACCTTCTCATCTAGAGACTGCAAGAAAACTCTCATGCATACTTTCCAGTATGCATAATTAGTGTCATCAAATAAAGAAGGTATAATTAATGATTATCCTCTATCTATGACAAACAGGGGTCAATGGATCAATACAGCAAAGATTAAAACCTAATCAGAGTGTGCCCGCTTTGATACCACTTGTTGGAAAATTTAGACACCGGTCGATAGAATTAACAAGTTTTAAACCCAAGTTGTTAATTAGATTTCTTATGAATAAAACTTGTTAAAACAAACAAACATCAATATCATGTCAAAATCATATGCAGCGGAAAAGTAAATAAGAGAAGATATGATAACTAAGGAAAACCAATGAAAGTTTCACAGTAAAAATCCTGGGGGGAAACCTTCCCAAAAAGCAATCCACTATAATGAAAAGAAGTTTCAGATTTAGTACAAAACTTTTGTCCCTAGACTCTACAATTCTCGTAGATGAACTTACAGCAAAAACCTTCTACCGCTTCAAAACCTCCGAACTCTTCAATATATGAACGCCACTTTTTTTATGCACGAATCTCAAGACACAACTAACCAATTGCGAGGATCCCAGTACGCAACTTCAATCACTAACTAGAGAAGGTTGTTGGCTGCAAAGTTCTTGAGTTCATCCAGACGATGACGATCAAGAAGATGCTTGGTCACAAAACCCTACGGTATACATACACGATAACTTCTTCACAAGAGAGATGAATTAGGGCAAAACTTTGTCTCCAGTCACAAATTGCTTGAACAAACTTTACTCAATGCTTGTGCAACTTGTCAACACTTTGACGACCCTTAAAATAATCATTTTATATGTCTAGGATTAAGAGAAAAGAAGACCCAAAGACATATTCACGAATCCCAAGAAAACATAACAGAAAATCTGTTTTTCTTAAACCTCAACAAATAGCATCCGTCGAGATCTTTGTCGAGTAGCTGTTGAGCCACGGGGCTGAAACGACTTCTTGAGCTTGATAGATAATCAGTTGTCGAGCTTTAATGAACAACACTTTTTCAACTTGTTTCTTGGACAGACTTGCATGACTTCAATACTTGATTTTGAAACACAGTTTCTTGAAGTATTAAACTCATCCTAGATCTACGCAAATACAAGTAAAGTGTGTTTTGTCAAAGGATTAGCCAATTACATAAAATTGTGACATATGTTCCTAGCAAGTGAATCACATATGTCCTAACAATTATTTTTCATAAGAACATTACAACCTATTCTTCGTGTTCTTCCCGGATCAAACCCAACAACCAACACCACAAATCCAACAACCAAAAACTCAAACCTAGATCACAACAATATAAATGAAAAAAAAAAAAAAAAAAAAAAAAAAAGAGAGACCAAACACAAACACAGACCCAAATCACAAATAGAGATCAAACACAAATGAAACCCAGATCAAAACCCAAGCCAAAATCATCAGCAGACCCAACTAGCGATCCATGTTCACAACACCCACATGCAAGCCACCAAAATTTTCCTTTTCCCATTGTTTTCACGGCATCAAGATCCCACGCCCTCCATGATCAAAACCTCGAAGATCAACCTCTTGATCTGCTCGCCACTAGTCAATATCGGGTGAGGTAGAAAGAGGTGTGATAACCACCGATCTTGGCTTCACAACCACCGATCTAGGCTCCAATAATGAATCGGTGACTGGGTTTTCTTACAAACACACAGGTTCTAAAACAAGATCAATTTTTTTTTTTATAGTTATGAAAAGGGTAACCATTATCACTAGCCGCACAAACAAGGACATAATTTTTTTTTGAAATTACAAAGAAATGATTTTTGTTACTTGTTATTCAAAATTAAGAGAAACCCATAAGAGGAAAAGTGAAAATAAATAAAGGGTTAGAGCCAAAGAGACCTAAATAGGGAAGAGCTTGGTGATACCCCTCTTGGCCAAAGCAGAGATAATCTCCTAAGAGATTTCAAGCTTAGCGACCTCCAAACCTTCATCGACTTTCGGCAACAAAGACGAAGATGAGGCTTTGGATTCGTGAATCGCCTATGGCAGCGTACTCAACAAGGGAAGGCGAGGAGGCCTTGAAATTCAACGTTCCTGATTTGAAATGAAAGGCTCTGTTTTTAGGAAATAGAAATTGGTATGTAGTGTCTCCATTCTTGACAGGGTGGAAAGATGGGGTTGATGAATGGTGTAAGTATTGGGTTTGAAGAGTAAAGGAAAGGTTGTTGTTGTTGTTGTTGTTACTTGTGAAGGAAGAAGAAGCGAAGGCGGCGATGGTGCGTTTAGAGATGATTGAACAACCTGGGTTTTCTTTTTCTTCGGTGGTGATCTTCGAAAAAAATAAATAAATAAATAAAAATAAAAAAAATAGAAGATTGGAATAAAAAAATTCATTTTAATTAAAAGAAAGTAAAATTTTTGCTTCAAAGAAAATATTTTTTTTGTTTTTTTTATTTTTTAATTAAAATTGAGTAATTAATTTTTTTTTAATTTTGGCATTTTAAAAATGTCAAATAATTTTTTTAATAATATTTTAATTCCTTCGATCGCCACCTCAACTATTTCCGTCGATTGAGTGATGGAAAGGACAAATATAATACGCGTTAATTGGTTTAGGAAGTAAAAGTGGAAAAATTAAAATGTATAGACCAAAATGGAAAAAAGTCAAAATATAAGAACTAAGTACATTTACGCCTAAAAAAAAGGCGATGTTTTGGTGTTTGAAATAAAAACAATAAATAAAACAATACACTATAATCGCAAACATATGAGTGTTAAATTAGGACATAGTCACTTTTGCTTCTTTTTTTTTTTTTTTTTTTGGATCAAACGCTTTTGCTTATTTGAGTGTCAAATAATCTATTTTCCAGAAGGATATACTTACTCTACCTTTTTATTTTCCAATCCCTTAAAAGTCAAAATAATCTGGTCAATTGATCATTCAAATTGTGACATGGGTAGTTTTGCATATTTGAGTATCAAATAACCTATTAGGCCAAAAAATATACTAACTCCACCTTTTTATTTGCCAATCACATAAAATTTAAATGATCGTTCATTTACCATTCAAAAAAACATCTTTTTTCATTGTTGTTGTTATTTGGAGAGGCAAATTACACCATCTTGTGTTATATTCGAAAAACATGGAGGTCTCTTGTGCTTTAATTGGGAAATTACAACATCTTGTGGTTCCACTAACTTCAATGGAATTTTATGATTTGGCAGGTGCAAACATCACCTATTGGGATGTTTTTTTGGATTATTTGTGAAGATGTTATGTGTGTATTATGTTATGTAGATTCCCATTATACAGGGGATCTTGATTGTAGAAGGTCCAATCATTACGCGCAAAGAGAGGCAGAGAAAATGAGTGGCTTTGCTCTGGGTTTAGCGTTTGATTCCAAATCAAGTCAAATGGTAATGGTGGCTCTGCTTTTAACGGTTGGGACCTTCTATGCTGGCACCCTCTTTGGCAACAATGACCCCATCTACGTCTCCAAGCTCCCTTCCAATTCTTCTTCTTCTTCTTCTCCTTCTTCCTTTTCCACTGGTAACACCTCTCTCTCTCTCTCTCTCTCTCTCTCTCTCTCTCTCTCTTTAACTTTAATGGGTATCTTTTTTTTGGGTGGGTTTATGTTGTTGGTTTGGTAAATTGGGTAGCTCTAATAGTTATGCATGGTGTAGTTGGAATTTAGATCGATGGCTTATGTTTTCTTTGTGTTTCTAGCTTTTATGGGTGTTCAAATCTTTGTTTTTTTGGTGGGTTTATGCTGTAGGTTTGGTAAATTGTACAGCTTGAATAGTTATGCATGGTATAGTTGAATGTTAGATGGAATTGTTTTTAATGGGGAGTGTGATGGATCTTGTTTAGTAGTGATCTTTTGGTTTATGGTGATTTTGGTGGGGGAATGTATTTGATTTCATGGTCAAGATTTGAAATTGTATGGACATGATACATTGTGTGGTTTAAGTGAGACTGGGAACTGGCACAAGTTGGGTCTATGTAATTTTTCAAAACTAAACTTTGTAGAAGGTGTCTACATCCTCTATCTTAATCTTTTATTACACATGCAAAGCTAAGATGGAGAGGGCATACTCGACTATGAACCCAAAGCATAGCTAGCTCATCCTTATTAGAAGTTGTCCGGCTGAGTGTCTTTAGTATATGGTGTGAGAAAAATGGATGAAAATCATGTTAATGAATAATGTCGTGGGAGTTGTTCAGTGCCATACTCTTATGTACAACTCCCATAGCATAAATGTTGATTGGATTTGAAAGGAAGTTCTCAATGCCATGATCTCTTAGGCTAGTACTGCATAATTCCCACAAACTGAGTATTGTTTGATGTCATTTAAGTATTTGAATGCATAATATGCAATAGATCTTATGGGTATAAATTGTGAAATTCAAACTCTTTAATTATTGCGATTGCATGATAGAAGTCTGTTCTTAAGTGCTGTAATTCAGGGCATGAACATATAATGCAGTGCACATTGTACAGTTGGCTGGAATGTCTTAATCTATGATTTGACTTATTTGATGTATCTTGTTGATTGTTGCCTTGAGGTCATCTATGTGCTCCTTTTTTTGACGCTTTTTCAAAAGTGGCGCTGAAAGTTGTAGTGCGTGAATAGCGAAAGTTCTCTTTTCATTACTTTAATTTTAACGGCTACTATAAACTTCTTTTCATATTTTCTTCTTAAAAAAAGTTATTTTCATATTGCTTTTTCACCGGGGCTGTATAGCTTTTTCTTTAGAGTAAAAAAACTAAAAAATTCAAGCACTTCAATGAGGAAGACAGGCAGTAACTTCCTATTGACAAGAGAGGTCCTGTTTATATTGCTATTTTTTGCCAGCTATAAGGTTCTTTTTACATTTGCTTTTTGACCCAAGTTAAGAGTTTATATATACATTATCAAAAAATTAATTATTTAAGTGAAGTAAGAAAAATCATGCAATTGTCTTTTAAGAATTGAGATTTAAAATTAAATATTTTTTCTTATTTCAACATTAGAACAAATGAACAATTTTAAGAGTCTGATTTTGATAAACAGTTAGTGTAAAACTCTTGGTTTACCCCTCTAATACCATGATACTAAATCAGCGTTTCACAAATAAATCAATAGAGCCTTCCATGAAATGCATATTTGGTATTCAACTTGATTTGGATCATTACGCTTGCATTGTGGATCTTTGGCTCGATATGGAAAACTTAAAGAGGCCTAAGCCTTAATATTGAAAATTGTGATTTTCCAGATAGTAGGATTTGGGGTTCTCTTCTTGCAGCTTGTAGAGTTCATGAAGACATTAAACTTTGGGAATATACAGTACAAAGGCTTTTAGATTGGAACCTGATAATATTGGGTATCATACTCTGTTGGGTAATCTACAGGCAAGTTTTGGAAAATGGAATGGAGTTGAAGAAGTAAGAAGGGTAGTAAATGAGAAGGATCTGAAGAAGAAACCAGGGTGGAGTTGCATTGAGGCTAAAGGGATGATCCATGGATTTGTTTCTGCAGTAGATCACACCGTCAAATAGAGGAGATTCATGAGATATTGGCATGTTTAAGTCAGATGATACAGGAGTTTGTATGGTAGTATTTGCCTGAATTTATCAACTGAGTGGTGCATTCTAATACCCCAGCAGAGATATTATCCTGGTTTAGATTTGGTATCCACATGTTCAAATATGAGGGGGCTGAATGAGAGGTAATATGTAGTTGGCAGAAAGGACCACCTGAGACATGCTTGTTTTGCTTCATTCCTCTGCCAAAAGATTATATGAAACCCATAAATGGCCAACCAGCAGGAATTGTGTGGTGAAGCAATGTGAATCATACATGACTTGACAAATTTGGGTGCATGAGAAGAATTGGCTTTGGTGGTTCCTAGGTGGTGTTATGCACTTTATACATGGGGTGGCTGAGCCTGTTCAAAGGGACAATTGTTTGTCATACCCCTCTTTTGTTTACACGTGTTTGCTTTCTCCGGTGGTATGACTGGCTATGTAGTTAGCATTTGATACTGCTTTTGTTTGTCATTTACAAAAAATAAGACAGGTAAAATTGAAGTCATTAATGGGATGAATTTTTGAATTTTCTAATTAGAAAAAATATCATTTATTTGGTTTTATGGCGCATTTAGTCATGCTTTCCCTGTAACCCCCTCCCAACCAAAAAAAAAAGCAACAACCAACTAAAGAGTACAGAGATGTAAGCCAAACTGGTGCTGGAAAACTAATAGTCCCAAGTAATGTCTTCCCCAGGAAGAGAGGGAGGAAAAAGGGAAAATGAAAGGAAGAATAACTGACATATCAAAAAAGTGGAAAGAAATGGTCCAATGAAAGGAGTGTAGATGTGAATTATTTAATTTTTCCTACCACTTATTAGTATGTGTGGTATTTTTCTTATTGTTTTTTTTAAGTGACCGAAACAAGATATCCACGTTTTTCACTAAAATTCGATTTCAAGCGCAAGTTCCAGTTTGTCTATTTTGATAATCATCTTTTAATAAATACTGTCATATACTCATGTTCAATGCTAGAGCTTTCCTGCTTCAAAAATTACAAATGGGAATTTTACTTAATGTTATTTGTTTGAAGGAATATTTAATGTTATTATATATCAGCAACTATTATCCATGTTTTGGGAGCTGATTGCTTGAAGGATGAAGCTAACATAATTTTCTCTATTATATCCGGTATATTAGTCTAATAATTTGTCCATTTTTCTCCTAATAATTTTGATTCATACTATGAAGATTCTGCCTAGCCTGTTGCTAAAGATTTGTCTTATAGTGAATGAATAGGTATAAAGCTTGTTGTCATGCAAACTCATCAACTTCTTATCATTTCCTATGTTCATACTACACAATGTACACACACACATATATATATATATACACATACATACATGTATGTATATGTATTTGTAGGTGTGTGAATTTATGACTTCTATATTTTGTGTCAGGGTCAATATGTTGGTTTTGGTCATATATACAAGTGAATAATGTTGTTAACTCAAGATGAGAAATGTGACAACTGAGATGAGGGATATCTCTACTTACCCCCTTCCCTTGGATTAAAAAAACAATGCCCTTTGTTCCTAAAGATGGGCACTGATCTCTGCTCTAGCCACAACACATCTACTATACCCCAGTTGCTCCTTTGAGTGGTTCACTGTTCAAGATTCTCATGTCAATTGGGATGAGAACTGTACCTTGCCACCCTAAAGATATATACTAGTATATTGCATTTCTTGGATGTAAATGGAAATCGAGACAACTATAAACATAAGAAACTAATTTGCAGGTTTTTTTTTTTTTTTTATATAATTTTCCTAGTATATACTATATAGATGTCTGTCTGGTTTGGCTTGCTAACTCTCAAACCAAGCTGCTGTTCCAGATGGGCTGAAGAAGCGGACTCTTGAGCTCTTGCAATTCAAAGAAGGTTCACTACCAGTAAGATATCTCTGGGTTCCTCTCATTTCTAGTAGACTTGGTAAAAATATGCAAGCCCCTTCATGATAAGAGCATAATTGAATCTTGGGCAGCAAGGAATCTTTCCTTTGCAGGATGGCCCCAGTTGACTTAATCAGTTCTTTATAGCCTTTTGGTTTACTGGTCCAGCATCTTCATATTGCCAAAGTAGATTATCAAGGCTTTTGAACATAAATTTAATAGTTAACTTTGGAAAGGAAAGAATGGTTCAGCTCTAGGGGCTAAGTATCCTGGCCTGGGGTATTGTATACAAGCAAAAGAGAGAAGGTGGATTAGATTTGAAGAGTGGAAGAATTGAACAAAGCAGCCATAATGAGACATACATGGGATTTTTTTTTTTTTTTTTGCAAAGGCAGGCTCAAATTGGGTAGCTTGGGTTCAATCTAATCTTTTAAAAGATGAGTTTCTGGAGTATTAACATTCCTCAAGACAGCTATTGAGGTTGGAAGAAAATTCTAAATCTTAGAAGCACTGTTAAGCCATTACTGAAGTGTGAAGTGGGATCAAGTTGAAGTATTTTCCTATGGCATGATTGGTGGAATCCAGACGGAGCCCTAGTTCAGAAGCATGGTACTTGAGTCATATATGATGCTGCCAGTGGATCAAATGAAAGGGTATCAAGTGTTTTGAAAGAAACTGTTTTTGGAAGCCAGTTAAATGAGATGGCCTTGTATCTATTATGGTAAACTTTGTTGGTGCATCAAAGTCCTCAAAACGTTTCAGATAAAGCCTGGTACCTATTCAAGTGCAGAGTCATGGGAGTACATTAGAGTTAAGCTTCTCTTGTTGGTGCTTCAAAGTCCTAAAAAACTATCAAGAGTAGCATTCATTAGGTTAGACCTGGCAGAGTTTATCAGCTCATTTAATGCAACTTCAATTACATGTAGGTATGCAAAATGCAAATCATGGTCCAAAATCAACTTCTGAAAACGAGCAGGTCTGTTTGCATGGGGAAAAAATATATAGAAAACATTAGTATATCGGACTGTCTTTTAAAAAAAAAATAAAGAAAACTTTTTTTTTTTTTTTTTGATAAGTTAAATGAAAAGAAACTAAAGAGACAGATTTTAATTAACTTAAATTTTCTGTACAGAAGGAAGAAAAAAGAGAGGACAGTCCTCCAGACATGAGGTCTCCTCATTCTCCTTTGCATACCCCACTAAATCATCTGCTAGATTACACTTCCTTAATATTGCACGAAAACTGAAGAAATTTGTTTAAAACAGCCTGCAGTGTGAGAACTTTTATATCTTTCTTGGCCTCAGACGAATAGCTTTCATTCAACTTCAATGGAACTATCAACCTGAAATTGGAACAGTCCACCATGAGGTCTTGTATAATTGTATTCCAATATCAAGACTAAAATGTAACAGCTCGATTTATCAATAACATTCCACCATCATGCAGCACAAAGTCTCGACAGAACTTGCACTTTCTCTTAACCCAATTTCATCAAGTTTATGCCACATGTACTATAAGAGTAGCTTTTGCTGAACAATTAGGACAAGAAAGATAAAGAGAAAAGCTTTTTTTGGGAAGAACATCACCATATGTAAAAAACCTAAACTTTTATATAATAGAAAGCTTTAAGGAGTGAAGGATATTCTATCATTCACTCAACTGTGGTTTTTCATCCCATTCCAAGAGTTTTCCACGTATGTTACACACCTTCTTTACTTTTCTTGTTTTGCCTTTACATTTCTTTAAGTGCTAAAGTGTTAAAGTTTCCATTTTTATTGTTCATGAGCTTTTACACTTAAAATTTACAGTAAGATATGTAGCTTATTTTCCTTTCCAAGCCTGATACTTGATAGTTTAACTTACAAGCACATATATTATAGGAGAGAGAGAACAAGAAACAATAACTAGAGAAAATTACATGTATATAGGATTCAAGTCACATTATCAATAACGGCATCATATAATCTGAAATTTGTCAATTCCAAAAATCTGCGATGATAGGACTTTTAATAATTCAAAAGTATGTGACAATTTTTAGCACAGTACGAACCGTATTTTTTTTTTTTTTTTTTTTTTTTGATACGACTAACCGTATCTTTGGTTCAGCTTTTTCACACTTACCCTTTGACAGAATTATGATAATATTAATTGAACCGTACTAGGACTGCAATTTTGTATAAATTTGTGTCATAATTAATCACGTAAAAAATTGTAAGCTATAAAAAATAAAAATAAAATTATAATTCTATATTTTCATCGTTCACAACTCAAAACTTTACATTTGTTGCAAAAGTTGTATGAACACTTTTGATTCTACTATGTAACGAACTGTCAGTTGTGAAAAAAAAAAAAAAAAAGGTTGTGGTTTTACATTTCCATAAAAGTTGCATAAATAGTCTACTATTTTTCATATTAATAATATGTATGTATGATATGTTGGCTTTCTGTTAGGAAAAGTTGTCAGCTTCACTCACTTTTAGTTCGGCTCGGCTTTATAACAATGCACAATCTTCTTCAGCTCCTCTTCAAGCTCTTCACACCTATCAATAGAATGATCCATTACTACGAATTAGAATATGTTCAAAATTCAAATCAAAGAAATGCTGATTTAGTTATAAAAAAAACGTACAGACCAGGTGACAATGATCCTGCACTCTCAATGCCAATTGCCAAAACCAAATAAATATATGAGCATATATACCTAATATATAATATAATTTTATATCTAAACAAGTAAACCAGTCCTATATTTTAATGTATCTATGTGGTTCTAGTAACTCTCCCAATGTCATTCCTTAGTTTTCATATCTATACAACTCATACTGATTGATATTTACAAAAACCCACATAAGCAAAACATCTGCACCACTAGATACAACTCACACAAGTAATTTTTTTAAATCAACTTGTAACAAACAAATTCCAGCATAAGACCAATCCATTAGAGAGAAAAATAGCTAGCAAAACACTTTAAAAGAGCTGAATTGGGCACGGGAAACCAAGCACTTTACGAAAAAATTTCATAGCTCTAGAATATGAAAGCTAAATCAATAACCACGCTCCCAAATTAACCATTATTACCAGTTCAACAAATCACGAGCATAAAATGAATGCCATTTCCAGTAAATTAAACTGAAATGAAGTAAAAACAAAACAATCTTTATCCACAATTTCAAAACAAAAATAATATGCAATACATGCAAAATTGAAAAATAGTAAATCAATCAAATAACCAAATTCAAAAAATGAAATAAAAAGACATGCTTTGATCTGGAGAATATGAGCAATAAACAGAAACAAAAATGTGAAAAAATTGGGCAATGATGGAGGAAACCCTAATTGACAAAGCAGTGGTTGAAAAAAAAAATGAAATACTAGAGCACAAGGAACTAGGGACGGTTTCAGATCAAAAAGCCCTAACCTCTCATCAAATCCGCATCTATCAAATCCATCAGATATATAAACAATTCGTCAAATAATAGTAACAACTTGGTGAAATCAATTTGATGGCAATGATCTTTGTGAGGAAATCAAAATGAATACCGTAAAAAACAGATATTAATTGACTAGAGAAGTCTGTTTGGTTGCCTAGAAAATGATAGAGAAATATAAAGGGAGAGATGTAAGCTAAGAGAGAGAAGAAAACAGCTACGTATTGTACCCAAGAAATTCTAGTCTGTATAAATCTTTGATTTTATTGTAGAGTATATATAAGTTCCGTGTTTTTATTTTCAACATCTTTATTACCGTTGATAAAATTTTTTTTTTTTTTCCAGATTCATCCAACTGTTGATATAACTTTTCCCTATTTAAATTTTTTTTTTTTAACACTTATTCCAACAGTAGAAATAAATTTATGAATTTCTTTGCCTTGCTCAACATTTGAGTACAAGTGTACAACCGTAGAAAATTAAGTCTTTTATTAACATTTTTTAGTGACCGTGGATAAAAAAAAATGTTGAAAAAACTCAAGTTTGTTGTAGTGGGTAAAACTGATCTCAAGCTCAGGTGAACCCAACTTTAACATTGTCATTTCCACAAAATCAACAAAAGGAACACTCAAATGGGCATTCCCTAAGTACAGGAGAAATGGTTACGCCATAATCTGAGAAGAGTAAACACCAAACCATGGAAGAAAAAGCAAAATAAAAATTATATTAATACTAAGGACGAGAAATTTCAATATGCATTTGTATATAGAAGTTTAAAGGAGCATTGCATTTGTAGGTCACCCAAAAAAAGAAAAAAAGAGCATGATTTAATCAATAATAAGAGGCATTTTGACAGCTAATTTAAATAGCAGACTGTTTTGCGTCCTCTTCAAGTGCATCCACGATTGCCGCCACTCTTAACTCCATAATTAACTCATCACTTCTGGGACGTGTGATCTCCTCCTTTTTTGTTTTTGCTAAATAAAAACCATTCATTAAGGGAAGGGAATGGAACAGAATCAACTCTACACTATATGCACCAAAAAGGTTCAACATTAACAAGTTACCAACTTTTGATCAAAATTCTATATGACACAAATTCAATTGATGGTTTAAATACTAGCAGGGGATAACTAGATCAAGCTCAAGGTATGGCCCCAAAAAAGAAAGACAACATTTCCAAGAGATGTGGCAAAAATTGGGCAAACATGCTTTTGCCAAAATCCCACAAGCGGGGATCAATTAAAAGTTGAAACAAGTGCAGTTAACTCCGAAATCCAGACTTGAAGTCTAATGATGATCAAGCCAAGCTGAAGCTTCCAAGGAAGAATGTTAGAAAGGAGATGCTTGCAGGTAGAAATTTAAGACCTGAAAGACATAATTAAATGTCTAGTTCCATTGAAAATCAAGGAGTTTGAGTTTCTTACCATGTTTATAAACTATATACCCCGGCGATATTCTAGCTGTTTGGTATTCTCTAGCATTATATTAAAGTGCACAAACAAGACAACAGGAAAATTTGAGTTCAACCTGATTAAAAAAAATAAATAAATAAAGAGAAAAAATTTGGCTATATGAAAGCCAAAAGGTAATGCTAAGGTACAACTAGCACAATACAATGATTTTATTTTATTTTTTTAAATGCAAGTAAGGGAAATACAAAAAGAAAAAATCTCTATTATATACCTAGGACAAATTAAATTTGTTATCATGCTAAAATAATTCAAAACCCACACTTTCATTTCATTGGATTCCCTCCCCAAAATAAAGAGAACATCAAGACTTGTAAATTGCAATAGAAAGAAGAACGATGATGACTTACAGGCGAAGAAGTCAAAAATTTGCTTATCTTTGGAGGTGGTTCATCAATTGAATAGCTTTCTCCAAAAGGCCCAGCCCCAGCCCCATCATCCTCATCATGGCTTCTCTTATTTTGGGTACCTTTGGAGGCTGAATCATTAATAATATCATAATGAATCCCGACTTTCTCCACCTCCAACTTATTTGAAGTACTTATTCTAATCTCAATTTTATTGGATCCATTCCCATCAATTTGACCAAAATTTTCTCCCCATTGGGAGTCGAAATAGCCAGGAGACAAATAGAGCCGCCAAAGGTGACATGAACAAACTCTACCATAGTTTGCCCTAAATGAAGAGCATATTGGTGATGCACTTTCAAATCCATTGACTTTAATCCAACATTTAAGTAGAAACTCTTTAGAACCCTTTGCGACTGAAAAACAAACGCACAACTCAATTCCCATCAGTTCATCACGCCCATAAGGCACTTGTACCTTCAATTCATGACTTACAGATTCATGTTCAAACCTTTTTGGAAAGTGATCTCCAGGTATAATAACGTCAAAGATGTCTGGTAGTTTACCACTTTGCCCCTGAAATATACAAAGCATAATTAATGTTTAGATTTTTTTTTTTTTTTTTTTTTTGAGGAAAATAATGTTTAGAACTTAGAGAGGGAGAGATACCTGTAGCATGCTACCGCTACTTCCAATATATCCAACCAATCTGAAGCAATTAACACACTGGAAATTCAAATGGGAGTGATCTAACCTAGAAGTATAAAACTGTAGTTCTGGCAATCTCATCAGTGAGGCACAACTGTTTGCAATTACTGAACCAATAGTTGATGGAACATTTTCCAATGACTGAAGCCTCTCACAATCCTCCAAATGGAGTCTTCGGAGATTAGAGAGTTGAGACATGCTTTCAGGAAGGGAAACAAAATGATTTCCACTTATATTTAAGTGTTCTAAAGAGGACAAGCAGCCAATGTCATTGGGGATTGACAAAAGATTGAGGTCACTAAGATGCAAATATGTCAAAGATTGAAGACCTGATAAGTGACACAATATTGATCGAAAAGGTTGCGAGCCAAAGCTGATATGCTGCACCCATTTTATGCAATTCACGCGACTTGCTGAAATTATTGAAGAAAATACTAAGCCTAGCATCTCAAGACTTGTTGGCAGGGAATAAGATTCAAATGATATCCATGGACAGATATATAGATGTTTGAGATTTTTAAGGAGGGCAATGGAAGAAGGAACACTTCGTATGGCTGTCCAACACAAATTAAGCAACTCCAAACTTTTTACATTTCCTATGTCCTTTGGCAAGTTACAAAATTTTAAGCATCCAAAAAGATCAAGAGACTTAAGCGACATCAAATTACAAATGGTGTTAGGAAGGCTCACAAGATTCTCGCAATATCTTAGAGTTAATGAAGTAAGGCCAGTCAAACGTTCAATTGATGAAGGCAGCTCTTCTATATCTGCTTTGCTCAAGTCAAGTATCTCTAGGCCTTTGATTTTCAACAGGTTCTCAGGCAAGTTTTTAATTAGATCCACAACAGGAGTGCGATCCAGAGAAAGCTCCTGTAAGTATCTCGGGTTTAGTTTAAGGGAATCAAAATTATCAAGAATCACAAGAGACTCCCTTCCAAACTTGCTTGGAAGACGAATTAGTCTTTCACAATCTTGTAAATTAAGATCAGTAAGTTTTTTAAGAATTCTAATAGATGGGTGAAACTCGCGTAAATTTGTACACCTTTCAAGAACTAATTTCTCAAGATTTGGAACTCCGGTGAAGTCCGGAGTTATAAACAAGTCCAGGGAGTCAGTCAAGTCAATGGACTTCAACTTGTCAAAATTATGTTAGAAGAAAAAATATTGTTACAATAATTAGCTTCTTGGCGTACATTTATTGTAATTTTAAAGAAAAGTTTTAAGAGGATACTTAATAACACACTTACCTTTTTTCCTATCCAAAGTTGTTGAATTTTGCTTTGTTGCAAACGAAGTTGAATAAGCTCATTTAGCTGGAAACTTGATGGCAAAGATTTTGAACGATACGAAATCCAATCAAGAATTCTTAAATTATTAGGAAGGTGTGTGGGGACATAGAGAGTGCCACAAATTCTAAGAAATTTAAGATTATCCATCTTCAAAAAGGCCTCGGGGTTCCAACATCCATCTTGTTGTTCATTACAAGTACTCGCAATATCCATGGCTTTAAGTACTTTTGTCCCCTAATAATCAAGAAGGAATTGGTAAATTGCAAAAATAATTATTAGCATAACTATTCAACTTCCAAATTTGCTAAACATGAAGGTAGGGAATGAGCTCAAATTTTCTAAATAACTTCTTACCTTATTTTTTTTTAACACTTCGTTAATGTCCACATAATCCCATAGTCTACTACGCTTCCCAGGATCAGGGCACTCTTGTCGAACCATGTTCCTGCCCATTTCTTTAAGTAAATCATGCATCCACACTACATCATTATCCATAATTTTCAAGAGAGACTTATCGGTGAGTTCCTTCAATATAGGGTAAAGGCCCAGTATATGTAGTATTTCTAATACGTAATCTTTCATTTGATTATTAAAAAAGCATGCAATATGCAAGAATATTTTTCTACGTGGTTTTGGAGTCCATTAAAACTTATTTTAAGTACTCGGATAATATCTTCGTCAGGAAATTCTTGGAGTCTCTCTAATGCAATTTTCCATTCAAAAGTACTTTTTCCAAACAAAAAGGAACCCAAAACCTCAAGAGCTAAAGGAAGGCCACTAGCATACTTCAAAAAATGGTTAGACAACTCTATATAATCATCAAGGTCATGCTCTTTTTCCAAAGCTTTCAACCAAAAAAGTTGAAGAGCATCTTCATCATTCAATCCTTTAACTTCATATATTTCATTTACTCGATGTGCATTAAGCACATGCGCATCTCTTGTTGTTATGATAATTCTACTACCCGGACCAAACCAATTATGCTCCCCTGCTAACATTCTTAACTGTTTCACTTCATTTACATCATCAAGAACAAGAAGAACTCTTTTACGACATAACCTCCTCTTGATCTTTAGAACTCCATCACGCTCCTCTTCAATTTTCAAATTCTTTTCCATCAAAACTTTTTTAATAATTTTCTTTTGTAGTTTAACACAACCATATTTTTCAAACTTTTCCCTAACATCCTCAATAAAACCACAAGCTTCAAATTCTTTAGAAACCATATGATAAACAACTCTAGCAAGAGTTGTCTTACCGATCCCTCCCATCCCCCAAATCCCTATAAAGAGGACATCTTTTGAACCTAGAGCTAAACATGACTCCAATTCTTCCAGTTGAGAATATATCCCTACTAGGTCCTCGGTAATATATGGGAATGCATCATATTTCAAGTTAAACGATATCTGATCCACAATTTTTTGGATATCTTGTGACTCAGGCCTGCAAGGAAAAAAAAAGAATAGGCGTTGATTGAAACAAAAAAGTGTACATTGATCCGCATACAATGAAACATGTATATAAATCTGCTTAAGTTTCCATATATAGTTATATATAAATCTGTTACATATGTACTATACCTCAAAAGAACTAGTCACACTTGAGGCTCCTTATATTTATTAATAAAGTCCATATTTATCCAATATATGCTCGATGTGGAACTCATCACACACCCACAATCAAACAAATTAAGGACTAATCACACTTGAGGCTCCTTGTATTTATTAATAAAGTCCATATTTACCTAATATATGCTCGATTGGGTACTCATCACACACCCACAATCAAACAAATTGAGGCATCTTAATCTCCCTCACTTAACTTTCTAACGTTCTTGTTAAGACCCAATTTGTGGGGTAGTGTCTCTAAGCCCACATGAGATTATTGGGCCAGCTCTTATACCAATATATGCCCGATATGAGACTCATCACACACCCACACAACATTCACAATCAATCAAATTAGGGCATTGCAAAATGAAAGGAAAAAAAAAAAAGTTTAGATAAATTACCTAGTATCCTTTAAATGCCATCCGTTAAGGTTGCCCACTTGTCTCAAAGCATCTCTCCATTTATCCACCCTTGTTTTTTCCTCCTCCTCTTCATGTTTAACAAATGCCTGCGCAAAAGTTTCCATTTGTTTCCGGACATCAGATGGCTCCACATAGTAAAAAACAGGCAAAACTATCATTCCCATGTCTTCCTTGCAAGCAATGATTTTTGCAAGTTCATCTAAGCACCAACGTGAAGATGCGTAGTCTTTTGAGAGAATCACAACAGCAAATCTCGACTCTTCTATCGCTTTCAACAACTCTAGTGAAATGGGTTTTCCTCTCTCAAGTTTCTCATCGTCTCTAAAAGTGTGAATGCCTTTCCCTATCAAAGCATTATATAGATGATCCGAAAAATTGTTGCGGGTGTCCTCTCCTCTGAAACTGATGAAGACATCATATTTCCGTTGGACAGTAGAAGATGACGAGGCGTTTTCCATGCCAATTGAAGCCACTGCAAAATGCTCTACTACTAAATATTGAATCACGATATAGATCGACATACCCAAAAAATAATAATAATAATAATAATAATAATAATACTGAACAAATGAAAAGAAATAAACTAGGGAAGAAGAATTGATGCTACATTTTGATTTCCTCCGTTCATCAGATTGGTTAAACCTTACCCTTCTTTTATATAAAAATAAAAAAAAAATAAAAATTATGAGATGAGAAAGCCCAGTTGAACTGAAGGTTCACAAAGTTAAGCAAATAAACTCAGTCCCGTCAAATGTACATCACACACTCTGCTACTCGCTGTGTCGAAGCCAGCCACACCTTCCATTAACGCCGTTGAGGTCTCACCGTTCGTTATATTTTCTGAAACTAAATAATTAAATCTCTGAATTTGTATTTGAGAAAGTACCATACACAATATAATTAAATTGAAAAGCTAATATATAAATAGATCTGCATGCAAAATTTATAAGAACCAAAATACGAATAATAATCAATTAGAAATAACTTGATCCCTAACCAGACCTGCGTAGTTTTGAAAATGCGTCGAATCCAATCTGAAATTTTGCAAATGAAGAGAGAGAGGACTGAGGAGAGAATTTAGAGAGGACCCAGAAATTTGGAAGTGATGAAATTTCAGTGCTCCTTTTAGGAAATATTACAAGAAACTTCCAACTGCTTTTTTTTTTTTTTTTTTTTTTTTTTTTTTTTGAGTACTTCCACTTTCTAGAAATTTCAGTGCTCCTACGAGGAAACAAAGAACTAAAAGATTTTTTTTTTTTTTGAGAAGAGCTAAACGATGAGTAGATCTTGAGAGGCCGAAAGGGTACCGTGAGAATGGAAGAAAGTGAGGGAAGAAAAAAATCTGGTCAGGTCAGTGAAGAAGGTAAAGAGAAGAGAACGAATAGGTGAAAAGTAATAAGACACCAAAAACTGTGAAGGTCACGTGGTATGTGAAAGTACAAAAAAATAAATTAAAGAAATGGAATAAGAGCCTTCTAGAAAAGTTCAGAGTTTAGTTCACCGAGTACCCATCTACCACAACTAGTACAATCTTTTTTGTTATTTTTTCCTGAGAAAAAAATTGGGTAAGGGGGCTGACAATCCAAAGACCATAGCAGCATCTTACCCCATGTTAGTTATGTCTATCTAATATTCACGGCTTATTACTTCAGTTTATAATTATAAAGATGAAGTAGAACCCATCTGCTACAACTAGTACAATCTTTTTTGTTATTTTTTCCTGAGAAAAAAAATGGGTAAAGGGGCTGACAATCCAAAGACCATAGCATCATCTTACCCCATATTAGTTATGTCTATCTAGTATTCTATGTTTATTATTTCAATCTATAACTATAAAGATTAGATCATTTTGTAGTTGTACTCTAGTTAAATAATGTATTATTAACCTGGTTTAAAACACTAATATTATTATTTTCGTATGTGTTCTAATAAGTATTATTGTTTACTCAAAAAAAAAATTTGGGAGCTTGCTAGGTTGTAAGAGGATCACGGTGAGCTATAACTTCCCAATTTCACGAGGAACACTAATGAATCTTAAGTTCTTTGAGGAGGTAACCCAAGTGAGTAGTACAATCATCTTTATTTGATTATTTTTTAAATAAACAATCTTGTCTCAATTGCACTAATAAATTATATAGAGTTTGAATTTTTTTAATCACCAATCTCATAATTATATCACTGTATAAGGAGTTTATTTTTATACTCCTAAAATAATTAATTTAAATATTTTATGTATATATATTTAGCGCATAATTCTGGAATAGTGCACCAATACTAGAATATTCCTTTCTCAAATTTCTCATAGCCAATCCAAAAAAACATGCAAAACAAAATTCAAAACTTTACTTTATATTGCTTTTTTACCTTTTTTGTTGCTTCCAAGTTAATAGTTTTTTTTTATATTTATTAAAAAAATTAATTATTAAAATAAAGTAAAAAAATCCATACAATTGTCTTTTAAGAACTAATATTTTTAAAAAAAATTTAAGAAATCATTTTAAATTTTAACGTTAGAACAAATGAATAATCTTAAACCTTCATAACTTCTCTCTTTTACATTAAAAGTACAATTGCATACTTCAAGTGCTCATATATATTGATATTGTGCATGTGCCTAGTATTAGTAATCTGACGGCGTCTTTGCATGATTAATATAATAAATAATGTCAGCTAAAAAAACAAAAAACATAAATATTGTTAGTTTTATGTATTAATTACTTAAATTAACTTTAAAAGTCTAAATTATAAATTCTTTGCTCTTTGCATTGCAAACTATTAATACTTTAAAGTTTAAACTATCTTCTTAAATTTAATGGAGAATGTACTTTTTTTTAGCCTCACTTTATTTTTAACAGTTTTTTATTTTATTTTTTAATTTTTTATGAGAATCTATTTTTAATTGTGAATAAGACACAATTCGCAAGCATTGTTAAAAACATAAAATTAACATGGCTATTACAATTCTTAAGTCTAAAGTCTTTCTACTTTGATAGTGGTGATGTTGAGGCAACTCTACATGTTCTCCTAACTTGTTATTAGGGCCGGCTTCAAACATTTTGGAACCTAAGGCCACAATTAAAATGAGGTATTTTTTATATTTATGTATTAATTAATTTAATATTTTTATATTATAATATATTTCATTTAAAATATATTTGTCTTACCTTTTGAGCTACAAATTGACTAATTAAACTTTTGTATTTAAGTTCTTCTAACATTTCTTTTTCTCTTTTCTTTTTTTGAGGGGGTCTAACATTTCTTTTTCAATCGATAATATTTGTAGGAATACAATTCGGCATGTCATTATTATTTTCCTTTCCTTATAATTGAACATCATTATGGTGAATTTGTTCATTTGTGACATTTTCATCATTATTTTCATTTACTTCTAAATTCTTTTGAAGTTCATTTTCAAGATTTGTTGTATTGCAAAATTGAACATCATTGTTATCTTCTTGTTTCATTATCTTCTAACTATTTTTGGTGAATTTCTTGCTCATTTATTATATTTTTATCTAATTTTTATGTTGTATTTTGCTTATTACTAATAACAAATTTATCCATTGATCCTTTTTGAGATTCAAATTTTTTTTTTTTAAGTTTTTCATATTCAAATGCAAATTTTTTAATAGACATTTCTAATAAAACAATATTTACAAATAAAATAAACACTATCTATAATATATTTATAATGACTGAAATAAAAAAATAACTTTCAAGTGTAAAGTAATAGAACTTCATGTGTATATTAAAAAGTACTATTGTAACTCTAGTTTCACCGAACAATAGCAAGTATATAGCAATCTCAAATTCTCAACCTGCATATATATATATATATATATATATAAACGCAAGATCAAAAATAAAAATAAATAATAAAAATATCCAAGGCCATCCAGAGGTATGAGTACAACTCCACCCACAGCCACATAAGGTTTTTTTTTTTTTTGGAGAATCAAAGCCACATAAGTCTTACTTGATAAGACTACACCCACAAAAAAAAAAAAAATCGATCATATTGTCTATAACCGAAAAAAATAAATAAATAAAAAATAAAATAAAATCGATCATATTGTCTATAACCGAAAAAAAAAAAAGGGCAAGATTTTAAAGGACTCCCCAAGGCCCGCCCCACGGCCCAGCCAGAGATAATACTCCACCCACAAGTCTTATTAGATAAGACTACAAAACTCCACCCACAATACAAAACCTCAGCACCATCTCCATCTGCAAAGGAAAAATCATATAAGAAAGTGAGAGAATAGAACCATACCTCAAAGAGCACCAAGTTTAGAGGTGATCACTGATCAGATTAGAGGTAGCATGAGCTACTAATAGAGGGATTTAAGAGTAGGACCAGTCGAGAGAAAGAACGAGAGAGGCGAAGAGCAAGAGCTGAGAGAGACAGACAGACAGGCAGAGAGCAAGAGTGAGAGATGGCCTTATTTATGAGAAATTCGATGTTTAAGCGATGATGTAGGAAATTTACAAGGAAACTTCGTTTGGCAAGATTCAAATAATGAGTTAAGTGGTCGACCCCATGTGAGAGTCATCGTATGAGTCAACTTTACTGTACAACATAGCAAACACATCTCGCGTGTTCAAAATGAGGACAAAGCGTAAATTCAGGGAAAATAGCCAAATATCACGTTTTGGCAAAATTTGTGACAAATTAAGACTGTTTCGGAAATATTTAGTAATGTACCACTTTTTTAGTACTCAAATTTTACAAAATCAAGTTCTAAATAGTACTCAAGTTCAGTGAACTCGAGTTCCTAGTAAGTGAGGTTTCTCAAAAAAAAAAAAGAGTTCCTAGTGAGTCGCTAGTTGAAACTTGCCGACTGAAATTTGTATAATTAAAAAAAAAATAATGTGGTACTCGATATTAGTGAAATCGAGTATCTCTTTATAGTACTCGAGTTTAGTGCAATCGAGTACCTTGTTTTTCTTTTCTTTTATTCCTTTTTCTACTTTTTGTTGTTTTGTTGGAATGGCTTGAATAGTCAAACTTAGTGACTTGACATTAGCTAACAAACCATTAAATGGCTTGGATGCCCATGTCAGGAAAATACATGATATTTAAGAAGTTTCATGCGTGAAGAAATGCAAGAGCTTGCATTAAATGTTCTTCATGAATTGTCAAAGAAGATGGCCAGGAAAAGAAAAGTAATATATATAAGAAAATGAGATTGCGAATGGCTTTATGTGGAGGAAAATGAAAGAAAAGGAAAATAAGAAGATGAGGAAGAAGTGAATGAGTGGATGAGAAAAAATAGAAAAAGAAAAAGGAAAAATAAAGGTTTTGGGTTTGGGTAATTAAAGCAACGTGGAAGAAAATATAAGGAGTAACTATACAAATTTTTTCACAACTTCTTTTTTACAACTGTGATGTAAAGCAACATGGAAGAAAATATAGGAAGTAAGAACGCAAATTGTTTTACAACTTTTTTTTTTTACAGTTGTGATGTTGCAAAGAATGTAGTGAAGAAAAAATTATGCATACATGTATAAGTGAAAAACAACCACCCACAGTTTGCAACGTCAAAGACGTGGCAAAAAAGTTGTGAAATAGTTGAGTAATCCTAGAACAACTCATTTAAAAGATAAGCATTATTAAAATTTTATTTTGTAGAGATTAATTCTACCAAAATGATTGGGTTTCAACTTTTAAGATAATAATTTTGTTTTCATTATGGAAAAGAGAAAAATTATTTCCACAATATTTTCACAATGACTTCATAATAAAATCTAAACAACAGGTTGTTATTGGTTGTTATAGATGAGCAAAAAAGTAATTTAAGTGATAAATTCAAATTACAACATAAGATTTGTTGTGAAAGTATAGTGAAAATATTGTGAATGTAACATTTCTTGAAAAGAGAAATGCTAAAGCCAAATATTTTTTTACAAAATCTTTTATTAAGAGAGTCATTTATTATTAACATGAAGTAATTATTATTAATTTCATTCCTATTGTTATTATTAATAAGAACTTTATACTAAGTATGAAATAAACTCCCTTATATATACATTTTGTCATTTTTGGTAATTTACAACTCAAAACACCACTTTTATAAGTATTAACTAAACATTTGACATCTCTATCCACTTATGGACTTAGTGATAACTTCGTCCACTTGTGGACTCAGCATATTCATCCACTTGTGGACGTAGTAGTCAACTTGTCCACTTATGGATGTAGTAGGGAACTCCTCTGCTTGTGGACTTGATGATTTCGAAGCATCCCTTGGGATGATTCGTCCATTTGTAGTGATGAACTCGTCCACTTGTGGACTTGGTGAATTCTTCCTTTTGTAGTAATGAATTCGTCCATTTGTGGACTTGGTGAATTCGTCCACTTGTAGAAATGAACTCATCCACTTGTGGACTTATGGAGTTCGTCCATTTGTAGCAACAAACTCGTCCACTTGTGAACAATAATTTCTAAGTATCCCTTGGGATGATTCATCAACTTGTGGACGTAGTAACAAACTCGCCCACTTGTGGACTTAGCAAATTTGTCCACTTGTGGACTTGATAATTTCTAAGCATCCCTTGGGATGATCCATTCACTTGTGGACGTAGTAATGAATTTGTCCACTTGTGGACTTGATAATTTCTAAGCATCCCTTAGGATGATCTGTCCACTTGTGGACGTAGTAATGAACTTGTCCAATTGTGGACTTCTAGACACCCCTTGGGATGTATCCATCCACTTGTGGACTTACTAAGAAATTCGTCCATTTATGGACTTAGTGATAAATTCATCCACTTGTGGACTTAGTAATGAACGTAATACACATGTCATATCTGAATAACTCCTCTTATTGTGATGAATACATGCATAAGTAAAAATAAGTTGTTCTTAAAAGAATAAAAAGCTGCCCTTTAGGCTAAAAAAATCTTGTAGATCTTTGAATATAGACTAAAAGGAAATAAATTGTAAATGAGGAGTGGTGTTCTTCATGCCATCGTTTACTAGTAGTATTTCTTGAGGTGCTCGGTGTTCCATGGATGGTGCAACTTTTGTCTATCTAGCGTCTCCAGGTGGTAGATGTCTTTCTTCTACCATGAAGTGATTATGTAGGGTCCTTCCCGATTAGGGCCGAGCTTTCCCTAGGAGGGTTCTCTAGTGGTGCTTATTACCTTCCTCAAGATGAGGTCTCCAACTTGGAAGTCCCCGTGTCTAACTCTGGAGTTGTAGTGCTCGGCCATAAGATCCTGGTATCGCGCTAGCCTTTGTCCAGCCATTGCCCCGATCTCGTCTACTAATTCCAGCTATAGGTGTAAAGCTTCGTCATTCCTACTCTTATCGTGGTTGCCTACTCAGTAACTTATGGGTCCAACCTCGCCTAGGATAATCGCCTCACTTTCGTAAACCCGAAAACGCATCTCTCCCGTAGGTGTTAAGTTTGTTGTTGTTCTGTATGCCCATAATACGCTTGGCAATTCTTCTAGCCATATACCCTTTGCCCTCTCAAGCCAAGTCTTGATGATTTTAAGTAAGGATCAGTTCGTGATCTCAACTTGTCCGTTGGCTTGAAGGTGGTGGGAAGGAGTAGTGGTTCCTGATTCCCAGTTATGAGCGAAAATCTTTGAACGAGTCGTTGTCGAACTATTTTTCGTTGTGCGAGACCAAGACTCTAGGGATCCCGTATATACAGATGATGTTCCTCTAAATGAAGCTTCACACGTTCTTCTCTGTGATGGGGGCTAGGGCTTTAGCTTCCACCCATTTTGTGAAGTAATCTATGCCGACCACTAGAAACTTCAACTGTCTTATCGCTATTGGGAATGGGCCAATGATGTCCAACCCCCATTGAGCAAAAGGCCATGGGGCCATCATTAGAGTGAGCTCTTCATTTGGTGTCTAATGTCATGGTCGAACCTCTGACATTTGTTGCAGGCTTTGACATAGGCTTGGGCATCTTTTTGCATAGTAAGCCAGTAATATCTAGCCCTATTCGGTTTGTGCTCCAAAGACCATGACCCTAAATGGTTCCTGCAGATCCTTTCATGGACTTCTCTCATGACATAGTCCGCTTCTTCAAGGCTTAAGCATCTTAGGTACGGGCAGGAAAAGCCTTTCTTGTACAAGACGTCCTTTATCAAAACAAATCGTGCTGCTTGGACCTTGAGCTTTCTCACGTCCTCATTACCGTCAAGTAGTGTACCGCCTTTCAAATAAGAAACTATGGGCGTGGTCCAGTTACTTCCCAAGTCTATGTCCCGCACACTAACACCATCTATCAAGGGTGAAAGTTGGACAAAAGAAAGTACCTTCTTTGGGGTAAGCATGTGTTCTGCTGATGCGGCTTTGGCAAGGCGATCGACTTGCTTATTCTCTTCTTTAGGGATTTGGACGAACTTGGCTTATAGATCACCCACTCGTTTCTGTACTTGCTCTAGGTACTTCTTCATCCTTCCCCCTTTGCATTCATAGTCACCATTCACTTAACCGATGACCACCTAGGAGTCGCAATACATAATCACACTTGTAGCCCCTACGGCTTTGGCGAGATCCAGTCTTGCTACTAAAACTTCATACTCTGCTTCATTGTTTGTAGTAGAGAAGTTGAGATGAACCATGCATTCGATTTCGTCCCCTTCTAGAGAATGAAGCACTACACCTGCTCCATTAGCACGCTTGTTGGATAATCCATCTGTGTGGATACTCCACCGAGGATGTTCTTTCGCCCCCGGCCTTCTATATAGGTGAATTTCGCAATGAAGTCAACAACTACTTGTCCCTTTATGGCAGGACGTAGGCGGTATTGTATGTCAAATTCACTTAATTCTATTACCCATAGCGTCATCCATCCATCCGGCGTTAGGATTACTCATTTCTCGTCGTAAAGGCTTGTCGGTCGGGATGACCACGGTGTGGGCCTAGAAGTATGGCTTGAGCTTATGGGTTGCAGTAACTAAAGTGAAGGCAAGCTTCTCCGGTGGTGGGTACCTCTCCTTCGCGCCTCAGAGTGCTCATTTAGTGTAGTATACGGGGCTTACGCACCTAGTCTTCTTCGTTGACTAAGGTCCCACCGACGGCGACCAAGGATACAGCCAAGTAAAGGAATAGTTCTTCCCCTAGTTTGGAAGGACTTAGCAATGGTGGGGAAGAAAGGTAGGCCTTTAAATCCTCAAATGCTTGTTGACACTCGGCCGTCCACTCAAAAGACTTCTTCAACGTGTGGAGGAAAGGTAGGCACTTATTCGTTGCCCTTGATACGAACCTATTCATCCAAGCTACCTTCTTCTTTGAGGCTTTGTACTTCTTTCACGTTCCTTGATAGCTCGGATCTTGTGTAAGTTGACTTTAATGCCTCTCCGAGACACCATGAACCCCAAGAACTTTCTAGTCGTCACCCTAAATGCACACTTACTTGGATTGAGTTTCATGTTGTAAGAAAAGGGGGTGTCGAAGGTCTCCTTGAGATCGTCCAAATGGTCATCCTCCCTTCAACTTTTTACCAACATGTCATCAACGTAGACTTGGACATTTCTTCCAATCTAATATGCAAACATGTTCATGAGCCTCCGATATGTTGCATCCGCGTTCTTGAGGCCGAACGACATTACTTTGTAGCAAAAGAGGCCTTGGCTGGTGACGAACGAAGTCTTCTCCTAATCAACTTCGTCCAGTTTGATCCGGTTGTAGTCGGAAAAAGCATCCATGAAGTTCAATAACTAGTGTCCGGTTGTAAAGTCTACTAGCACATCAACCCACAGGAGGGGGTAACTATCCTTAGGACATGCCTTGTTCAGGTCCGTAAAGTCTACACACATCCTCCACTTCTCATTGACCTTTTTTACCATCACCACGTTAGCCAAACAGTCGGGATAGTATACTTCTCTAATGAAGACTACATCTTGCAACTTGCAGACTTCTTCCGCTATAGCTTGGTCTCATTCTTGGGCGAACACTTGCTTCTTTTGTGAGATAGGGGGAAAGTGGGCGACACATTCAACTTGTGCACCATAACCAAGGGGTCAATCCCAAGCATGTCTTCATGGCTCCAAATAAAGATATCCTGGTTCTCTTTGAGAAATGTCATGAGTGCTCTGTCAACCGCGGCGGGCGAGGGTGTCAATCCTAGTTATTCGGTCGAGCCTAGAGTCATCAAAAAGTATTTCTTCAAGTCCTTCAACCGACTCTGCAACCATCCGTTGTTCTTCTATACTCATGGCCTGCAAATGGTCATCTATCTCTAACATTGCTATGTAGCATTCATGTGCAACCACTTGGTCCCCGTGTACCTCTCCTACTCTGTACTCGATGGGAAATTTGATCATCAGGTGGTAGGTTGAAGTTATGGCCTTCCATGAGTTGAGAGTAGGTTAACCTAGGATGGCATTATAGGCAAACGAACAATTGACAACAAGGAATGTAACATCTTTAGTAATGTGCTAAGGGTAATCACCAACTGTTACAAGCAATGTGACCTCACCGAGGGGGTACACTCTTGTTCCATCAAATCCAACGAGTGGGGTGTTGGTCGGAACCGGTCGTTCTTTCTCAATCCTCATCTACTGAAACACCGGATAGTAGAGGATGTCAACAGAGCTTTCACTGTCAACCAGGACTCGGTGTGTGTTGTAATCCCCTACCCGTATGCTAATAACAAGCGCATCATCGTGCGGGTGGTAGAAACGTCGAGCATCTTCCTCCAAGCATCCAATTATAGGGTTGTCAACCTATGCCATCTTCAGGACGAAACACGTTAGTTGGACGTTTTGAACCATCCCGAGGTAAGTCTTACAGGCCTTTTTAGATGAGCTAGAAGCTGCAGTGCCTCCCACAATCATTCTTATGTCTCGTAAGGGTGGCCTAGGACGTTCGTTCTCCCTTCGAGTAACCTATTCTTACGGCACGTCCGTCCTTTCCTTACTAACGAATCTCTGCAACTCTCCTTGTCTAATAAAAGCTTCTATTTTTTGCTTTAAGTAGTAGCGATTAGACGTACCATGACCGTGATCACGGTGAAAACAGCAGTACTTGTCTCTGGACCTCTTTTTGGGGTCTCCTTGACTTGTTAAGAAACGTCAAGGCTCCTTCGTCCTTGATCTGCATCAGGACTTGATCAATTAGGGTGTTTAGTAGAGTGAAGCTTACAAACCACCTAGTGGGGGGTTTGGATCATCTATCCTCCCATCAGTCTCCGGTCCTTGTTGTCTTCCATCCCCTATCCTACCATGCTTCCTCATGTCTTTCCCTCTTCTTAGGCTTCTTTTCTCGGGCCAGTAGTGTGTCCTCTGCATTTATATACTTAGTAGCCCTGTAAAATATGTCCGACATAGTCTTTAGGTCGTTTTTGTATAAAGAAAACAGAAACTTGCCCTTCCGTAACCCATTGGTGAATGCAACCACGAGTATATTGTCGTCGACTTCATCAATCGAGAGGGCTTCCTTGTTAAAGCAAGTTATATATGACCTCGGCGTCTCATCCTCCCGTTGTTTGATGTTCAACGGGCATGCGGTGGACTTCTTATACCTGTAACCCTCGATAAAGTGCGAGGCAAAGCGTGCACTCAACTCCTTAAAGTTGTTGATGGAGTTTAGCGTCGACTTCTTTGAACCATACCCTTGCGGGACCCTTCAATGTAGTTGGAAAGGCCCAACATATGATCTCATCTGCTACGTCTTGCAAGTGCATCAAGGTTTTGAAAGACTCCGGGTGATCTAAATGATCCTTAGATTCATCGTAGGTCTCTACTTGCGGCATGCGAAACTTCGGCGGAAGGGGGAAGGAAGTGTGAGATGCGAGTCGTCTAATGGACCAATTTGTCGAGATCGCTAGACACCCATCCTTTGAAGGCGTACATCATATAGTACATTCGTTCCTTCATCATCCGCATCTCCGCGACCATGTATGACAAAGTCGTATCTACGGCGGATGGACGGCTTGTATCTTGTCGCTCTTGTCTGCTTGAGGTGTTGTTGCCCTCCGGCCCTTCTTGGTCCCTTCTCTCGGTGCTAGTACCTTCTTGGTCCTCCTCTTGAGTGTTAAGTCATGCATTCTTTTGGCACAGTTGTTCCTTTAGGTCATGGTTTTGCTTGGTGAGGTGTTCTACTGCCGCGGTGAGAGTCTGAACCTATCTTTCGAGGGTGGTGGTATGTAGTTCGTCTCCTTGATTATTGTTAGTGGTCACCATTGAGCGAGTAAGTACCATGCAACTCTTCTTTTGGGAAGTGGTAGTATAGCTTACTTCCTTATTTCCCACAGACGGTACCAACCGATGATGCCGAAAATCATCAATAAGCCATATAGTACTCACGTGCTCTAGACAAAACTTGCGCAATACAAAAAGAAGAAGACCCCAGAGACTAGGTATGGTACCAGCCAAATACCCTTTGAAGGTCAAAGTAGAGAACTTTCATAATTCTAGAGTGCTAGAGTTGGGGTGAATTATGCGTACCTTGATTTGTGAGGGTTTAGGGGTTTTTATAGTAGCGTAGAGCCGACATTCGTTTTTTAGCAAGAAGGGGTTTTCCTTGTAGGCAAGATCCCAATTAGTACGCATATATTGCAGGATTCTTTCCTTGTGGGGATCCTTTTAATTAAGGTTAACCGAGGGACATAAGATGTTTCCTTCTATATACATTCGTAAAGGCCAAGCTAGGCCACACTGGACCTGTCATAGGCTTCTTTCTCCCTATCAACTTCCTTCCGTCGGCTTCTTATCTCATCTAGGTGTTCCCGTCATCTCACACAGATGTTGTCGAGCGTGGAGTTGCCGACCTATGATATCGTTGTTTTCATCTCTATGAATGCACAAGTGGAGCTAACAAGTTCATTGGGACCGTCGACTTTCTCGTATGTGAATGAGTTTATCCTCTTCCAGAATTACACTTATCAAATTATATTCACTATGGCTGCACAAAGTTCATCATAAGACCACCATTTACCACTTCACGTATTAGCTCCATCTTTTTCCAATGGCTAGAAAGCTTTGGCTCTTTTTCACTTCCGTTTGCTTGTCCTTGCCCTCTTTGCCATCGATGATAAATCCACATGGACTTCACCATTTGGTGGTTTTTCATTTGGATCCTACCACTATCCAAGTCAACAAGATCGGTTCCTTCTTGCTACGTGGTTTGCTAAGATACCAAATGAAACTATAGTTTGGTCTGCAAATAAAGATTACCCGGCAGAGAAAGAATCAAAAGTTGAGCTTAACACATTTGGACAACTTATACTTAAAGCTCCAAGTGGATGGGAGTTTTGGAGGTCCAACAACAATGAGAATCCTTAAGTATCAAATGGGGCTATGCTAGACACTAGGAATTTTGTTATAACAAGCACAAACTCAAGCAACTTATGGAATAGCTTCGATGAACCAACCAATACCATGTTACCAACCCAAATATTGGGTTTTGGGAGCAACCTTTTCTCTAGGATGTTCGAAGAAAATTATGGGGTGGGTAAATTTCAGCTCCGTTTCAATGTCCCACAGAAAATTATATCAAATTCCTCATATATTCTGATGCTAAATCAAATAGATGTCTACGCCCAAAATCCTTATGGAGCTTATTATGCTAAACAAGATGTTTCTAAGCTAATCTTTGACAAGTCAGGCTACCTTCAAGTCAAGAACTCACTAGGAGGTATATCCAACCTTTCATCAAAGGGAGAGGTCTTGAGGACAGACTCCTACTATAGGGAAACACTTGACTTTGATGGTGTTTTCAAACTCTATACTCACCCAAAGAATTTTCTTTGAAACCAAATCTGGTCTTCAACTTGGTTTGTTCCTAAAAACATCTGCCTGGATATTTTTGACACTTTTGGAAGTGGCCCTTGTGGTTATAATGGCATATGTTCACCGGGAGCTTATGGTATGCCAGAGTGCCGATGCGCCCTAGGCTTCTCTCTTTTGGATCTAAATAACAAGTACAGTGGGCGCAAACAAGACGATGTAAGCTACATGAATGAATGTAACAAGATGGGTCTTGTGATTTTGGAAGATCAATTTGAATTCTTGGAGATGGAGTATCTTTGATTGGCCTTTAGTCGACTATGAACAACTACAACCCCCCCGTAATTTGAATGCAAGAATTCTTGTCCAACGCGATTGTTATTGTGCGGTTGCCATTCCCAGGACCCAAAGTTTAATAATGGCACAAGAAGATGTTGGAAGAAGAAACTACCGCTTTCTAATGGGAGGTACAATAGCAGTGCCATTGATAGAAAAGCTTTATTCAAGAAATTGAAATTGAATAGCTCTTCACAGAATCCTACAAATCCAAATCTAGGCCAAGGAAAGCAAAATCAAGCAATATTAATCCTTGCAGTCCTCCTTGGTACTACGTATTTTTAACTTCTTTTTTCGTAGTTGCAATTTCTCTAGTTGTCTTTTGCTTGCCAAATTTCTATAGAACCATACATACAAAAGATCTTGATATGAATATGCGTTAATTTACATACAAAGATCTTAAAGAAGCCACTAGTGGGCTCAAAGAAGAATTGGGTAGGGGTTATTTTGTACTTTGTTTATAAAGGGGTAATAGTATCAAGTTATAGCAACTATGTTTTTGTCAAAAAGCTAGACAAGATGTTAAAGGAAGGTGAGAGGGAATTCAAAAATGAAGTAAGCGTGATCGGCCAAACTCACCATAGAAATTTGGTATGGTTACTTGGCTATTGTGATGAAGATGAACTCCGAATTTTGGTGTACGAGTTTATGTACAATAGCTCATTGTCAAGTTTCCTCTTTGGAGAAATAAGACCAAGTTGGCAACAAAGAATGCAGATTGCATTAGGAATTGCTAGAGGACTACTGTACTTACATGAAGAATCTAGCATGCAAATCATTCATTGTGACATAAAGTCTCAAAACATACTCTTGAATGATTTTTTTTACAGCCAAAATTTATGACTTTGGATTGGTGAAGCTTTTGAAGAACCACGAAACCCGGACTATCACCGGCATCAAGGGGACTAAAGGCTATGTTACACCAGAATGGTTCAGGAACACACCCATCACGGTAAAGGTGGGTGTATATAGTTTTGTGTCATGTTGTTGGAGATCGTTTACTGCAAGAGATGTGTGGTAGTAGAGATGGAGAGGGCAGCAATACTTATAGAATGGGCTTATGATTGCAATAGTAGAGGGAAAGTTAAAAGATTGGTGGAAAATGATGAAGAGGATTAGTGATATGAATTGGGTGAAGAAGCTAGTGATGGTAGCAATTTGGTGTGTACAGGATGTGCCATTATTGAGGCCTTCCATGAGAGAAGTCACTCATATGCTAGAAGGAATTCTTGATATTTCTGCACACCCATGTCCTTTCCTCTACAATTTAGTATCCGGAAATTTGAAAAGTAGTTTCTAAATTATGTAGTGTCATAATAGGCCAAATGATATCCAAATAAGCTTTTCCATGATAGCCATTTGGAAAGATTGTCTTAATCAATAGTTCTTGTCTTGACTTTAAGCTTAGTACTACTACTTACTAAGTGGGGTGTGTTCTATAAATTACCATGTTTTTAACCTTTAGTTGTAACTTTGGGGTTTGTTGGTGTCTATAATCTTTCATATTGATTCTATTAAATGGTATCGGTGTGGGGATGACTTCCCTGCATCTATATCTCAAGGTTGAGCATAGCTTCCATTTATCAATCTCCTTACGCTTCAAAATTTTCTAATCCTACACTTTCTCCCTCATACAAGAATGATCTCGAATCTCTGCTCTGTAGTTTCCATAATGTTGATTTTTATAATCTATATATCATATTATCTATATATTACTAAAAGCTCAAGCGTATCATTTAATGTTACTACGCTCACGTTCACCACATCGTGATCACGTCATCATTTTTTGTTTCCAATTTTTCTTATATATATTTTTAAACATTTTCTCATTTAAGGTGACTTAAAAACTCTATTATTTAAAAATTAAAATATCTTTAAACCATTATTTTTAATATTAATTTTCCAAAACTCTCCCTCCCTTTTACCTCTTCATCTCCCTACTACTTTATAGCTTAATATCATTCTTCCTCTACCTTTTATCTTCCTTTATTTTGACTCTTCTTATTCTCGACATCTTACTATAAATTTGACATTTTCTTTTTCATTCTATGCATAGTTTTCTCACACAAAAAAGGTTACTTCTCTCTCTCTCTCTCTCTCTCTCTCTCTCTCTCTCTCTCACAATTTGTTTTTCATTTTTTGTTTTATTTTTTTATTTTTATTGCATTAATTCTTTAGGTTGATGAATTTTTGTGTTAATTAGAATTCTACTTTGGGTTGATGTAATTTAGTTTTGTATTTTAAGTTGTTATCTTTTTCATTCTCCTTGATTAAATATTATCCTACTGCATTATACATATAGTATATAATAATATAATGTTATTATATTACATAGAATGACTTGGATAATTTGATGTTTACTACTATATATTTTATTTTTACTCTTTTTTTCCTCTCATCTTATTGTATTCAACATTTAAATTCAGTCACATCCTCCATATTACTAAATTATGCAGCATAAATCAAGAAAATGGCTAGACACAAACCTACCTTCCTTTACCATACAATGGGGGAATCAATATATTTGTGTGATAAATGGTCATATAATTTATCATTTAGATAGCACCCTTTGAATGTGTCTAGGCCCATAGATTGAGCAATTTGTAGACTTAAAAGGCTATTGAGAATGAACTTTTTGAATGAAGTCTAAAAAAATATGACTACTATATATCATTTAGATAAAAACTTTTATCATAGATACTTTGATATTTTTTTCCCACAAATTAATCACGCAAACTTAATAACTTTATATTATGTGTTAGCATCATCTCTGCTTCTTCTTCTTCCTCGCAAAAATATTATGTATCATCTTTAAAGGATGCCAACATGTTAGGAATGCTATAAGCATATGGATAATAATTGTTGTATTGAGATTTAGTTAGTTAGTTAGTTACAATTCCAAGCATGTTAATCACATTTAGCACATGTTAGAATTATTAATGCACATGGGGAATAATAGAACCTAGTTAGTTAGTTAATTACAATTCCAAGCATGTTAATCACATTTAGCACATGTTGGAATTATTAATGCACATGGGGAATAATAGAACCAATAGGATGAGGCCATGTGGACCAATGAGATTAGAGCTAGTCTCCTATAAATACATGATTGTAATCCAATATGAGGAATCAATGAAGAATAAACCAATTTGTTAGTGCATTTCTCTCTCTTAATCTCTCTCTTTCTCTATGGAGGGTGACTACCTTGAATTAAGTCAATTTCCCTACAATCCCCATCCATTCCCCTATAATTCCCATCAATCTCCATTAGGAACCACCGGGTTCCTAACACAACAATATTGATCTTATGGGAAAAGCTACACAAAATATTGAGAAAAAAATGTTTTATATCACAATCTACTAAAAATGTTTTTTAAATATTTAAATCTTTCTATTTTTCATATCACTGATGTGTTTTACAACTACCACATGTGTTAACTTAAGTATTAATATTCTTAAGTTGTTTCGGCAAAAAAAAAAAAAAGGTTGTTACAAAAGAGTAATTCATGTAAAGTTTTTTGCAAAATGAAATATCTGTTTTGTAAGGCCACCAAACTTAGTAATTTACAAATGATGGAACCACTTTCAACAATTTTTGTATACTTATATAGTTCCAACTAAAACAATTGTGTATACTTTTAGTCTTCCAAAAACACACATCTATAAGTGGTTAAACATTCATCTTTGGTAGTTTTAACTTTTCATATAATTTTACCTGTACATATTCATCTATTTTAATTTAGATTTTTTTTTTTCAAAAAAAAAAACTCTAATTTAGATATTTATAAGTAAACTATGAAATAATGATTCATGAATAATCAAAAAAACAATTATCCATGCATATTTATCTTGTGCGGTTCTAACTTTACATATAATTTTGCATTTATATATTCATCTACTTTAATTTAGATGTTTATAACTTAATAATGAAATCTATACACAAGGTAATTAAAACAATCATATTTCTACAATTCAAAAGGTCACAATTTCTTTTTTCAAAAAAAGGCCTTTTACATTTCCTTGGAATTATTTTTTAAAATGTTTTTATAAAACCTTTGACATACCACTAACCTAACTACTTCATACATTAAAAAAATTTAAGGCTCATTATTACTTTTGTTAATATATTATAGATATCTTAATTGATTGAGACCAAACTAGAGAAATGTCTTTCATATTTCTTTGAAAATTCAAAAGAAGAAAAAAAAAAAAAAAAAAAAAAAAAAAAAAACCTTTGACAATTGACATGCCACTAACGTAACTACATTTATAACTATTTACACCATCCATGATATCTATTTCTTATTGATAACCATAAAATTTACAACTAGCAAGGGACCATACAAAGTAATGAAGAATAAATGAAGAAAGTAAAAAATAAATGAAATCAAACATCAATTAATAACCATTATTTGGAAAATAAAAAGGTGGTCAAGAGGAGTAAGAAATAAAATAGAGATGGCTATACAAAGGACATTGAAAACTTTATAGTGCAATAAAATCAACAATTAAATATAATAATACAAATTTTAAACTTAAAACTAATCAAACTCTAACTAGGGAAATTATATATATATATAATCATAATCTTCATACACCGTGACCTAAAAAACATTTAATGAATAGTTCTACCTCTTATTTAATGTCTATATTATGCAAATCATCAACCGATAAACATATGATAATGGTAAAAAAATATTATAGACAAGATAATGAAAAATATGGTAAAACTATTATTAAAAAAAAAAAAAAAAAAAAAAAACTCTTTATAAAGTCTAAGGACTAAAATAGTATTTTATCGAAAACATTATCACGCGCAACGCGCAGGTCTATGACTAGAATATAATAAAAGTTGATCTTAGACGCCGTGGTTAGGCCACATGACTTAACTAAATTGCAAAAATTTTATTAAATTTTTAGATTTTTAAAGAGCTAAAAAGAAATAGTATACTATCGGGACTCTAATTCATTTTTATTATTAAGTAGTTTATCTTTTTTTAAAAAAATAAAGAAATAAAAAACTGCTTCACGTCTACTTCATGTAAGATTGTAGGTATAGATTAATATTAGATTAATCAAAAAAATATTATATAGTAAGCGTAAAATAAAAAATGCTTCATGTAAAATTGTAGATAAATTAATATTAAATTAATCAGGACTCTAATTCATTCATATCTCAAATTCAAAAAATCAAGACTCTAATTCATTCTTATCTCTAATTCATTGTTATCATAAAGTAAGTGTATCTCTATAAAAAATAAAAATAAAAACATACTGCTTCTCATAAGTTTTTTTTTTTTAATTAACTTTAAAAAAAAAAAAAAAAAAAAAAAATTTAAAATCTAATAACAATCTAGCTAATAATGTTAACTATTTTTTTGGGATAAAGTATTTTTTTAAAAAAACTAATATTTAATTAACCTAAACGACTTGATTAGGTAATTTCAAGGAGTTTAGAGTATTTGATTTTTACTTGGACTCCTTTTCTAGGTGGAGTATATACACCGTTAGTTGGTGTAGTTTTTCATTCTCCAACTTATTGTACAGTTTTTTTTTTATTTAGGCTTCCATTTTTCTAACTACAATCATTTCGTTATGTATTTTTTACTCTAATTATTTATTATAATCAATTAAATACATTTTATGTATTTGTTGCCTTTTGTTTAAGTTAATTTCCTTATGTTTTTCTTTTTTTGAGGGGGTAATTTTCTTATGTTTGATCTAATTCATATGTTAATGGTTTGATCCAATTTATTTATTTTGTTGTCCAATATATATGTAAGTGGTCGTAGTAAATTCCAATCATAGACTATTAAATTTACATACAATTTTGCAATCTATATGGTACTTTGTTTTTTTTTAACTTTGTTTAATTTTCTTCTTGATTTTTTTTTTTTTTTTTTCAGGTTTGTCAAAAAAGATTTCAAGCATCCTAAGAAAGGATTGTAATCTAGATGTACAACTTTCCAAGTTCATTCTCAAAAAAAGAACAAAGGTTTTATTCCTCTAATAGTTCTATCTTTAAAAAGTGGCCAATTTTATGTTACTTTGTCTAAAGATTTTAATCATTAATATTATTAATTAGATATAATATATTGTAGATTCATTAGATATAAAATTCGTATACGAATAGTTTGATACATGTAACTACAAATGATATTATAGCACAATTGGTATGTTAGAAGATAATTTTGTATTAAGGTGCTATCATTTTATATTTGATGGTTGTTATACCAATGCAATTTATTCCTTTCGTTATAATAATTACTTATTTGGTTATAATAATTTTATATATTATACAAGTTTTAACATAAAACCGTGCAACGCACGGGCCTTCAACTAGTATTCTATATATATTTAAAAGTTAAAGCGTAGCATTTATTGTTGCTACGCTCATTTGTGCCACCTCATCCGCCATGTCATTGGTTACACAATATTATTCTTTTTCTTGTTTATTTTTTATTCCTAAAACTATATATATATATAGAGAGACTTTACACATTCAATTTTGACCGTTTTAACTTTATGTATAATTTTACATTTACATATTCACCTACATTAATTGAGATATTTATACCTAAACAATTAAATCAATGAATAATGTAAAACCACAATCTATATCTATACATACATACATATATATATATATGATATTATATAATAATGGAAGCTTTGCAATAACTTTTACAAAGCTTCTTCTATAAAGAAAAAAACACTTTTATAAAGCTGATTCTTAAAAAAAAATATATATATATATATATATACACACACACACACAAAATTCTTTTTGTGCCATGTCATTAGCTTCCTTTCTTATTTTTTTAGTTTTTGCAATTTTTACTTTATTCAACCTTTCATCTTTTTCAACCATTGTCTTTTTAGTTCAATTTTTCATCTCCTCCAATCACTATCTTCTTAAAATTTTTATTTGATTTCCTTTATATATTTTTAAATTTCTCCTTTATAACTTTTTAAACTCTACCGTTTTACCTTTTTCAACCTTTCATATACTTTTATCCTAACTCTTCCGTCTTAATTTTCTTATAAATTTCTTTTTACTTCTTTTCCACCTCTCTCCCATATTCCTTCCAAGTTGTTCAAGGCAAAAAGATCAATACTCTCTCTCTCTCTCTTTCCAATTTTGTTTCTTTTTTGGTGAATTTTTTTATTGTTTCAATTACTCTTTTTCCATTAATGGTTTTTTTTTTTTTTTGTTATTGTTGATTTAATTGTCACATCACATTTGTTTCTTTTTTGGGTAAATTTGTATCGACTTTTATGCATATTTATTAGGTATTTTGTTATTCCAATTCCTGATCACATTTTTTTTTCTTTATCCTATTGATTTGAATTTATTTAGGTTAATAATTAGTTGTTTTGTAAGTTAGAATTTGATTTTTTTTAGTGATCCATTTAGATGTTAAACTATGAGACTTTATTAAGTTTCGTTTCTTTTTCTTTTTTTATCCTTTTGGGAAGGCAAAATTGTAGTTTTCAGAGAGAAAGTACTCTTAATAGTTTTATTAGAAGTATTCTATAGTGTCACTTATTTAAACAAAAGCAAAGTTTAGTCAAACAAAAATAATAGGATGAGTGACATATTTTCGCTTTTGTAACAGTATTATTATAGTAACTCAAGTTTTTGAAACTCTCTCGATTTTCCACGTCAGTATAATATTTAAATAAAATTATCATTTTACTTAATTTTTATTTAGTCCAAACTTAACAAGGAGTGAAACTCTATCTTTCTATCAAATCCAAATTAAACTCAAACTCATCATTATCATTAATATTTAAATAAAATTATCATTTTATTTAAATAAAATTATTTTTGTTTAGTTCAAACTTAACTAGGATTGGAACTCTATCTCTCTAATAAGTCCAACTTAAAGTCAAACTCATTATTATATATATATATATATATATATAACCGAAAACTCTCACAATTTTCCACGTTAGCATAATATTTAAATAAAATTATCATTTTATTTAAATAAAATTATTTTTGTTTAGTCAAAACTTAACAAGGAGTAAAACTCTATCTCTGTAACAAGTCCAACTAAAACTCAAACTCATCATTATCATTTTTTAAAAATATTTAAATAAAATTATCATTTTATTTAAATAAAATTATTTTTGTTTAGTCCAAACTTAACAAGGAGTGAAACTCTATCTCTGTAACAAGTCCAACTAAAATTTAAACTCATCATTATTATTTTTTTAAAACAAAATTATTATTTTTTAGTCTAAACTTAACAATGAGTGAAACTCTATTGCAGGGTTAAGGGCCCAAATTATATATTGGGCCTTGAGCCTTGGCCGAGAGCATGAACAAATCGAGGAGGAACAAATGGTAATGAATGATTCAGGCTCATGGCCCTTTCCCTAAAGCAACAGGAAACAAGATATATTTGCTTGTCACCACAGATTACTTCACCAAGTGGGTTGAAGCTGAGCCTTTGGCAAATATCAAGGATATGGATGCCAAAAAATTTGTTTGGAAAAACATTGTCATACGGTTCGGGGTCCCTCGTACCCTCATCTTAGACAATGGTCTTCAATTCGACAACAAATCTTTTAGGAGATACTATTGCGATCTTGGAATTACAAACAGGTATTCTACTTTAGCTTATCCTCAAGGAAATGGATAGGCCAAGGCTATTAACAAGGTCATTGTGAACGGACTCAAGAAAAGGCTGGATGATGCGAAGGGAAGATAAGTAGGAGAGTTGTCACATGTCCTCTAGACATATAGAAATACACCTCGCGGGTCAACAGGAGAGACCCCATTTTCAATGACTTATGGAGCCAAGGCTGTCATTCCTTTAGAAACTGGCTTCCCAACATTAAGGACCAGCTCGTTCAATCCAAGCAGTAAAAATGAGTTGTTGGAGAAGAGCCTAGACTTTATTGAAGAAAGAAGAGAAAATACAAAGGTTCAATTCGCATACTACCAACACAAACTCAAGCAAGGTTATGATGCCAACATAAAGCTGAGACCATTAGTGTCCGGTGACTTGGTGTTGAGAAAAGTCCTAAATCCGCAAAGAACCCAGCGTGGGGAAAGTTAGGGCCCAATTGGGAAAGACCATATCGCATCACCTCGGTGGCTGATATAGGAGCATATTTTCTGGAAGACTTAGATAAGCATGTAATACCGTGTCCTTGGAATGTAAATAACCTAAAAGGGTATTATTATTAATAAAAATTTTCCCTTGCCAATATGTTCATTTGTTGTACAAATGCTTTGTACTTCCCTTTATTCATTCTTTATAAGTGTTAAATAGAACCTTAACTATGTCCGGTCCCTCGGATCACATATTTTAGCAAAATTAACACTCAATAACATCTTCTTAAGTATTAAACAAAATTTTAGCTATGTCCGGTCCCTCGGACCATATACTTTGGCAAAATTAACACTCAACAACATCTTTATAAGTATTAAACGTAACCTTAGCTATACCTAGTCCCTCGGATCACATACTTTGGCAAAATTAACACTCAATGACATCTTTATAAGTGTTAAACAGAACCTTAGCTATACCTGGTCCCTCGAACCACGTACTTTGGCAAAATTAACACTCAATGACATCTTTATAAGTGTTAAACAGAACCTTAGCTATGCCTGGTCCCTCGGACCACATACTTTGGCAAAATTAACACTGCGTGACATCTATTCATTTTTTCTAAGTGTTAAACAGAACCTAAGTTATGTTAGGCACTTCGGACCACATACTTTGGTGAAATTAAACAGAACCTTAGCTATGCCTGGTCCCTCGGATCACATATTTTAGCAAAATTAACACTCAATAACATCTTCATAAGTATTAAACAAAACCTTAGCTATGTCCGGTCCCTTGGACCACATACTTTGGCAAAATTAACACTCAACAACATCTTCATAAGTGTTAAATGTAACCTTAGCTATGCCGGACCACATACTTTGGCAAAATTAACACTCAATGACATCTTTATAAGTGTTAAACAGAACCTTAGCTATACCTGGTCCCTCGAATCACGTACTTTAGCAAAATTAACACTCAATGACATCTTTATAAATGTTAAACAGAACCTTAATTATGCCTGGTCCCTCGGACCACATACTTTGGCAAAATTAACACTCTGTGACATCTATTCATTTTTTCTAAGTGTTAAACAGAACCTAAGTTATGTTAGGCACTTCATACCACATACTTTGATGAAATTAACACTCTATAATATCTTTATAGGTGTTAAATAGAACCTTAACTATGTCTAATCCATCGGACCACATACTTTGGTAAAATTAACACTCTGTGACATCTATTCATTTTTTTTAAGTGTTAAACAGAACCTATGTTATGTTAGGCTATTCGGACCATATACTTTGGTGAAATTAACACTCTATAACATCTTTATATAAGTGGAAAACAGAACCAAAGTTGTGTTAGGCTCCTCGAACCACATACTTTGGTAAAATTAACACATTGTGATATCTTTTTGTTTCTCACTAACTGTCAAGACGAACCCAATATTATAACCAACTCTTCAGATTGGTAGCTCTGAGTAAGTTAATGTTCTTAATTATTTATCTAAGTATTAAGTAGAGTGAAGAATATCTCTCCCACTTACTCTTTACAAAGTGTATTACTTATCTTCATTAGATCTAGCTTTCATTGCAGAAAGGTCAATTCATAGTACAGGTATGTGTTAAACTTCTCTATAGCTGGTATTTGGTTAAATTGATTAAATTGTTAACAGTGTATTGTTATCAGTTTTTAGTAAAGGTAAAGTAACAAAAGTTCAATGCTATTTATAATGGTAGTACTCGGAGCACATAGAACAAAAGTGCAAGAGATGAAGAGAAAAAAATTCTCATTAAATGAAAGAGAAAGTACATTACATACATTGATAGAATGTTATTTAAAAAAAATTTAAAAAAAAAAAAAAAAAAAAAAAAAAAAAAAAAAACTACTACTACAAAAAAAAAAAATTGCAAAGAAAATCCTAAGTGCTAGGCTTTGGCCTTGGGAGTAGAAGGGTCTTCTTCCCGGCTCGGCTGGGATGTAAGAGTGTCCTTGGCCTTAGGATCGCCTTCTTGGGTCTTAGCCTCCGCTTCCTTTGCCTTGGCTACGACTTCCCTGTCTTTGGCGGCGTCCTTGGCTTCTGAGGAAGGCGTTTTCTCCTTGCCCTTACCCTTGTCTTTGACCCCCTCAGCCCCCTGGCCTTGATCACCAGCTTTGCTAGATCCCTTCAAAGCCTCAAGGAGAGGGAGAGTAGCTTAGATAGCTGGGGCTGCTCTGAAGTCTCTAGAGTAAGGGTAAAGGGAAAGGAGATGGCACCGGGGACTTCTCGGATATCCGGATGATAGTCTACATTCCCAGGCTACCTCTAAACAGAGTCTACAAGGACTCCCACAATGCTAAGGGCCCTATCCCATGTCGCATTGCAGTAATCCTTGCATACCTCTGAAAGCTCCAAAGCATGCCTAATTTGCGTCTCCTCCATGCCGAGCAGATAAAATGCACGCTTCTCGGCCCGCTTTGCTTCCTTAGCCAGTTGAGCTACCTCATTGGCCTTCTGCAGCTCAACCTTAAGATCTATGACCAACTGCCTTTGGGTGGCCAAATCTATCTCTGTCAAGTGCAGTTTTTGGCGTTGATCCTCGGCCTACCTTTCCATTGTCTTTAGACCCGCCTCAAGACTCGGGTGAGCCTGGTTTGTCGCTTTCAACTTCTCGGACATATAAGCCTGCTCCTGTTTGAGGGCCCTCAATGATTTTTCAACATTAGCATGGGAGAGGGCCTCGGCCTCGGCCTCATTATGGGCGTCACGAACCTTCTCCTCGCCCACGAAAACTTGCTAAGCAATCCGCCCAAAAACAATAAAAAAATCACAAGTTAAAAAGTAAAGAAAGAACGAAAATACAGCTTAGCATTCAAATTCATGGATATGATAGATTGCTTACTGTGAGTGAGGTCCTTCTTCGGGAATAAGAAGAGGTCATTCTGCTTGAAGCGCTTGTAAACTTCCATATCTTTCGAAAGGAGTAAAGGCTGCTCCAGGGCTTCAGCAATATATCCCGCACGCCCCCTTTGGAAGTCTCGAATCGAGGCGTTCCAAGGGATGGGAGTCCCATCCACCACTAGCCAAGGAGACCAAGTGCGTTGCGTCATGCGCACATCAGCCCTATTTTGCTCCTCTCGGCTGTCCACCGAGTGGGACCTTTTGTCTTGGGCATCTTTGGCCACCTTTCATTGTTTTGTCCCTTTCTGAGAACCCACCTCACCTTCCTTAAGCACCTCAATTGGCCTTTTCTTCTTTAAATCGGGAATTGGCATCAATCCGAGGTCGGTGGGGATTGAAGGAGAAGGAGGGGGAAGGGTAGTAGGAACCGACTTGGTGGTTTCTTTCGAAGTTGACACCTTGCTCTTGGAAGCCATAAGGTCTCTTAAACTCTTGTTCCCCCGATTCAAGGCCATTTCGTCTTCTTCTTCCTCTCGATGAGTCAGTCCGGACGGGCAACTACTAGAACTCAAGCTTGGACACTTGAATGCTCATCGGGCTCGCCCTCATCGTCCGAGATAGGGATTACTTGTACTTCTCGAGTCCCCTCATCTTCAAAACGAAACTTGTCAATTTCTTCTTCAAGCGAGGAGTTTGAGAAGGTGATCTCTTCCTCTCTTTATTCTTTGCTTCGGGCAAAACTCGATGGACTGGTTGTACAATCAAATGAGGGTTCTATTGGTGTGGCAATACGACCGGTGGAAGGTCGTCTCAGGCTAGGAAACCTGGCAATGACACGTCAATACGGGCCAGCCATGGGTCACCCATTCTTATGGCTTTGCTGATATCTTGGTGTACCTCTGAGATTGGCTTAAAGTCCAAAATCAGATGGATGGCTCATAGTCGTCTATCCTCACTTACGAAAATCTCGGACCTTAGCAAATAATTGAGAGCTGTGACATTGGTCGACTAAGTAGGGGCACTACGTGATTTTTGTCTGCAAAAGTAGTCGAGGAGCAAAACATGGTTAGAAAGTTAAGACCCATCATCAAAAGAAAGCAAAATAAAAGGGAAATAATGACATGGTTAGGGTTAAAGAAACTAAATTTCTTGCTAAGGAACCTAACTCTAAGGTATCTCACCCGGCTCTCCCTTTCAGACCGAGCAATGAAGGCCATTATGCCACGCCCTTGAAGCAATCAAGTAGTCGTCTTTCATCCCCTTATTAGATTTAGGGAGGCACGAGATAAGCCTAACAACATCAGATCGGGACTTAAGGTAAAATCCCACATTTTTAAGGAAGTCACACTCGTACATGTGGACCACATCATGCCAAGCGAGCCTCAAGCCCAAATACTCGTTGAGAGCATCAACGCTACCTAAGACCTTAAATAGGTTGGGTGCGCACTGGTGGGGGCATATCCTATGGTTGAAGAGGTAGTCCTGTGTTATCCTATCCACGGGAAGAGTCATCCTTCTTTCTATGAAAGCTATCATAGATATGATGACTTTCTCTTCTTCTTTATGTGTCACTATTTGTTCGGGGAACAAGATCGTAGGGCGACTCCCTGTGGTATGTGATATCTAACCTTAAAGGCCTCTATTTTGGCAAGGGAGTCTACTAAGTGCTTAAATCTACCCATCCGGACAAAGCTAAAGGGAAACAACTGAAATTGGTAAATGAAGAAATAAGAACTGGAAGGCCGAGGAGAAAAAGAAAAGTTTAAAGAAATAGAAACTTACGAGAACTAAGATGTGTATTAGTCCCCGAAACCTTTAGAAAGATTTTCAAGGATCTCTTGAAGAAAAGAGGGTGGTGAAGTTTGGAAACTTAGAGAGTTTGGTGACTTAGAATGCTTAAGATCTCTGGAGAACTTGAAGATTCGCAAAATAAGGGGAAAATGATTTCCCTTAAGGCTTTATATAGAGGGTGAAAACAAGTGGGAGTTATCCCATTCAAAACCCAAGTAGAAATATCAACCATTGGATTAGCGCCTCACCATTGGATGTAGGGAACATAACGCCGCCTAGAGCAATTAATGACGCCTCGCGGGCTCCAAAGTGTCAATTGCAATGAGGGGACGCACAAAACAGCACTCCCACATGTGTAAATCAAAGGGCAAAATAATATTAATGCACGAAAAATCAAAACCTCACTTTTCTCCTCGGATGGGAGGGAAAAAACCGAAGCTTTTAAGGGCTATTGTAAGGTTAAGCATCCAAATTATATATTAGGTCTTGAACCTTGGCCAAGAGCATGAACAGTCCGAGAAGGAACAAATGGTAATGAATGATTTAGGCTCAGGATTTAATGAGCAAGATACGAATGGGAAGTCGGCCCGAGGAGGAATAACTCCTCGAATACGATAAGTACAACTTAAATGTATATTCCAACAATCGGGATGACCTTCCAAGAAACTCCATTGATAGGGACGTGCATCATGAACATACAAAAAGGAGGGGAACCCAAAAATATCTAAGGGAAAGCTACTACCACCGCATTGAATGCACTGCAGCTACTTTTTCGACCGCATTTATGTAGAGAAAACCCCTGAGTAGTGCTATCTTGGTCACCATAACTCATAGAAAGTCAAAGAAGGTGTCTTATGAGACAGGTACTCAAGTAAAGACTCATATGACCAACAAGTGGAGGATCAAGATGATCCAAAGGGAACTATATAATGTAAGGGACCTTCCATGAGGAAGGGATCGGAAAAATAGAGAAAGAATACTGTAGCAATCAAAATTATACTTGTATCCAACTGTTATTGATTTGTATGACAAAATACCTCCTCGGACAGTGAATTCATTTAGCTTTATTTTCTTTGTTCTTGCTTGATCATCTTTTAAATCCATACTAGCCATTGTTAAATTCATTAAGACCTAGTTTTTCGACCCACTCTCTATAAATTTATTGTACTAGACTCATTGGATCAAGATCTCATACATCTTGGGTTTGGACCGCAAACCGTGTCCCTACATCTATATTTCTAATAAGTCAAACTTTAACTCAAACTCAAATATTGATAATTTATCTCCAAATTTGCGAAGTTAATCATGAAATCATGAACACTATAAAAGTAAAGCAAACCCCAATTTTTTTTTTTTTTTTTAAGCTGAGTAAAGTTATGAGTTCTTCTTATGTTATTTTCTTCTCCTCTATTTTGTTAAAAAATTTATTTTATGGTTTTTCATGTATTTTTTAAAAAGTAATTTATGTAAATGAACCACCAAACTCTCTCTAGCCGTTTTTTAAAAGATAAAAAAGTTTGCAATAATTGAAATTATTTTTTTGAATATAACTCATCTTTCTCTTATATTTCTCTATTGTTTAGTCATATATATTTTGTTTTGTTTCAATAATTTCTAAGTAATGAATCATCTTATTCTTTAATATATTTTGGTCTTTTAGAAGTTTTAATATTAAAATTTTTAAGTTATTTTTTTTGCTATATCTGAAACTACTTGACAAATTTTTTGTAAGCCATTGTAAGTTCAAGTAATGTCTTCTTCATCAAATTGTAACACAAATTAAAGTCATACAAAAGCAAATCATACAATGATGTAATTTCTTAAATTTTTTATAAAATTATTTTAATCTACCTCACAAATAGGTAGGTCCCCATGTATTGCACGGATTAGCAACTAGTTATTATTATTATAGAAATTTATTTATGAGATTTTGCTAATAGTTGTTTATTTAATAATCTTTTTGGATGGAAAATTTTGCAGTTTCTACATTAAAAATAATCTTAATAGATTATCAACAACAAATTGTTTTTCTAATTAGTCAAATTAATCATTGTTAAGCAACGATTGATATGGCATTTTATTTGTTTGCAAAGCATTATCATATGTATATGTTTTGATTTAGTATATTTTTATGGATATATTGAGATAAGCATTGTATTCAAGAAGAGAGATCATGATCATACTTTGTATACTTCAAGAGAGATTAACTAATTTGGGATCAAGGATAACATTAAAATAGATGGCTATAGGTTGAAATTTTGAACAGTGGGAAACTATTTTTCTCATTATTTTCTAACTATCATAATTGGAAAAACTTAATACACACTATATTCTACCACTAGCAAACTGGCTCAAAATATGAGTAGATGAAAATTTTAATATTAAAAGAATGTGTTATGTGTAGTATAACTTGCCCCACCCCCTTAAAAGTTACCATGACTTTTGAGTGAAGTTGTGGTGTATTTTTGTGTTATAATTTCTTTCTCTTTCCCTTATGTGTGTGTTTGTTTCTAAAAAAAAAAAGGGTAATTGTCCCACATTACTTAAGAAAATGTGTTGTGTGTAGTATAACTTACCCTATCATAATAGGCTTAGGCGTGCTAATGTTAAGTTTATTGGAGTTGGAAATTTGTTGGACAGGATTAAAACAATTCGGATTCCTTCTAAACCGGTGTGGGAAATCTGTTAGGAAAATAGGGTCTAGGTAATAATATATGGGGAATAAATATATATATATATATATATATATATTGTCCACAGTGCACACTGCACACAAATGAAGGAAAGAAACTATACAACCGAAGTAGGCATTAGAGGCTTTAAAATCAACACAAATTTAGCCAAATTTACAGACAATATGTTCTTTTTCCTTTCCTTTAATATTCTTTTCACTCTCGGGTTGAAAGTTGAAACACCAATGATGACCATGATTGCCGATGGAGCACTCGCTCCTCCATTTGTAGGGATGGCAATTTTTGCACGACCCACGGTGCACCCGACCCGACCCTAATGGATCAGGTTTTACCCGGTCCGATTAGGAATAGGGTCGGGTATGGGTTTTTTTTAAAAACCCGAAGTAGGTCCAGGTCGGGTTCGGGTTTTATAAAAAATCGAGAGACCCGACCCCAAACCCGACTTGAATAAAACCCGGTACCTTGAAATTACAAAAATACCCCCTATATATATATATATATATATATATATACACCTATCATCTAACCCTAACCCTCATTTCTTCATCATCCGCTCGTAACTCACGCCTCACTCACAATCTCTTCAGCTCGGTCTCGCCACTCTCACTCACTTACTCACCTCTCCGTCACCGTAGCTCACCGCCGATCCCTCTCTCCACCGTCCCAAGCTCACTAACTCACGAGCTCACTCTCAATCTCACCGCCGACCCAACTGTCCAACCTCTCACATCGCCGTAGAGGTCCCCCCTCTCGCCGCCATCCCAAGGTCTCGCCGTCGGTCTCTTTCTATTCTCGTTCTCTACTTTTCTTCAATTTTTTTTTTTTTTTTTTTGATATTGATGTACTCGGTTTGTTCTGTTTTGTAGCTAAATCAAACATTTTTGTGTGTATATATAAATGATAAAAGAAGAGTTGAATGTGGTTTTAGTGGATTTGTGTTTTTGACTTTTTGTGGTTGTTTTGAATGGTGGGTGTGATTTGTGTTTTTGTTCAAGTTTGTTCCTTTTTGGATTAGTTGGTTTAGCTTAGGAGCTGGATAGCTCAGTGAAAGAAGCTCAAGGTTTTCCCATTTTGTTTACTTCTTAATTTGGTAAATGGATCTCGCTTTGTATGTGAGGTTCACGATTTTGAAATTTGGATTTTGTTGTTCTTGTTACTGAGTCTCAAGCCAAAGTATCTGAGAGAGGGTTTTTGTGAGTCTCTTTGCATTTTTTTTTTTTTTTTTTAATTTCGGTTGGGTCATGATTTGGGCCGCAGATTGGGCCCAAATCTGGTTGGGCTAAACGGGGTCCGTAGGCCCCGATCGGGCAAGTCCGCACTGGGAAAAAACCCGTTTAATAAACGGGTTGGGTTCGGGCTGCGGGTCTTGACCCGCAGGTTGGGTCCGGGTATGAAAATCTGAACATGAAACTGTTCATATGCATTGCACCTGAGCTCTATCTTAAGGAACTTGTTGGTGGTGAACTTAAACCGTGTTTATGAGATAGGAAAGAAATTCAGAAATGAGGGTGTTGATTTGACAAATAATCTAAGTTCACCACCTGTGATATGGCTTTTGCAGCATGCCATCTTCTATAAAGAACAAGAAGGTGAAATATTTTCTCCATTTCGAATCTCTTGCTACATATGGGAGTAATGTTATAATCATTGCGGGGAATTGATTCCATTGATTTTTGCTGCTAGAGATTGAAAAAATTACCTGACACTTGATAAAAGATACAACTAAAATCACCATTGTCAATAATCCCTTATTCATAGATTAATAAATAATGGCCTTGCCATCCTCTGAATGACCCAAGGGGAAAAATTATTTACAATTTGATTTCTTTTCCATTTCTTTTCTATATATTAAAGGAAGCCTCTCTTTATTCATTCTTTAGGGCTGTGCAATAGACCATAATCACATGCTAGAAGTCTGAATGATATAAACAAACCAGGCTTGAATGAGTTATGGGATTGCGACAAAGAGGGCACTCAGGCTTTTCATTGCACCACTCCATAATGCAGTTCCTACAAGAAAGTGAAACAAAATAATAGAGTGAGAAAAAGGGAGAAGAGGGATGGCAAAAAATAAAGGTGGTCCCGCAGAGTACATGAATTTTTACAATCTAAAGAAACATTACCAGCAAAATATGTGGCCACAAGATGTGGCTGTTGGATATTGGCGATTACTCAGGCAGAGTGTACATTTGCTAATTCCACTTGTCGTTTGAGACTGGAAAAGACAGAGAAGTTACAAAATGAAGTTAGACATCCATAAGCTGTTAGGAAAAGGTCACAAGAAAACAGGAAATTCCCATCATACTAACCAGTTAGATGTTTGATATTGAAGTTGCGATATTAGAGTGAGGTGAACCCCCGGTTCTCTTTTTGTTTCCTCCCTCATTTCTATACTCACTGACTTATAATTTTTAATGAGTAATATGCCCATATTTTTTGCTTTTATGTTGGTGGAATTATCAGGAATAACCGCTAAATTAATACACAATGAGTTCAAAATTCACTACAAGGGCCAATATTTGAAGACTTTGTACGTTTAGGTTTTGTGATGATTATATATGCTTAGGCACCCCATGAGGCCACTCTTTAACAGTAGGACTTATCCACTTATCCAAGTGTCAATATATGAGTGCACTGCAAAAGCATTGAATTCAATTTCTATAAACCAGTAATCATGTTGTCTGCAATATAATTAATAACGAAGCACTTTGGCTAATGAGCTCTATAGTTAAAATCGCATCTCCTCTTGGATGGATGAGTATACCAAAAAAATAAGTGAAGCACTTCAACCATATTCACCCTTGGAATGCTCCTGCAAAGGGAATCACATTAAATTCTGGTGCCGTGCTTTGATATTACTTTTGGATGTTCTTGCTTTATGTCTTTGTTATTGAAGTTAGAGAGCCAGGCCCTGAAATTAATGAGCATCACAGAAGAATTTTGTATCTCCCCTAAACTAACCACCCCCATCGTCCTTAAAAAAAAAAAAAAAAAAAAAAAAAAAAAAAAAAAAAAACCCTTCAATGCGAAGGCTGGAAATAGATACCTCCGAAGTTGATGAAGAATCAGACAACCAACTTCCTCTATTATTATCTGTGGATATCAAATTGCCTTCCTCATTCAAAACAGGCAAACCTCGTCCTGCAAAACCCAATAATGGAAGAGAGAAATTAAATATAGTAAACTGCATGGCAACAGAATTCGTCAAAATAGTAATAAACATGCCAAAAGAGTTATCACATGGAACTAGTAATGAAAAGGATTGGATCTAATTCATCTTCATCAAGAACTACTATGATTTAAATAATAAAATGACAAAATTTGGCTACAAACTTAATTATAACCAATGCCTACAACTCCTACTAAAAAAATTAATATGACTATATATTTTGAAAATCTAACCGTTAGATTGCATATTCTTTTATGTTCTTAATATGCATTTCAAATTTTGTGCTAATTGGATGTTAATAACTATTTGACCCATAAACTTATTTTTTATATATAATTTTAGACTACAAAAATTTAAAATTTAAACATTTGATTGATAATATAACTACTATCCTTTGATTTTCAAAAAAATTTGTATGCATGGAGAATATAAGAAGAAACTATAATCCAATGGTGAATTTCTCAAAATTCGCATCCAATAAAAAAAAATATATTGGGTGGAGTTGTAACCATTGGTTACAACCAAGTTTGTAGATAAACTTTGTCTTGTTTAAAATAATACTAAAAAAAAAAAAAAAATAGTTGTCTCCTCAGAAATTTTCAGGTGCTCCAACAGAATCTCACTAAATTAATAAAGTTGATATCTCTTGTTCAATCTAGTGGTTAAGTTAACATATGGCCTGTGATATATACGTTAATAAATACCTATATAATATACACACACTTTTCTTTCTTTCTTTCTTTTTTGGCAATGTGCATATATAAATGCCTATACATTATGTATGCATGTATAGATAACAACTTCAATATACATGTATAACAAGATATAGCTAGTGTATGATCCTACAAAACTAATAGACTACAAAGAAGGTTAGTGGATAAAGCTACTAGCACTGCCAAAAAAAAAAAACAACCTGCTGTGTTTTGACGGCTCCCAAAGGAAGTATGGTGGACTGAACTTGCAATAGAGGATAAATTGCTACGTCGCATTCTTTCAGCAGCAATGACACATAGCTGAATCAGTAGGAAAACTCCTATTATTTGGTATCTGCAAGGAAGCCAATTAGAAGAGTGAATATTTTAGATTATCAAGATCTCATATGACTAAAGGTTAAAGACAATCAAATTTCTTATAATTTTTTATCATGATAAGTAAGTTTAGTACCAAGTAGAGCGAGAAGGGAGATTCAAACTAGTGACCTTTTTTGGTGAGGTGTGGTCTCAAACCATTTGAGGTTAAAGATAATTAAATTTCTTTGCAACAGACAAGGTGATAGTGATAAAAAATGTTGCACTAAAACGTACAAGAGAAATCACCCGAGAAAACCAAAAGCACCCCACCCCCCCTTCCCCCTTCCAAGTAAAACTGAATCTCTCCTTACAGTTTTCTCTCGTACTAAACAATTGAAAAACCATCATCTCCCCACCCTTTTCGTTCCTCTATTTCTTATGACTATATATAAAAAAGGAGAGTTGAGCAGTTTTGTTTTGCACTTGGATGGCGGGGTTGTTGAGTCCTCTAGTCCTTCCTAAAATCCATACAACCAAATACAGTATTGTTGAAGAACAAAAAAAAAAAAAAAAAAAACTTACCATTGATTCCCACATGATATCAAAAGTTCAGTCTAGCACTTATTTATTTATTTTGGGATAAGTAAATAAGGATTTTATTGAAACAGACTACTTCATGTGCATGGAAATTCCAGACATAACAATGCAATTAAAAAACCAAGATATATTGAAGTTCCTATGTGAATTGGGATTGAGAAGGAAGAAAAAAAAAAAAAAACAAAAGATGAAAGTTTAGAATGCAAACATCAAACTAAGGATCAAATTCATCGTGTCATTGAATTCAGATTCAAAAGCTCTTTTTTTTTTTTTCTTTTTCTTTTTCTACTTGTCAAAAAAAAGATTTAAAAGCTCATACCTGGGCCTTTGATTTGATGGTTTTCCAATAAATACATAACGAATGCTTGCAGCACGTTTTGATATATGATAATAGAGGCCTGGAGAGAAAAAATTTTGAATCAGTAAGATTTTGAATTTCTACTCCCTTAAATAAACTCTGAAAGACAGGAATAACCTTCAAAGTAGAAGAACATTAGGTTAGCACGAAGAACCAATTGCAAAAATTCTCGAGCTAAAGGGAGCACCTGGACATATAAATCTTAAATAAGAAAAGCAGTTCACCATGTGCTCTAACACCCAATTAAAGGAAGCTAAATTGAATACAAAGCACTAAAAGTGAGAGGGAATTAGAAGAGAGGGGAGGGGGGAGGGAATGGACATTGTTCCATGGAAAAAAATAGTATAAAAGGAACAATCTCATCATATACCTTGTAGACATGGGTTTTCTTTAAGAATAAATAAAAAATAAAAGTTGTAATTCAATTAAACTACATATAAAAACATGACTTAGTTTCAAAAGGTTATATCATATTTTCATATATTAAAGCTGGAGTTAGCAAGATGCCTAAATAACAACTATACCATAGGCCATCTCTGAACTGCATACAACCATAACCCATTGAATTTCTCTTTCAACCTTATCATAGAAACAGAAACCCCTGATGTGGAGGAGGGTGGAAGATTAGTCACAGTGGAAGATTGAACATGACTGCTTCCTGGAGCATCGTTGTTGTAGGGCTCATCAGACTGTGAATCAGCCAGGACAATGCCACGGGAAACTACTCTAGAACTGTCAAAACAAGAAATTCAGCACTTTCTATGAGTAAAATTTCAATGCATGCTCAAACTTAATAACAATTATAAAAATATTATGTGTAAAAAATAGAAATCAAAGAGATGGAACTGTTGAACCTAATCCGTTCTGCAATATAAGGAACCGCTGTCTGGTAGACAATGAAAAGAGCACGTCTTGCTGGGTTTGGTGGAATTCCATAAGGTCCCGCAACCTGTTAAAACAACTATTAACCAATTGAAAATAGAACAAGTAGTAACATATCAACCACATGGCATCAATGCACTCAGTATGAAGTAAAAACTAAATAAATAATAGTAGAAGATTTAGACAATTGACCTATTAATCATGATCATATAACAAGGTTCATGTCATCCAATGAGCACAAATGGCCTGGAGGGTGTTGTGACTAAGTGTGTGTGTGTAACTCAAACATCAAAATTTATGAATATCAAGAAGGCAAATAATGGGTAGAAACCTGAGTGATGTCACAGTATTCCTCTCCCAATGTTTGTTGCCCTGAACCAGTGGTTAACACATAATAAAGCATCTGCCCCAAAAGTTTTGTCTGCAAAATAAGAAAACCGGAAATACAATATAACAACTAATATGTTGTCCACAATGCATAACAACAAAAATCATTTTCTTAGTTGTAAAAATCGTTTTAGAGAACTTGTGAATTTCGAAATGAAAAGGTTTGAGAGTTGAAAATCTAACCTCCCTCTGATAAGCTACAGCAACCCTTGTACCTAAACCAGAGAATTGAAAGAAGATAAGGTGAAAAATTGCAAGGAGTGGAAGGAATTGAGGGAAACATATAATAAAGAAACGAACCAAAGAGGTGGCGGAAAGCATCGCGACAGGCATCATAGACGAAGGAGGCATACTGGTCGTCCTTCTCGGCAGCTCTCATTATCTCCGGCTGTGCTGCCAGTGGGAATCTTCGTGGTAAGGAAGCCTCGCTGCTACTCGTGCTCGTGCTCATGCTCTCTCCGCCTGACAAATCACCCCTTCCCAATCCCATCTCTCAAATTCAACTTACCGGTATTTGGAAACCACCAATTATTTTTCTGAATCTCTGAAAACTGAAAAGGAAGAAGGGTTTCTTGGGAAATAAAGTTTTCTTACAGACACCAAAGCAAACAGTTGGCGCGCAGAAAATTAAAGTTGGAAAGATAGGATGGGATGATAGCTGAGACTGAGAGTAGTAGTGGGTGTTGATTAACGAAATGGGGTTTTGGAAAATTGTGAAACAGGTAAAGCATGTGAAATAGAAGCTGTTCTGTTCGAGAGGATGTTTGTTTGTGACAGCTAACTTGGCATTGCGCTCCGACAAACAACTCTCACTGCGACTCTCGTTTTGCCTAAACTCTCTCTGACCATCGACTGTCACGCAAGGCACATCAATTTTTTTTTTTAAACTCCCGTGACAGGAATTTGGATCCGGTGTAATAATCACTGTGCAAAACTTAGGTACAGCATTTGCAATTGGTTCTTCTAACAATTTTAACTTTTTTTTTTTTTTTTTTTTTATAGCAATATTTAGATACAGCGTTTGTTGCGGTTTGGTTAAATAAATACTGTATCTAAGTTTTTTTGTTGTTTTTTTACCTCTTTTATCCAATCTTTAATGTTAAAAGTAATATTTTTAACTTTTAGTCACACCCATTTAAAAATGTATTACCTAATTTTAATCTTCCATAACATGCTGTTGTGAAAGTACAATATTCTTAGGTGCAATACATTATAATATTCTTTGATTAAATTCAAATATAGGGTTGTCTTGGAGTCTTTTTTGCCCGTTAAACTAATTTCCCGACATATTATATATGTGGCCAATTTTAAAATAATTCTGTTATGTGACCACTTTTGGAGCTCGGAGACTAGATTTCTACGGAAAAAAATCATGAGATGATATATATATTTTAAAATTTTCTAGTGAAACTGAAAATTTTAGAAACTCTAGTTCTTCACGTTGGAACTCGAGTCTAAAATACTTGAAATCCAAAACATAATTAATATGTTTGGGAAATTAGCCTAATGGGCAAAAGATGCCGCTGTCTTGAATAGTCAAACATAATTACAATTATCTTTTTCAAGTTTAATTAAATTCACTATAGTTATGTGTTTTGAATTTAATTGGAAACCTAATGTACTATATTTTAGTATTACCCTAAAACTATCAAGTTTTGATAAGACAACTTTTATTCTTTTACACAACCAAATGAGTGAGTGATAATTCATTAACAAGAAGTTTAAGAACACTTTTTTTTCCACAACTATTGAGGTGTTATATTTGTAATTGGTCAATCAAATTTGGGGTTTTTGTGTGTGTGTGTGTGTGTGTTTTTAATACTTGAATTGTTGTATTATCATGCTATGAGAAGTTTTTGTAATTTTGAAACTTTTTTTTTTTTGAGTTTTAGTTTAATGTATGATTTAATTTAAATTAATTATATTTTTAAAAAAAAATTAAGTGGCTGGGTGGGAGAGGGTACACAAGAGTGCCCACTAAGACATGACGAGTTTCCTGTTCCCCGCCCTATAACCATCTCGTTGTCATTCTTGAATTTCAGTGCCTATTAGGCCAATGTAAATTCTTAGCTTCATACTACTTAGTGTTGAATGGTCTTTTTGTATTACTTCAAAGACACTTTCAAATCCTCTCAATGATTTGAGTATAACACATAGAAATCCAAATAACTGTGCATTCAGTGTTGTTATGCTTTCCATTTTCCAATTTTATATGTGGTGTTGTGATGTCCCTAAGAGGTTTTCCGGCCCAATACTTGGGGTTTTTCTCTTTGTGTACTATGACCATGATTTTTTGTGGTTGTGTTCATTTTTATGTTTATTCATGCATGCATGTTAAAGTCAATGGGTTAATTACTAAAACAATTGGGCTTAAATTTAGTAACTAGCATGTAATCTTATGTATATAGGCATGAGATACATTTACTAGTAAGCATAACTAAATGCGTATTAAAAGTTTGTAAAGTTTACATATAATTAAAATATATATATATATAATATTTGAATATTTGAAAATATAAAATTGATACTTAAAAAATTGTAAGGTTGAATTTATTCACCCATCTAATTGGCTTTATTCCGTGCCAAATTTGCTTGTAATTCAACATTTAGTAACCCTGTATTTAGGTGGGATTGTTGTAAGGGTAGTGAGTGAGATAGAGTGAAGAATTGCTCAAGAGTGTGCAAGAAAACAGAGTGTCGCGGCTGGGACTCATGGCTGGACTCGCGGCTTCAACCCGCCGAGAAGATGCACACGTGCCAAGCATCTTTGGAAGATGAACAGTCATGCTAGCTGGAGCACTACAGGACAAAACAGACAATCGCCATACGGTTATCTCATGATCGGAACTCGCGACTTAGTCAAGCCGCGAGGTCAAGCCGCGAGCCACCCCTGTTTTGGAAAAACCCGACGTTTCACATTCCCCTTCACTCCAAAGATAAATACCCTTTTAACCCACGATTGAAAGAGAGCTTCCGAGAGAGAGAATTTTGAGAGAGAAACCCTAAAGAAAAACCAGATTGTTTCACCCACAATCTCTACCTTAGAGTCTCATCAAATTCCCTCACTCTCTTCCTCTTCATTGTCAAATCCTTGAAAGGCCTTATAACCAAACCTGGTTCTCACCATTATCATCTCGTGAGTCGACGTTTGGAGTTCCGGGAAGCGATTAGGAAGGAGCCAATCTTCATTGGTTGATGCTACGGTGTAGTAGCGGAATCCAGGAAAGCTAGAAAAGAAAAAGGTTCGGCGCAACCTCGTTGGAGCAAGAAGCTTGGAGGGCTTAGGTGCATTGGGTAGATTAGGCTTGGAGGGTCTATTCTTTGTCCTTGTATCCCAACTATATTTTCTAGTGGATTGATTACCGCTTGGAGGGCGGCGGAGGAGGAGAGGTTTTTCGCCGAGGTCTTCGGTTTCCTCTTCGATAACATATCGGTGTTATCATTTGTGTTTGCATCTTCCTTCCTCTCTATCTCCGCCTTTACATTATCTCTTTGTGGTTTAATTTGTTATGGCTTAGATAGTTGTTTAACCAATTACATAATATAGCATATGTTAAGTTTCCGCACATTAATTATTTGACATATTGCTTGTGTTGGTTAAGTTGGTTTTTGGGGGTCTAAACGTTCAAAAGTGTTTTTGTACACGTTTTTGAACTTTCAAAAATAAATATAGGTTTCCCTTAAAAAAAAAATAGGTTTATTTGAAACAAATAAAAAAATAATTTAAATTGTTATCTATAAAATTCTCAATTTTAGTTTGTCCAACCACCATTTGTATAATAATAATACTTTAAGAAAAAAATATATTGATAGCAAGTGCTAGTAAGTTTCTATTGTGCTAAAGTTTAGTTTACGTTGATTTAGATTTGGCCTAGATGGGAATGAAACCTAAGTCTAATATAAATATAAATTCCATTTTAGTTATTTATTTATTTATTTTTAATTTTTCCAAATTCTCATTGCCAACAATTACATCAATACCCTATCAAAGTCAGATTAAACATTTTTTTTTACTCTTTAGCTTTTGTACTAATAACACGTCTTGCACAAATATTTAAAAATTAAATGGGGCATGTGATGTAAAATTAGACTTCAATTGAAAATCTAATTGGATTCCACCCATAGAACTATAGAGGTGTGCATGTGAGATATTCGTGCTTAGGTGAATGAGGATTGTTATTATTGTGGTTTTCTTGACTTCTGTGTTAGTGTTAATGCATCATTAATTTTGCTATAAAACTAATGGCCTTATAGCTGAATTGACACATCCCTATGCACAAAGTGTTTGGAGGTCTAGTGTAGGGAATGTGTGTAGGCTGAGCTATTTTGGGTTTGTTTAGCAATGAGAGTTGCTTAGAACATATAGTAGGTGGTTAGGCACCTCTACAAGAACACTAAGTTCCAAAGAAAAGCACAAAAAGGCTTAAAATCACTAGTTCTCAAAAATTGGCTATAAAATAAGAGTACAAGAGTACTTATACTATATGTTCTACAACTAACAACCATTAGTATCTTTCCAAGTGTCAAACTAACACCGATTACATCTAATACAAGTAACCAACTCATTAACAAGACTAACTAATTCGGATAAGAATGACTGTCATATAAGCTAATTGCCTTAAGGCTTTTGTTTGGACTCAAAGATAGTTGTAACTAATCTGTTTCTCAATGACTAAGACCGCTAGCTAGAACTCAAACAAAGACATCTTAAAACAACTTAAAAATGCTCCTACATCAGGATGCCCTTCTTAGAAAGCACTTGGCCTCAAGTGCTCTTGGCCTCCTTTGGATCATGGTAAGGAGTTGTGGGTTCCTATTTTGGTCAGTACCCAAGCCCATGTGATAATGGGAATCACGGGCCTCCAAAAATTTTTCTATTTGATTGTTGGTGGACTGAATTTGGTTCACATGACTATATTGGCCACGATTATGAGACCAATTTGTGCACAAAACATGGGCCCTATAACACATACACATTTATACATGCAAACATATACATACTATAAAATAAGTGGTTGAGGAACAGTAAATGATTATTTAAAAGGTACAAATAAGGACATCCGGGATCCTTAGAAAATAGAGTGATATGTTCATTACATTGAATTTTTAGTATATTGGACCCTATTTCTCAGTGGGATATGTCACGAGGTTCAAATAAGTTCAAAAGTTATAGACTTAGATAGCTCTTTGTAGGCTTCCAAGACTTGTGAGGTTTGAATCCCCTTGAATCCAAGTGTATCCTCAAGCACTTATCATAGGATCCCTCACAGTGTTTCTCTCTTTTCTCCATTTTCCTGAGGTTTAGTGACTCTCTCTAATGCTTCTTTTGCTCTGATTAATTGTTGCTGAATAAGTTTTATTGATAGCTTGAGCCTCCTTTTATAGTACATTCCCAAGCTTTTTGGTATGCCATTGATTCCCTTCATTTGTTACCTTGGGTACCATAACCAATGTTGCGTCAAGAACATTGGTGGCTGAACCTTTCCTCATTTTCTCATTATATTCTTCTTTTGAGGTTTCCCCTAAAAGTCCTAGCCGACCTTCTCTTTTTGAGGGGTCTTAGGGGCTGACTTTTAATTCCCTTTTCCAAGGCTTCTAGAGAGACTTTTCAAAACCCCTTTTTAGTTGCCTCACCCTTTGTCTTTTTTCTTCAAATAAGCAAATTCCTCCCTGTCAGATTGAAAGATCCCAAACCACCTTCCTTCATAGTTCACCTTATTGCTCTTCCCGAGGTACTAGGCTGCCCTTCATCAGTCTTTGGTTCTTAAGTCATCATCTATTTTCAAAGCCTTTTCTTCTAAGTTGTAGGCGGGTGATGGGACATGTATTTCTTCGTCGCTTGTGTCTATAAGCATGCTTCCCTGAGAAAATAGAATGATATGTTCATTACATTGAATTTTTAGTATATTGGACCCTATTTCTCAAAGTGGGATATGTCACGAGGTTCAAATAAGTTCAAAAGTTATAGACTTAGATAGCTCTTTGTAGGCTTCCAAGACTTGTGAGGTTTGAATCCCCTTGAATCCAAGTGTATCCTCAAGCACTTATCATAGGATCCCTCACAGTGTTTCTCTCTTTTCTCCATTTTCCGAGGTTTAGTGACTCTCTCTAATGCTTCTTTTGCTCGATTAATTGTTCTTTGAATAAGTTTTATTGATAGCTTGAGCCTCCTTTTATAGTACATTCCCAAGCTTTTTGGTATGCCATTGATTCCCTTCATTTGTTACCTTGGGTACCATAACCAATGTTGCGTCAAAGAACATTGGTGGCTGACCTTTCCTCATTTTCTCATTATATTTTTCTTTTGAGGTTTCCCCTAAAAAGTCCCTAGTGACGACCTTCCTCTTTTTGAGGGGTCTTAGGGGCTGACTTTTAATTCCCTTTTCCAAGGCTTCTAGAGAGACTTTTCAAAACCCCTTTTTAGTTGCCTCACCCTTTGTCTTTTTTCTTCAAATAAGCAAATTCCTCCCCTGTCCGATTGAAAGATCCCAAACCACCTTCCTTCATAGTTCACCTTATTGCTCTTCCCGAGGTACTAGGCTGCCCTTCATCAGTCTTTGGTTCTTAAGTCATCATCTATTTTCAAAGCCTTTTCTTCTAAGTTGTAGGCGGGTGATGGGACATGTATTTCTTCGTCCCTTGTGTCTATAAGCATGCTTCCCCGAGAAAATAGAATGATATGTTCATTACATTGAATTTTTAGTATATTGGACCCTATTTCTCAGTGGGATATGTCACGAGGTTCAAATAAGTTCAAAAGTTATAGACTTAGATAGCTCTTTGTAGGCTTCCAAGACTTGTGAGGTTTGAATCCCCTTGAATCCAAGTGTATCCTCAAGCACTTATCATAGGATCCCTCACGGTGTTTCTCTCTTTTCTCCATTTTCCTGAGGTTTAGTGACTCTCTCTAATGCTTCTTTTGCTCTGATTAATTGTTGCTGAATAAGTTTTATTGATAGCTTGAGCCTCCTTTTATAGTACATTCCCAAGCTTTTTGGTATGCCATTGATTCCCTTCATTTATTACCTTGGGTACCATAACCAATGTTGCGTCAAGAACATTGGTGGCTGGACCTTTCCTCATTTTCTCATTATATTCTTCTTTTGAGGTTTCCCCCTAAAAAGTCCCTAGCCGACCTTCCTCTTTTTGAGGGGTCTTAGGGGCTGACTTTTAATTCCCTTTTCCAAGGCTTCTAGAGAGACTTTTCAAAACCCCTTTTTAGTTGCCTCACCCTTTGTCTTTTTTCTTCAAATAGGCAAATTCCTCCCTGTCAGATTGAAAGATCCCAAACCACCTTCCTTCATAGTTCACCTTATTGCTCTTCCCGAGGTACTAGGCTGCCCTTCATCAGTCTTTGGTTCTTAAGTCATCATCTATTTTCAAAGCCTTTTCTTCTAAGTTGTAGGCGTCTGATGGGACATGTATTTCTTCGTCCCTTGTGTCTATAAGCATGCTTCCCGAGTTTGTCCAACTCCCCAACTGATTTTTTCCTGCACTTCCTAAGGATTACCCTCCTTAGTTTTCGCAACTCCAAGTTATCCTAGTCTAGTCTCTTTCTGGGCTCTTTGGGAACTCTTCTCATAAAAGTCGGGTCAAACTTCCTCTGCTTTTTCTTCCTTCTCTAAGGAAGGTTTACCCATTCATGAGCTTGGGCTTCCTTTTAGCTATTTCAAATGGGTTTTGGCTCACTGATTAGGCCTTTCTTGACTTTGAGGGCCCATTAGTTTTGGATTTCAATACTTGTAATATTTCGAACCTTAACAGGAGTAAGGTGTAGCACATTGAAAATATTGGAGATAGACAAGTGGGAAGGTAGCTCAATCTTATAGGCATTGTGATTGATTCTCTTCAAAACCCTACAAGGACCATACTTCCTTTGTCTCAACTTAGCATACTGTCCTTCTAGTCTTCTATCTTTAGAAATCAACACCTAAACTAAGTCTCCAACCTCAAATACCACATGTTTCCTATGTAAGTCAAGAGTTGCTTTGTACTTCGCATTGGTTGCTTCTAACTTGATCTTCACTTGTTGATGAACTTGTCGCATAACATCCGCCATATCTTTAGCCTTTGGATGAACTCTCTTGGGCATTGGTAAAGCTACCAAGTCAGTCATACTACTAGGATTGTTGCCATACACAATTTCAAAAGGGCTATAATTTGAACTTTTATTGATAGAACTATTGAAAGCAAATTTTGCTATAGGCGTAATCCCCTCCCTTTGTTTAGGATGGTCCCCAACTAGGTATTAGAAAAGGTTCCCTAAACTTCGATTCACCACTTCTTCCCGCCCATCGGTTTGAAGATGAAAAGCTATGCTATAGTCAAGGCTGGTTCCCACTCTCTTCCACAATGTCCTCCAAAAATGGCCGAGGAACTTAGTGTCCTTATATGAAACAATGGAATGGAGTAGCCCATGCAACTTGTAGTCATCCCTAAAGAAGAGACCAGTCAAATGTGAAGCATCATTTGATTTTCTATAATGGATAAAGTGAGTCATCTTGCTAAATCTATCAACTACATACAACAAAAGTACTATTTGCCTTTCTTGTGGTTGGAGGCAACCCTAATACAAAATCCATGCTTATGCACTCCCATGAATTGGTAGGCATTGGCAAAGAAAGATAGATGCCCGAATTAGTGGTTGTCCCCTTGAATTTTTAACAAACCAAGCACCTTTGAACCAGTTTAGACACATCCGCCTCCATGCCTTTCCAAAAGTACTTATGTTGCATCAAAGATAAAGTCATATCCCTCCCACCCTTGATTATGCACTTCAAGCAGCAATTGATCCCTTAATAAAAAATTAGGAACACAAAGTTGCTCTCCTTTGAATAGAAAGCCTTCCTTCTCATAGAAACCAAGATAGGTTGCATAGTTGCCTTGCTTGCTTTGACTAAAATAGGTTGCGACTTGTTGTCACCCATGTAATGTTCCTTGAACACATCGAAGCCAAGTACCACAGCTTGCATATGGCAAAGCAAGGCCTGTCTTTGACTTAGGCCATCAGCCACTTTATTTAAGACACCCGCCTTATGCCTTATGCAGAAATTGAATTGTTGTAAATAGGCAACCCACTTGGCATGCCTTTTATGCAAACTTAGTTGGTTATGCAGGTGCTTAAGTGCCTCATGATCAGTATTAAGAAAAAATTCTTTATAGGAAAGATAGTAATTCCAATGCTTGATAGCTTGAACTATAGCATAGAAATTTAAATTGTAAGTACAATAGTTTAATTTAACACCACCGACTTTCTCACTAAAGAAGGCTATAAGCTTACTTTTCTTAACTAAGAACTTCCCCAATACCATGGATTGAAGCATCTGTATCTAGCTTAAAAGTCTTCTCAAAATCTGGGACTTGCAAAACAGGTGCTATAGTGAGAGCCTTCTTGAGTGTTGCAAAATTGCCATTAGCTTGAATCGACCAAACTAGGTTCTTTTGCGCCAAACAATCAGTCAAAGGTGCTACTATTGAACTTAAATTTTGGATAAATCTTCTGTAAAAAGTGGTTAAGCCATGAAAGTTTCGTACTTCACCGATTGATTTGGGAATTGGCCACTCAAGAATGGCTTGCACTTTAGAAGAATCCATTTTGATACCTTCTACAGAAATGACATACCCTAAAAATCCCACTTGATCTATTGCAAAAGTACATTTCTTTGTGTTTGCATAGAATTTATACTCTCTTAACAACTCAAAGACTCTTCTAAGATGCTCAACATGATCATTCAAGCTCTTAGAATACACTAAAATGTCATCAAAATAAAACACTGCATGGACTCCTAACACGGGCTTTGCTATCAAACTAGTGTAAGAAATGTGTGTAGGCTGAACTGTTTTGGGTTTGTTTAGCAATGATAATTGCTTAGAACACTTCGTAGGTGGTTAGGCACCTCTACAAGAACACTAAATTCCAAAGAAAAGCACACAAAGACTTAAAATCACTAATTCTAAAAAAAATGGTTACAAAATGAGAGTACAAGAGTACTTATACAATTTGTTTTACAATTGACAACCATTAGTATCTTGCCAAGTGTCGAACTAACATTGGTTACATCTAATACAAGTAAGTAACTCATTAACAAGACTAACTAATTTAAATAAGAATGATCGCCATATAAGCTAACCGCCTTAAGGCTCTTGTTTAGACACAAAGATAGTTGTAACTAACTATTCTTAATAGCTAAGGCTGCTAGCTAAAACTCAAACAAAGACATCTTAAAGCAACTTAGAAGATGCTCGTGCATCAGGGTCTAGGGGGGAGAAGGTATTTGGTATCAAATGATACTAGCGGTATCAAAATCCAATAAGTGTGAGATATGTAAGTTAAAAATAACTAAACCATTAACAATGGTGGGTTAGTTATTTTTGCATATACATCTCTCATTTATTGGATTTTGATACGAATGACGTGGTATCATTTGATACAAAATACTTTTTTCTAAGGGGGAAAGAATTGAAGTTATGGTGTTAGCAACATATTGTAATTATCTCTAAAAAATTAGCATAAAAATTTAAAAGTTAAATGAAGCACATGCACAAAATTATATTCAAATTTGAAATCAAATTTGCTTTATATATATACACACACGCGTGCACGCAATTAGCTTAAAGCTGGCATTCTCTCTCTCTCTCTCTCTCTCTCTCTCTCTCTCTCTCTCTCTCTCTCTCTCTCTCTCTCTCTCTCTCTCTCTCTCTCTCTCTCTCAATGCCCATTAACCATTGTAATTGATGACACAACAATTTGTATGACTTATCTATGTAATAAAATTTGTAATATTTCTATGATTACTTAATTTATTGGATCCTTTTAAAAGTGGAGGAAAAAAAATGTACAACTCACTTTTTTTTTTTTTAAAGCTCACTTATGATAGGTTTAAGTGGCCTAAGCTTAAGGCCTGTCGTGTATCTCACACCTCTCTCACATTTATGATGAATCCTATAGTGAGATCTAAAAGGAGTATCATGTTACTATACCTTGGGAGCGCCTAATAATTTTGCAAAGCATAAATATGATGGGTGCTATTGGAGTGATACCCTTTTCTAGGGAAAATTATTGAATATTTTGAGAGTACTATAAATACGTACTATTATGTGAAATCCACTATAGTGAGATCTATTGCAAAAGTACATTTCTTTGTGTTTGCATAGAATTTATACTCTCTTAACAACTCAAACACTCTTCTAAGATGCTCAACATGATCATTCAAGCTCTTAGAATACACTAAAATGTCATTAAAACAAAACATCTGCATGGACTCCTAACACAGGCTTTGCTACCAAACTAGTGTAAGGAATGTGTGTAGGCTGAATTGTTTTGGGTTTTTTTAGCAATGATAATTGCTTAGAACACTTAGTAGGTGGTTAGGCACCTCTACAAGAACACTAAGTTCCAAAGAAAAGCACACAAAGACTTAAAATCACTAATTTTAAAAAAAATGGTTGAAAAATGAGAGTACAAGAGTACTTATACAATTGGTTTTACAACTAACAACCATTAGTATCTTGCCAAGTGTCGAACTAACACTGGTTACATCTAATACAAGTAAGTAACTCATTAACAAGACTAACTAATTTAGATAAGAATGACTACCATATAAGCTAAGCGCCTTAAGGCTCTTGTTTAGACACAAAAATAGTTGTAACTAACTGTTCTTAATAGCTAAGGTTGCTAGCTAGAACTCAAACAAAGACATCTTAAAACAACTTAGAAGATGCTCGTGCATCAGGTAGAGGGGAGAAGGTATTTGATATCAAATGATACTATGCCAATGGTATCAAAATTCAATAAGTGTGAGATATGTAAGCAAAAAATAACTAAACCATTAACAATGTTGGGTTAGTAATTTTTGCATACATGTCTCTTATTTATTGGATTTTGATACGAATGACGTGGTATCATTTGATACAAAATACTTTTTTCTAAGGGGGAAAGAATTGAAGTTACGGTGTTAGCAACATATTGTAATTATCTCTAAAAATAATTGGCATAAACAATTTAAAAATTAAATGAAACACACGCACAAAATTATATTCAAATTTGAAATCAAATTTGCTTTATATATACACACACACACGTGTGCGCAATTAGCTTAAAACCGACATTCTCTCTCTCTCTCTCTCCCCCTCTCTCTCTCTCTCTCTCTCTCTCTCTCTCAATACCCATTAACCATTGTAATTGATGACACAACAATTTGTATGACCTATCTATGTAATAAAATTTGTAATATTTCTATGATTACTTAATTTATTGGATCCTACCATTGTAATTGATGACACAACAATTTGTATGACCTATCTATTTAATAAAATTTGTAATATTTCTATGATTACTTAATTCCTTGGATCCTTTTAAAAGTGGAGGAAAAAAAATGTACAACTCATTTTTTTTTTTTTTTAAAGCTCACTTATGATAGGTTTAAGTGGCCTAAGCTTAAGGCCTGCCGTGTGTCTCACACCTCTCTCATATTTATGATGAATCCTATAGTGAGATCTAAAAGGAATATCATGTTACTATACCTTGGGAGCGCCTAATAATTTTGCAAAGCATAAATGTGATGGGTGCTATTGGAGTGATACCCTTTTCTAGGGAAAATTATGAATACTCCGAGAGTACTATAAATATGTTCTATTATGTGAAATCCACTATCATGTTAAATCCACTATTATGTGAGAGAAAAGAATATGCATTTATGATATTTCGGAAGTATTCTATAATTACTCAATTTTTAATGTTCACATAATTTATTGGTGAATTCAAGTACTTGGTTGAATTAAAATTTTTTTTTTTTGATAGGCAGTTGAATTTAATTGATAAAGTAATGTACAATTTTAAAGAAATTATAATATATCATGGTTACTATTTTTTGCAAATATAGTAATGTAGTACATATTAGGAAAATAGTAAAATACAGTAAGTATCATTAAGAGTTGAGCTAATATCAGTTATATCAAAAGCATTTCAAAAGTATCACCGCATAGCCTTAGTGCTATGGTCACTTTACAAGTATAAGTGCTTATGGAATGTGAGGTGTAAGAGCTAGGGTTTAGGTCTCCAAGAGGGAGTTTTACACACATATACACTTAGATTAGGCTAGAGTAGAATTCTATCTTATATATAAAAAAAAAAAAAGCATTTCAAAAGTGATTAATTTGGCATCTAAATCCTATTTAGTCCCTAAATAGTTACTTATCTTCATTTTTGTCACGATAATTAAGGATTAAGTTGATCAGTTTTGAACCACTTTGCATTAGCTTTTACCTTCTTGTTTAATTTTTTTGGGAGAGAAGGGCATTATCTTTTACCCAGAAAAAAAGAAAAAGAAAAAGAAAAAGGCAGCAGCATCACACATGTAGGGTAGGGTAGGGTAGGATTGGTTTTTGATTTTAAAGATTTAAATAAAATAATAATTCGGGTTAGGGATTTGGATGGCTCATCAATTGTACGGCTACAACCCTTCGTCTTCTTCATCTTCCACTTCTTCAGTCTACGGAGCTGCCGCTACTCCCACACCCAACGCCTCCTCCTATACGACGTCGTCTTCCCGTTCTCTAAACTCCGACCAATACGTACCCAGCTTGATCCGATACTCCTCCTCCTCCTCCTCCGCCGCCGCTAAATACTCCACCTCCGCAGCCATGTACGACGGCGGCTTCCACTACTCCACCTCCTCCTCCACTCCCAATGCCACGTCGCATTTGGCCTCCCAATCTTCTTGGTCCGATGCCTCCGACGCCCTCGCCGCCCTCAAACGCTCCTCCGATGGTTAGCCCTACTCTCTCTCTCTCAACATAATCGTCTCCTCCTTTGTTATTGAGAGAATGTACTCCTCAATTCAATCATGCTGTTTCGATTAGGTTTTACAGAGCTAGATTTCATTTAATTTAATTTAATTTGATACAAAATGCATTTTTCATATCTATGTGCGTAGTGCTTCTCCGTTTATGTAATTGTTGTTTTGGAAATATTAAAAAATGTTTGGAATTGCTTATTGGTGACATTTCAATTTGTATTCTCATTAGTGTCACTCCTTGTTTGAGTTTAGAATTAATGTGATTGGTGCCACTCCGGCAACATACATGTTTGAGTTTCTTTGTTTGCGATTTGTGCCACATTAGTTTGTATCACTACCACTACTCTTGTTTTCCTTTTTGTGTGTTTTGGGTTTGTAGTTTAGATCACTTTTATGTAGGAAATTACCAGACAGCATTTCCAGCGCAACAACGTTTATTGGTACTTGTGTGTGCGTTCTAAAAGTGCGTTGAGTGAGAAAAATATATTATTACGCTTGCTAGTGCTAGTGCAGCTTAAAGGAAGCTTAGGTGTTACCCTTGTTGGTTTCATGCAATTTGCCACATGAGATGATTACTGAAAAGAAAATAAAAGCTTATGATAAGGGAAGTGTTTATGGTTGAGTTTTTCGTACCAACTAGTAACCCAATCAGACTATGGGTTGTCATGACTCATGAATCTTAAAATTAAGTTTCCAAGTAAGCAAATACCTTTGAGGAGCCTAAAAATCAAGTCAATCTGTGACTGCAATCTATTCAGAAATCACCAGAACATTTGCTGGAAAGTTTTTTCAAGTCATTATTAGTAGCAACAGTACTAATGTGGTGGTTGCATTATTTATCATGGATATTAAATGACACTGTAAGTTCAGGAAATGGTCTTTTCTGTAAGTTATAGTTTGGTTATGGAGATTTCTTTTTTGAAAGTTTTCTTGCTCCTAATCATATGTGTAAGATTATTAAATATATTTTTTTTTTGGGTGTGATGTATCAAATGCATGACCTCTTCATAGAAAAGTGACTAAAGGAATGTTGTCAAGGAGATATTGGGTGCTTGCCTAATATTACCTGGGCATAAGAGTTCCAAGTCCTTAAATTTTTTTTTTTTTTGTAACATTGGCACTTAGGTTTATAACTAGGTGGATTGAAAGAATCTGTCTTTCACTTACCTGTGTGGCATGGCCTCTAACTTGGCCGATTGATTGCTGCTTTATATAGAAACTTATGCCAATAATGTTACGTTTATTTTCATAATTTTGTATTTAATAAATTTCAGTATTTGCTTATATGAAATCATCTCACCCTATTTTAACTTGTAGTTATCTTATGATTAAAAAATAAAAATAAAAAGTGTATGATCTTACTAGATAGATCCAATATTTTCAGATGTCTATTGAACTACATAGAAATGGCTGTTTAAAGCCAGTAATATGATGCTTAATTTTGCATTTAATTCCTTTTATTTTTGCTACAAAATTTATTCTATGTAAGCTTACTAGTAAATGTATGTTCTTATTACCAAATTAGCTTTTAAGCCATACTTATTATATAGTAACATATATGTTTCCTGTGGTTTTCTTGTATATACTTGTCTACTACGTACTATAGTGCTCTACCATCAGACTGTTTTGGGTGCCCATAACACAATTGGGCAAACTGAAGCTTGGTATTCTACAAACTCTTTAGGCAAGCGCCCTAGATTCGACAGTGCAAGCAATTTGCCTATATATCCACAGAGGCCAGGAGAGAAGGATTGTGCCCACTATATGCTCACAAGAACCTGTAAATTTGGAGATAGCTGCAGGTTTGACCATCCTATTTGGGTTCCTGAGGGTGGAATCCCAGATTGGAAAGAGGTGACGATTTTTGCTATCTTCTAATGATGTTATTTTATTGGAATACCAATATAAACACTATCATACAATAGTAGTAGTAGTAGTACAGTGGCTTAGTAAATTATATGTTCTCATAAACTATGTTTTAATATATGAGTGAATTAATGGTGTAAACTATGCCTTACCAAGAATTATATGGTTTTACCTGAATGCATGGATAAACATTATTATGAGACTAATTTGCTTATATTTTGAATTTCCGGTTTTTTTTTTTTTTATTTAATTATTTTAAATTGGTATTCAATAGCTTTCATGATTATCTTTTGCATCTTTGGTATAATTTTGTTGTATGCTAATCAAGTGTAACTTATAGCCAATGAGCTCTAGCTCAAATGGCATCTCCTGCCTTGTAAGAGCAAGGTGGAGGGTGAGGTTGTAAGCTCGGGACCCATTGGGTGTAACTTACAGATGATAATAAATAAAACCTTATCTTTTGTATCTATAATGTAATTTTGCTTTCCTACAATTCCAACATCTTTATATACAATGCTGTTATAGAGGCCACTGGACATGCAACCAGTAAACTGGCATGGCATCAGAGTTGGGCTTGAAAAAAAAAATTAAAATTTTATATACATGTTTTCTCTTGCCCCCCGCCCCATTAAAAAAAAAAAAGTCCTATTTTCTATATAGCAATAATTATATTAAATCTTATAAATTCATAACTTAAGTTTCCTAGTTTTTCTCTTTTCTATTTTTTTGGTTCTCTATTTTGAATGATTGGCTGTAACTATAAGTAGATGATATTTCACTTCAGTGAGTTGGTTTTACTCATTTGATCATCAAATACTGGATGGTCCCCAAGCTACTTGGAAGAAAGAGGGGTATATGTTTTACGTAACTTTTCTCCAGTCACTATTGTTTCTCTTGTTTGATAATTTGTGTTTTTCTATTAAATGGCAGGTTTGAAGTTACTTTTTACTTGATTATGTTTTTTATTTTTATTTTTATAATTAATTGAAGAAGTGGGTCAAGAAGTTCAAAATGCCCTAGATTGTCTGCAAGATTTCCTCCAACTAGTTGGAATTATGGCTTTGTCGATTAGAGTTGAGTTGAGTACTTATTGTTATATTAAATATGCCATATGTGGGGATGGTTCAAAGTGCTGTTGTTCATCTCAGTTTTAGTTAGCCTATGTTATCAATTTTATGGATTTGTTTGAAATCTCAGTTAAATTGGTGTAAGATGTCTCCTAGTACAATGGAAAGATATGCCTAACGATCTTTTGCATATTAGAACCTCATATGGAAGATATTGATGTAGAGTATCAGAGAAGGAATAATGTAGAAGACGAAAAATCTTTTAGAGAAGGAGCTGATGAAATAAAAGTTGTAAAAAACATTAAATTTACTTCTAACATCTCAAGCTTAGAATATTGATTATGGAAAAGTGTGCATTTGTAATTACATCTATTCTGCACAAATTAACTTTAAGTCCATGACAGTTTTGTAGGCATGTTCTCTATGAAGGGTAAGGATTTTATTTTTTTACTTTAAAAAAATAATTAGAATAGAATTCCTGAAAAAACATAGTATATTTAATTAAAAGAATGATATGCTGATGCCTCTCTGATGCATTTCTTCTGTATGTGGTGCATGCAGTACTAGTATACTGTTGTATATTGTTTCATGGATTCTTCTAGTTTATATGAATTCTTTCTTTGCCAATTGTGTTTGTGACACGGTAATGTGTATTAGTCATGGCCAACGTTTGAGCTACTAGTAATCTTTCAATCCATATTTGTGAGTCTGAAGCAATAGACCAAATCCTCTAATTATATTCATAATGGAATCAGGAATTTACTGCTTGCAAATTATGAGGGAAATTATGTCTTCTAGAAATGTCAAGTTGCAGGAGTGTTGCCCATATTGAATTTTATGCATGCAACATTCATGGCCTAAGTTCTTTGTACTTTTTAGCAATTAAGGAACAAAACATTAAGCACTTGGTCGAAAAGCACAAGTTAGCGAATAGTAGATGTTGTAAAGATTGTAAGGTGGTAGCTGGTGAGAGATGAAAAAGAAGAAGTATTAGACAAAATAAATCTAAGGATTAGGTGGTGAGGTTTGAAGGAGTAGAAATAAGAAACTCAAGAATTTGGAGAAAGATGTTGATAAGATGTAGAATGAAATGGCTAATTGTATTAAAAGAATAGTTGAGGATGTACTTGTAGATTCTAAAGGACCTAGGCGATCAAGTAAGGAGACTTCACGGTCGAATGCAAAGTTTCAAGCAACAATTAGGTTTAGAGAGAGAGTTATAGGTGCCATCCTCGATGTAGGGGTGATGTTATGAAAATTAAGAAGTGGTGAAGAGGAAAGCAAAAAGGGTTTTTCAAGAGGATGAATGTAAGGCATACAATGAATTATATAGCAAGTTGGGGACGAATGAAGGAGAAAAGAATATTTATAAACATACTAAGTCAAGGAAAATGAAGACAAGAGACTTAATGTAATGACTTAAGGAAAGCGCCAGCCACATTTGCACTTACACCCCAAGAGGGCTAGTTAAGTTACAATCAAGGCTCCTCATAATTACTTATAAACCTAAAATTCATTTAGTAAACACCAATGTGAGACTTAGCACACCCCCACACAATACGCACTCAAACAATCCAATCCAATCCAATTTGCACAAGTTGGGGTACCCCAATCTCCCCACTTAAATTCTTGACATTCTTGCCAAGGCCCATGTTGTGTTGTAGTGCCTTAAGCCACATGGTGTTACCAGGTTTGTTCTGATACAATTTGTGACGACCCAAGGACAGCAGTAGCCACATATCTAGTTACACCCCAAAAGGACTAGTTATGCAATTGGGGCTCCTTGACATAACTTATAAATTCAAGATCCTAGAGTTAACACTCAATATGGATTCAACACAGGCCCGCACAGCACACTTGTTTAAAGATGATAATGAGAGAGAGAGAGAGAGAGAGAGTAAAAACATAGAACTTTGAAGAGAGATGGGAAAGTTGAGAGAGAGAGAGGGAGTAAAAACATAGAACTTTGAAGAGAGATGGGAAAGTTATTTTAAAAACTTTTGAGTGGAAGGTATATAAAAAGATTTGTCTTTTATGTTGAATTGAGTAACCCAAATAAAGATAAAAACCGTAGGTTTTTTTTTTTTTTTTTGGTTGAAGAATTAGAATGAATTGTAGATAAAAACGATTATGTATTTTCAAAGAATTAGAATGAATGAGGTGAAGGATGCATTGAGGAGGATGAAAATTACAAAAGCCATGGGATCGGTTGAAGTGCCACTTGAATTTTAGAAGTGCTTTGGTGATGTGGCTGTATGTTTGTTGACAAACCTTTTCAATAAGATCTTAAGCGATAGCAAAAGGCCTAGTGAGTGGAGGAGAAGTACTCTAATACCTATTTACAAGAACAAGGGAGAACAAGGGAAATATTCAAATCTTTTGCACTAGTGATGGATGAGCTTACTAAATCTATTCAAGAGAAAGTCCCTCGAGGTATGTTTTTTCAGATAATATAGTTTTAATAGATGCAAAATAGACGTGGAGTTAATATCAATTAGAAATATACCTAGTGGTTCTAGCACCTCTTGTAGTGCCTAGGCACTACATATAAAAAAGGGCAAAACTTAGATACGAGTTCCTTGTATACTTTGTTCCTTAGGTTCCCCGTTTAGAATTTAGCCATCTATCTAATTAAAATTTAAAGCAAATGGCATTAAGCACCTTTTTTTTTTTCTTTTTCCTTTTCTCCCTCTCCCTTTGGCCCATGAGAAAACCCCATTCACCATAGCTTCATTCCTCTCAAACACACACTCTAGAAGAAGAATACCATTCAGTAAAATAAACAATCCATTAGATCCATTATTTGATCTTTGAGTATTTAACTAAAAGCAAACTAAAGAATCACGGTTATCTAATACATGAATCAAAGAACAGATCTTTGCAACCTTAGCGGCTAAGAGGGCAAAATTGATCTTTTGCATGAATAGGATGAGATCCAATGAATACAATCGGATTAATGGAGACAAACAGATCGAACTTGTGAACCAACCAAGCATACGAACAAATTGACCTATCTTCTCATGAAAATATTGGGATTAATAGAGAAGATCCTCACCAAGCAAGGACTTCTAGCCCCTTTGTCATTCTTTGCTTAATTTCAGTTAGAAATCTGAGAGTTTGAAGCCAAGGGGTTTTCTTCTTTAGAGATTGTGTGTGAAGCCATGGGGAATGGGGTTTTCTCATGGGCCAAGGAGGAAAAGAAGAAGAAGAAAATAGAAAGACACTATTCTTAGCCCCATTTACTTTAGTATTTAAATTAGACAGATGACTAAATTTTAAAAGGGGAACCTAAGGAACAGTATATAAGGTATTGTATCTAAGTTTTGCCCTTAAAAAAATGAAAATTAGAAATTTGGTGAGATACTTTAGGATCCAAAAGCTTTTGGTAAAGTAGGACTAGAACAAAGTACATGGAATGCAAGTTTGGTAAAAGTAGAAACAAAGAGATACCAACATGCGAAAACTTTTGATATCTTGGATTTAATAATTCATAAAAAATGGAAAGATTAAAGAGGATATGAATCATAGAATAAAAGTATAAGATTAGAGCAAGGTAGATGAAGTTTAGAATTACATCGGGAGTATTTGAGGTGATTGTAGAATACCTATTAAGTTAAAAGGGTTTTATTTATTTATTTTTTAATATAATCTAGTTGTTACACAAGGGGGATTCGACCTATATTCACCTCATAAACAAGACCACGCATAGGCACTGTGCTATAAGGCTCTTGGCATGTTAAAAGGAAAATTTTGTTAGACTGCTATAAGGCTAACTATGCCCTATGGTTATGGCCTATTAAGAAGAAAAGATAGGATTCGAAATGAGATTTTTGCTAAAAGATAGGGGTGGCCCTTATTGATGAAAGGACAAAGGAGAGTTATTTGAGATTGTTTGGTTATGTTCATAGGAGAGCGATTAATGCAACAATGACAAAATGAGTTGATTCAAGTTGTGGGTACGAAAAGAGGTAGAGGAAGGCCAAAAATAATATTAATAGAAGTAGTGAAAATGACTTGTCAATTAAGGAAGTAATAGAGAGTATGAATTCGGATAGAATAGAATGGATGAAAAGAATGATTCTTAACACAGTAGGAAAATAGAGAATAAATTGTAGCAAAATGGAACAACATAACAAGCTCTACCACCTAGAATCTACGTTTGACATTACCACCAAACAAAGAGAACAAAGGAAGAGACATATTCTCAACTCATCATAATAATATAATTCTTATTCAAATAGTACCGCTTTCATAATTACAAGAGCACTATTTTAATAGGGTTTAGGGAGTACACCAATATGGAAAATGCTTAATCAAATCTCTTAAAACCCTAAACATTAAAAACTAAATTCAAAAATAATTTCAAATTTTGAAAGAAAATCTTAAATAAATTTGGTGCTAATGCTTCCTACATCACGAAGCCTGACTAGTTTGTTGAGAATCCATAGCTAACCAAAAATTTTTGGGAATAAGGCTTGGTTGTTGTAATTAGAAATCTGTTTCTGTGTCTACTTTTGTTTCCTTGTTGGCACATCATTTTTGGATTATACGTTTCTACCTATTTGCTGATCATTTCTGAAAGAGTGAAACTATAATTTGATATCTTGTTTATTCAGGTTCCACCTCTTGCTACAACAACTGAATCCCTTCCTGAGAGACCAGGGATGCCAGATTGTCCAGTGAGTAGTACATTAAGCTATTGTTCTCTTTTTCTTTATATGCACTTGATCATTTGAAGTAACTATTTTATTTCCCATCCATGTGTAGTATTTTCTGAAAACTCAAAGATGCAAGTTTGGATTGAGGTGTAAGTTTAATCATCCAAAAGATAAATTGGTGACTGAGGTAGGTTCTATTCTCTCAAAATTTGCCACATCTAGCTGTTTTGTGGATTGATTCCCCTTATTTATAGTAATGTAATGCATTGCCTGGTTTCAGGTTGCTTTAGAGAATGCTGGCATACCTGCATTACCTGAGAGGCCATCTGAGCCCCCATGTGCTGTTAGATATTTAACTCTTCTTTTCTTCTTGAGCATTGTTGTCTATTTGTGTTGTTAATTTGGCTTTCTTTTATACTGTATAATGTTAAACAGTTCTATATGAAGACTGGAAAATGTAAATTTGGTCCAACCTGCAAGTTCAATCACCCAAAAGATATTCAGATACCTTTGCTTGGGCAAGAGAATGGTAATGGTGAACAGACTGAATTAGCAATTAAGGCACTAGCAACTGCAGATGCAATACTAGCTAATAGTCTTGCTTCATACACCCCAGCATTAATATATAACTCCAAGGGACTTCCTGTTAGACCGGTAATGTAATTTTGACTATTAAGGGATTGCTTAATTCATTCTGCCATTATTTATATGTAATGTTCAATTAAATTTGTGAATTTATATTAATTTCTGGGTGAAGTTTGATATTATGGTTTATTAGCTTCACCTCTGAGTATATTTCTGGACATATTTTATGCCTTTCTGCCTCCCCTTCTCTCCTCGTGCTTTTTGGGTGTCAATTTGGTGTTCTGTTCTTTTTGCTTCATGGCCTCCCATAGAGGGGGAATTTTTCTGCCATCAAAATGCTAGCTGACACTCTTAGCTTTTCCTTCTTTTATTCGTTTCATTGGTTCTGCAATGTAGTAAAATCTGGTTTTCCATTACTCACATTTCGTTTGCTTCTAACAGGGTGAAGCTGATTGTCCATTCTACCTCAAAACTGGCAGGTGACTATTTGCCTATTTGTGGTCAATTTAAAAAAAAATTATTTTTGGATATATATGCCCAATTGACTTAAGATTGTATAGAATAGCAAAAGTTCTTAACTTTCTTTCATTTTTTTGTATATCAGTTGCAAGTATGGTGCCACTTGCCGCTACAACCATCCTGACCGGCATGGTATGCCTACAAAGCTGAAATTCATTATTTCTGATTTCAGATGCATATATGATTTATCTTAATTCAACTGTTGATTTAAATACTTGTGATTCAAAGTTTCACTGAGATTTTTGTGCAGCGATTAATCCACCTGCCGCTGCAATAGGCCTTCCCATTGTTGCCTCCCCAGCAACCAATCTGAACATTGGAGTTGTCAATCCAGCAGCTTCTATTTATCAGACTATTGACCCTAGATTGGCTCAGCCAACGGTAAATTGGAAATTGTTACTATTGTTCGCCCCCTCCCCACACAACCCCCTCCAAAAAAAAAAATGGTCTATTGTTAGATTTAGCTCTCTCTCTGCACTAGAATGAATTGGGATGGTTTGGCTCAAAGTTCAGATTCATTTTTCCATTTTACTGATTTTCCTTTTTAGCATATACATACTTTGCTTGCATCCGATGTCCTATGTGCATAGGATGCAAGCTGGATGCATCACAAGTGCATCTGAGACGTGATTAATCCAGCTTGTGCCTTGTGCACACAGGCTCAGGACAAACCCTGGACCCTATATCAAGTTCTTTGCACATGCCCTGTACTTCCATCTTTTACAAATTGATGTGTGTAATTTATGATTACAGAAAGATGTTCTGTTATTAAATTTGTGTCATGGGTCGTTCAAGAGTTCCTTTCAGGAGCAGAACTACATAGAAGACTTTTCAAGAATTAGATTTTTCACCTTTATATTTATGTAAATTTAAAATATATATATATATATATATATATATATGGTTGGCCCCCCAAACTGCTTCATATTTTTAATGATCTTAAATTGGTTAAATTTTTATAAGTGTTTTTACTTTGCCCCCCTCATTCTTGAAATTCTAGTTCCAGCAGTCCTTTGTATGCTTTGCAAGTTTTTTACCTGCCAGAAAAACATAATTTGGTGCAAAGATACAAATTTTCTTAATCTTTTTAGACACTGTGATTATGGTCGTAATTACTTAAGAACTGATGCATTTTTTTACTTTAGGAAAAAAAGAAAAGAAAGACTGATGAATGTTTCTTGTTTTGCTTGCTGCAGGTGGGCCCAACTATCTACCCTCAACGACCTGGACAGATTGAATGTGATGTGCGTATTTTTTCCTGACTTGTACTCTAGTTATAATGGAGGTCTACATTGTTGGGTTGAGTTTTGAATGCATATGATGTTTGGCTTGTCACAGACCTAGAGTTTTAGATGATCACTTGAAATGGAATGAAAATTGGGGGTTCAACTATTAAGAAGCAATTCAACTATGAAGATGTTTGTTGATGCACTGGTAGAAACATTTACTACTATTTCTATTATTAATGGGAATAATTGCAAGAAAAACCACCCTAAACTACCACCTGATGTATCATGTGTCTGTTAAACTTGAAAACTGAGCTATCAACCTGCTAAATTCTCAAAATTGCAAATAGTGCCTTATTATAATTATTAACTTCTGTCGAATTGTGATTATTTAATGTTGCTAGGATTATCAATTTTGAGGCTCTAGGGGGTTTAACTGATTTTGTAGTGTTTGGGAGAGAAGTTGGGGGGTGGGGGTTATTATTATTATTAATTAGATTTTGACACATTTGGAGGCCAACTGGCCATCTAGCTTGTTCTTGTTACACTGCTTGTATTGTAATGCTATGACAGGTGTCAAGGCTGTTTTATCCAGTCTACAGAATTTCTTATTTCCATTCTGTATCTAGATTTGGTTTACTTTGTCAAAGTCAGTTTTTTATTTATTAATAAACCAATGCTCCCTTGATGATTCTATATTGTCTTTTTAAAAATGTTGTAGTTCTATATGAAGACTGGGGAGTGCAAGTTCGGGGAAAATTGCAAGTTCCATCACCCTATTGACCGTTCTGCACCATCACTGTTAAAACAAGCTCAGCAACAAGCTGTTAAGCTCACTCTTGCAGGTTTACCTAGGAGAGAGGTAGGCAATGTACATGTTCTTAGAATTAAATGTAGTATATCCTCATATTTCACACAAACATTTCTTGTCTCTTCAATCTTTGCAAGAAATTTTGCACTCAGGCAAGTAGACTGTACTAGTAGATACTTAAGTGCTCTGGCAAGTGCCTCAGGTGCCAAAGAGTTCTGGCACATTAGGAAATATAAATATGCAAGAAATGGTATTGGGATGAGATACAATTGAAAATTTCCTCTTTTTATATATGTAGTTTACATGTGTTTTATACATGCATATGAATGTTGCTATATGAGAGCACTAATATGGCAACACGCTCTGACAGGGTGCTGTTCTCTGCCCGTATTATTTGAAAACCGGCACATGCAAGTTTGGTGCAACCTGTAAGTTTGACCACCCACCTCCTGGAGAGGTAATGGCAATGGCAACATCACAAGGAACATCCACAGCTGTTGAAGGGGATGAAAATGAGGCTGAATTGGTGCAGGAACAGCAACAGTGAGGTCACTAAAAGAAGGGCTCCCTTTTTTCTTTTTTTTTTTGGTGTTGCTCAAATGTAATTCAGATAATGTACATGAATGACTTGTTCTATTAGCACTCTGTATTGTGTGATTTTGCTGTAAGCCTTAGTGATGAACCCAAACGCCTTTATTGACGTAATTTAGTTTTTATTATGATGTGTTAATTAAATTTAGTGAATATGTGGTTGGGGCTGAGTTGGATTTTCTATAACTTGGATTTTCCTTTAATGATTTCAGTTCGAAAGAGTTACAGTTTGTACGTATAAATTATCTGTTGAAAAGAAATCCATAGCAATATTATTATAATGTCAATGTATTAAACTCATGTATTAAAAAGCAATTACAATTAGTCTTTGGATGGAAAGTAAAATTTTTGAATTCATTGGTTGGCAATTAAATCATATAATTGAGGAGGAAAGTGTAGTTTCTTTCCATCTGTAAAATTTATTTGCACCAGTTTAATCAATGTGAGGTCTCCAAAAGTTATTTAGACTATTTTACAGTAATCTTTCCATTTTACTTGCACTCAGTAGTAATCCTTTTTTTTTTCTTCTTCTCTTAGAATATGTTTAGGAACAATTTATTTAATTGAAATTGAATTTTTTTTTGTTAAAAGTATTATAGATAAGGTTAAAAAGTAGTTGAAATAATATAATGAGCCCATAAGTAGTACAAAAAGTGTAATAAGATCTATAAATAGTAATAAAAATAAATTAAATAATAATAATAAAAAGATGGTTTTTTAAGCTAATATCATACATTTTTTTGGCCTTCAAGAATTAAAAGGTTATCTTTTGTATTTTAATAATGACAGGCCAGCAAATCAAAGTAGGGAAAATTTGTATAGATGGAAAAAAAGAGAGGCTGAAAATGTAGAGAAGATGTGAGGGTGGCGTGGCATATCTAGGATCGCAAAGAGTTAAGACAAGACTTCCCCCATGTAGTAGCAGATAAAGATAATTGGTTGATAGATAAACAGAAGAGAAAAAGTTTAAAAAGTCAAACTAGAACTCAGAGAAAGCAACCGGAAGAAGGAGAGAGAGAGAGTTTGTACTTTCTAGCCTAGCCTAGGGGACAATCTTACAATGTATTGGTTGAAGAACAAAGAATGGCTAAAATGAGTTAGTTATAATTTTGTAGGTTTTACCCAGAAAAGAAAAAGAAAAAAGAAAAGAAAAATGATGGGAGTTGGAGTTGGAGTTGTACATACACAACAGGCACACAGTCTGTCAACCATGTGTTGCAGTTGCACAAACCGATACCAAAACCAAAAGCAAAGTAAAGTAGTAAAAGTTGGTTTCTGTTTCTCTAGACATTCATCAACTATTATGTCCAGTGTTACCAATGTTAGGAGTCGACCCAGAAGTAGGAGGAGGGCCAGTTTTGCCACCAGATCATCATCATCCAATGACTCTTCTTCAACCTCAACCCCAGAGTCAAATGAAAAAGAAAGTGGATAACAACAATAATAACAGTAATAGAAAGGGCCCTGATCTCCAAACGCTTGTGAGGAGATTCTGGAAGGTGGCAGCCCCATATTGGTATTGTGAAGAAGACAAAGTCCAAGCTAGATGGCAGTTGGCGGCTGTGTTTGCTCTCACTCTAGCAACCACAGGCATCAGTGTCGGCTTCAACTTCCTCGGCCGTGACTTCTACAATGCTCTTGCCAGTACTTTCACTACTACTTTCTAACTACCATTTCTTCTCTTCTCTATTATTACTATAACTGTTTTTTGTTAAACTTTTTTAGACAAGGACCAAGAACAATTCACGAAGCAACTTCTGTATTACCTGGGTGCCTTTGCTGGTGGAATTCCGGTGAGCACAATTTTGCTCCACTTTCTTAGGTATTCCATTTCCATTTCCATTTCCTCTGCTAATACCTACCTGTCTTCTTTTGAAAAACGATTTCCTGCAATGTTGTTTAGTATAATTCATAATTTAACATGAGATTGGTTTTACCTTAACTTGTCAACAAAACCCTATTGGTCTATTACTTAATGTTATGTGAGTGAGAAGGAAAAACACTCCCCCTAACTTTTAATGTCAAACACAGTTCAATTAACTTGACATTTTTCATTACTTAGGAAACCCCATCAATTCAGCCCTCTGTTCTAGCTATTTGAATGCATTACAAACACCCCACACAAAAGAAAAAATAGAGCTTTGATCATAACTACTTGTTTTGAACAAATTTGTGATCTACTCTTCCTTCCTCAATTATTTTAAAGTAAAGTCTTATTTTTTCTAAGTGATCTCTTTATGAATTCTAACACCCATCTGCATAAATTATTCAAGTACAGACATAGAACTTGAAATTACCATTAGATCATGGAAACATGGGATTTGTTTATTTTGCAGTTTTTGTTTGGCTGCATATTAGAGATAAGTATCCAATTCCACATATATCAAACATATTTTTTTGGTAAGTAAAAATTTTTTATTAGAAAAGGAGATGAGAATGACACATAAATGGATATATCAAACATATTCATAGAAGTACCGGTTTGAAAATATAAATGAACCAATTGGTCCTTGGGGTTTTCCTATATATGAGCAGCCACTTCTATCCATTTTCTTTGCCACCATAGAATTCGTGTGCAGTATCTTGTTATGTTAATGCCGTTGCCTTCCTTACCATTGATCTAATCATATTTATATAATTGTCCCATTATATGTTGTTGTTTTACAGTTTTTTGTATTGAGAGATTATGCAAGAGACACTCTAGCTTTGAGATGGAGGTCTTGGATGACTAGATATTACATGGAACGCTATCTGAAGAATCAGACATTTTACAAAATTCAATCACAATCAATTATTGACAACCCAGATCAGCGGATTGTTGATGATCTAAGTTCCTTCACTGGGACAGCCCTTTCTTTCTCTTTGATACTATTCAATTCTGCTGTAGACTTGATATCATTTAGTAACATCTTGTATGGCATCTATCCTCCACTGTTTATCATTCTTCTTGTGTATTCGATTGGTGGAACAGCTTTAAGTGTTTTTCTTGGAAAGGTGAGTACCCTATGTTTTCAACATACAGTAGAATTTTTCCCATAAAGAAAATACCAGTTTGACTGACTGGAGACTGTTTCACTACTAATTTCAGGGCTTGGTGACTCTAAATTTCTTGCAAGAGAAGAAAGAAGCAGATTTTCGTTATGGACTTGTACGCGTTAGAGAAAATGCTGAATCAATTGCTTTTTATGGTGGCGAAGATAACGAAATGCAACTTCTGCTGCAGCGCTTCAGAAGTGCTTTTGAAAATTTGACTGTATGGATGTTTTCACTCTTTTCCTTATGCTGTTTTCATTTTCCTATAATTAAAAATGGCCTCAAATTCCTATTTTGGCCTGGTTACCTATTTGGGTTTTCTTTTTAGTGGAAGGAAAGTTTATTCCATAGCAAAAGTAATTTGTGTTACCAGTCAAAAAAAGTAATTTTGTATTCCTCATTCACCAACGAATTGGAGTTAGAGCCTTAGATATAAGCATTAATATTGAGGGTTTTGGTGGCTTTGGCTCATATGGTTCTCTCATGTAGGAATAGGAGATTTTTCTTAAAAGAACATGAGTGGGTTTCTTTGAAGAGTAGTTTGGTAGTTCTTTTGGGGTTGAAAGATGAATGCACGTGTGAGTTTAGAGTTTGTCTATTGTTTGAGTGGGAGAGCCCAATTGAATGTATTGGGGCTTTATAATTGTGAGGGTCTTTTGTGAGTTTGTTGGTATTGAGAGTTATTTTTGGGTGAGTGAGATATTGAGATTTGAATTAGTTTGGGTTTATGTGGGGTTTTGAGTTAGTTTGTGTTTGTGAGATTTGGTTGAGTGTGGTTGTAATATATATTTTTGATAGTGGAGTTTGGTTGGCGTTGTTGTATATGTAAACATGGAGTTTGCCAAATGACGTTAAATTTCATTGTCTTATGCGGATGATTTTATTTATTGTTCATGTGAATGTACTTCCACTAGCCCCAAATTCCAAACCAAGTTTTGCTATATTGCAGTCATATGCTTTTGATTTGACAACTGCTTGTCTCACACCTTGAATATATGCTTACATGATTTACATCATATATTCTTGCATGAGGTTGTGGGAGGGGGAATGCTATTATTACATTGCCAGAGTCTAAGAGTATTTCTTTAGGAAGTTCCATGATTGAAGATATCATTGATGTTAACTTCAACATCAAGGATAGTTTGACACTAGGTCTTTCTACCATGTGATTCGAGGAACTCAGGATTCTTTGTTTCCTTGGAAGGGTGTTGGGAAACCAAAGGTTCCTAAGCGAGTGGCTTTCTTTTTGTGGATAGCTGGTCATGGTTAAATTCTTACTTTGGATAATCTCGTGCTTAGGGGTCGCTCTTTGGCAAATCGGTGTTGTATGTGTCGTTGTGACGGGGAGTTGGTGGACCACCTTCTTCTTCATTGTCCTGTTACATATACCTTTTAGACTTTTATGCTGCAGGCTTTCGGTATTCATTGGGTTATACCAAGATTGGTGGTGAGACTTTTATTTTGTTGGCATCAATGGCTTGTGAATCAGACTTCAAATATTTGGAATTTGATTCTAGGTTGCTTGATGTGGATTGCTTGGCTGGAACAAAAATGTCATTCCTTTGAGGACACCGAGAAGACTTTGGAAAAGTTAAAGGTTTTGTGCCAGTGTAGTCTTTTTGAGTGGTCTTGTTGTTGGGGTTTTATTGATTGTTCTTCTCTCTTTTGAGTTTTTGTTTTCTCTTAGATTAGTTTCTTGATTTCCCTCTTTTTTGTTGTTTGTTTTATCCTTTTCTTGTTGTTCATCATCATGAACAACTTGTATTTTTACTTTCTATTTTCATTAATAATATTTCTTTGATTACCTATCCAAAAAAAGAAAGAAAAAGGATAGTTCTTATAACAGAAAACGCCACTGAGGTTAGGGTCATTTTGGTTGACTTCAACATCTATACAAGTGGTACGGTCAGCTTTATTCAAGTGACCTAGCTTTTGGTTAATTTTTTGTGGTCAAATTTTGGCCTTAATCTTATGGAACTGTTAAGTTGGTATTGATTGCCTTTCTTCCCCACGGAGGGAAACTTAATTTTTGGAGAACATGATCTCAATCTTACTAGGTAGTGTTTCCAGCCGGCAAAGCTCTTTGCAGACAGAACTCATATTTGTGCTTCTCTTTGAAGCGACAACTATAGACTTTTCCAGCCCATACACACACAACTCCCCTATGTTTGTATATACATAATGTGACTATATGACCAATATTGCCATAAAAGCAACATTATTTATTGAATTTCTTGATGAGAATTTCTCTTCTTTTATGAACATTTAGTGACAGAGTATAAGTATTGTTGGAAACCATGTTACACTTCCGTGACCCTCACTCAATAAGATCAAAAACTCTTATCTGGTTGTAGGCAGCTAATATTAAACTTGTAGTGTGTTATCATGTTGTGATACTTTGAATATTTGTGAACTCATTTCACATAACTTTATTGCTGGATATAATTTATTTGACAATGTGTACTGTTAAGTACCCTACTCATATACTAACCACATATGCATTTTATTTATAAAATTTTCCATATTTGCATCTATGATTTTTGCTATTAATTTTCATAGATTATCAAATTGATATTGATATTTCCTTTGATATTAATACCTTTAACATTAAGTGTCCATTTGGTATCCTGTGGTTTTCGGTAGCTTATTGCTAAATGTGAGACAAAAAGATAAAAGTTGGCTTAATTTCAATTTTTTTTTTTTTTTTTAAAACATAGACAAAAAGCAAAAAGCATTTTGCTTTTTTTCCAAATGGACACTAATCAGGGCCAAAACATTTTACTCTCCCTACTTTCCTTTTTATTGGTTCTCATCTAGCTTCTCATTGATTATCAACTAATTCAAGTTTTTATTATCATGTTGAAGTCCTATTATTTAAATGATACCTGTGGTCCACTCTAAAGGATGGAATACTTTTATTGTTTTTCTTTGCAGCAATTGTTGATATCTTCTAGAAATCTAGATTTCTTCACCAATGGCTATCGTTACCTCATTCAAATTCTTCCTGCTGCTGTTGTTGCGCCCATGTACTTTTCAGGAAAAATTGAGTTTGGTGTCATTAATCAGTCAGTATCTGCTTTCAATCATATCCTTGGAGACTTCTCTCTCATTGTTTACCAGTTTCAGTCTATCAGCGCATTTTCAGCTGTCATTGATCGACTAGGTGCTGTACTTTGGTCCTTTTTTTTCCTTTTATAATTAGGCTCCATTACATCTTTGAGCAATTACAACACTGTTAAGTGAGCTACCCATGTGGCCCATAGTGCTTGGAAATCTCAATGAAAAAGGGATAAGATACAAGATTTGGGGAAACATGGGTGCATTTTTTACTCTGCTATAGATATACCATGTCTGGAAAGCTTGCTGTGCTTATTCTTATCCCTTTGGGTTCCTGGAGTTCACCATGGATATCTAGTGTAATGGGATAAAAGCATGTCAATGTCACCGTGTGAGATTTTTTTTTTCCTATACACTTTTTTTTTTTTTTTTCAGCTATTATCTGAAAAAAAAAAAAGTCACACATTCATAAATTTATCAATGATTCAAGGTATTCTCAAATGTGCGATCCATTTCACATGACTTGGTGAAATTGGGAATCCTCTATGGGGTAGCTGTAGATCTTTGAATTTGAATGCTTATTTACCTAATGATAACAGACTTGGCCCTCCACATATGCAGGTGAATTTGATGACATTTTAGATAGCAGCAGCTCTAAAAGTCTTTCTGACCCCTCAGAAGAGATATGTCTTGTATACAATAGTGTTAGAAGTTCACCTGTACTGGAGTCTAATGGATCAATGCCCAAAGACAAGTTACTGGATATAGAGAATTTGACCCTACGGACTCCAAGCAAAGCTACACTGGTTAGAGACTTATCATTGGTGATCAATGAGAAGGATCATTTGCTGGTGAGTGGTTTGTTTTATTTTTTTTTTGGGGGTGGGTGGGGGCGGGGGATGGGACTAACCTCTGCAAGCTTATGGGTGTTGAAGACATATACTGGTATGTACCTGTGCTAACAGGTAACAGGGCCTAGCGGGAGTGGTAAGACTTCCTTGTTAAGAGCTTTGGCTGGTCTTTGGAGTACTGGAAGAGGAAGAGTCACATTCTATGTAGATGATGGGCAATATCCTCAGTCATCAATTTCTTCAGATGGGGATCTTCCTGAAGCAAATACAATACATGATACACATGGGGAACTTAAAACACACATAAATAGAAATTCTAGAGGCATATTTTTCCTTCCTCAAAGACCGTATATGGTTTTGGGAACACTTCGTCAGCAATTGCTTTATCCTATGTGGGCTGAAGATGCAGTTGCCAACTCAGATAGTGCTAAACCAACTGGTATGTAATTATTTTTTTAATTTTTAATTTCAAATGTTAAAAACTATAGTAGATAATATCTCTAGCATTTTCTGCTCAATTCGTTTGTAATTTGAAGGACATTTGAACAAGAAAGTGGAAATAAAAATTCTTAGTTAAATATATATGGTAAATGGTAATTGATGGATCTTTGCTATAGGATATTGGATTATGATCAAAGAGTGTTAGACAATGATTGTACAAAAAGCTTACCTTGATAAGAAATGTGTTCAACAATGCATTTTAAGCTTATACATTATAATTCATCTCCTAAATGTGCAAGCACATCCAACACCATGAACTAAATGTGGGCCCTCCACAGAGTCATAAACACTGAAAAATAATTAGAACAAACAGCGGTTACTTCGATTATTAGGATTTGATCTGAAGACTTCGTTGATAGCCAAGGCTCTGATGCTTTGTCTTAAACCGCTTGTCCTAAAAGCTTAAGCTATTAGAAAGTGGACCAACAATGTATATCAAACACATCATACATTGATGTACTAACAAAGACCTTAAGAGTTCAGATACCTCTATGCTTTCTATATTAGCTTATACACTAATTGACAAAAAACATGCCATGTTGATTTATCTAATTATTATATTGAGTGATTTTATATCCTTTGGCTACTCATCTTTGTCATGTATCAAGTCCTTTTTGTTTAAGCATTCTCAAGTTTGATGTTTTGAGTGTAATCAAATTTGTTTCAGGTTTACTGCCTTTCTTGATGCGTGCACAAATCTCAGGAAATGAAATTGAGAAACCTATTAAGCCCACAAACGATGATCTAATACAGGCCTTAGAGGATGTTCGTCTTGGCTATATATTGCCTCGTTTTGGTAGTCTGGATTCAACATGTGAATGGTCTAGTGTTCTTTCACTTGGAGAGCAGCAACGACTTGCTTTTGCACGTCTTTTGCTTTCAAAACCAAAATTGGTTCTATTGGATGAATCTACCAGTGCTTTAGATGAAGCCAATGAGGTATCATGGTTTTTTAATCTTCTATTTTACAATGCAAGTTTTATTTTTAGATTAAGGAATGCACCACATTGCTTTATTCTCCCTATGTGGGAATTGAAAGATGTCTTTGTTTAAAGTAATATACCTTTCCTGTCCAGTAAATATGGATCCTGTGGACTACTAGTTAAGTGATTTTTTAGGAGATTCCAAGTTTTTTACTATATGTGTAAATACTAGACTAGGAGATATGGATCCACTGGAAGTATGGAAGAAATTATGGTGGCGGAATAGCTGTTTGCTTGTACTCCACACATTCAAATCAAACTTGTGTGTACATTTGAAGTCAAGACTACTAGGCTGCTAATATTTCAGGCAGCCAAGAGGTTGTTGAGTTGAGTTAAGATGGCATGATCCCTCTTCAATTCAACTTGAGATTTTAATGGTTGTGCTTCTGTTTGCAGGCTCATTTATACCAGCAGATTGGAGCAGCAGGCATCACATATATTAGCATTGGCCATCGGCGAACTCTTTATGACTACCACAACAGGAACTTACGTATATCCACAACAGACCCCAATAATATGCAGCACAACTGGCACATTGAATTGATTAATCCTGACACTGTGTATAATAAATTGAAGCTATAATTGTGGGTACGCAGCACAACTGGCACATTGAATTGATTAATCGTGACACTGTGTATAATAAATTGAAGCTATAATTGTGGGCTTCCTGGAAATTATTCAGTGTTGTTTGCTGTCTTTTGTAAGGTGGCTTCAATGCTCCAAAATGGGAAGGAGAATTCTAAATTGAGATTTGTACTTGAAAATGGCAGTTGAATTGCCTGGTCATATACGTCCATGCCTGTATATACTTATAGCCACTATGTTTTCAAGCAGTTATTCAAATTTTCCTCTTCCACTTTCAATGAATTCTCTATTTTCCACCTTAATGTCTCTAGTGGCTTAACAGAGACCTAGATGGAGTCCCACCTTTATCATTATTTCTTTGTTCTTTTTAAAAGTGGGGTGAGGATTTCGTATTCCTTTCTTGGACGGTTGGACCAAAATTCTAATGCCAAGTTTTTGGTATTGCAAATTCTGTATCATCGAGTTCAAGGGAGATGGCTTGACTTGGGGTCCCAAATTCTTCCATCCTGTCTTTTCATGTACTGTTGTAGGTTAAAATTTCAATGAATCAGGTCATTAATTATGATATCCAGATTGTGAGTGTCTAATTGGATGAGTTGTGTGGTCATGTGCTAGATCCCACATCGGACAAGCACTAGGTTGTCTAATTGGATATGAGTGTGAGTGTGAGTGTGGGATAAATGCAACACGTGCGGCGGACAAGCAATAGGTCAATTAAGCTTATATACGTGATTAAGATGAATTCTTGAAGGAAAAATCATTTTTGGATATGATGCTCTCTCATATCGAGACAAATGGTATCGAACTTGCAAGCGCCATGTGTATGGGGGGTTATCTGACGGATAGAGGGCAGGGGGGGCCTAATGGCTCCTCGGCCTCTGAAACAATAACTAGTCCTAATTTAATATGAAAGGGTGGCCCTTAGAGGGGCCTAGGAGCTTGTTTCTATAGAAAATCTGTCCCTTTAACAACCATATAAAGGAGCTTGTTTCTATAGAAAATCTGTCCCTTTAACAACCATATATCCACCTCATGTTTCTGTTTTAAAACTGACACTAGTGGCCCTTACAAGGACTCTATTAGAAAATATGTCCCTTTAACAACCATATATCCACTTCATGTTTCTCTTTCAAAACTGACGGTACTGGCCCTTAAAGAGGGCCTAGGAACTAGTTTCTATAGAAGAAAAAAAAAGGGGTCCCTTTTAACAATCATATCCAATTTTTGTTTCTCTTACAAAACTTCAAGTTGCAAAAACTGTTCTATGCCATGCGACTTAAAAATCAAGTAATGTTACTATTGCACATTTGCACGTACACTTCCTAGTGACTTTCAATCATGGCAAAAACGTATATTCGATTCAAAAAAAAAAAAAAAAAAAAAACGATTTGCTCTCATGTATTAGAAACTAGTCCATACATCTCTTTTTCTTTTCCATAGCCAGCAAGTTTTGTCCTCGCGAAAATAGGAAACTCAGTCCAACAAAATTAATTTTACAACTTCAGCATATACTTCTTGGAAACATAAGCCGTCATTCAAAAGACTTAACCACCACCACCACCCTCATCCAAAAGACATCTCCCAAGCTAAAACTTCTACCCATCCTCAAGAGCTGTACAGACAAAACCGATGGCTACCAAAAAGCCCTTTTGAGAGAAGGACGCGTGCGGAAGAAACTGCTATAAGAGAATCAGCAACTTCCTTCCCAGTGCACGCCATTACCATTGCCATGACCATTGCTATGACCATGACCATTACCATTGCTATGACCATGACCATGACCATGACCATTACCATTGCTATACACACCATGTACAGGACCATTGGAAGACTTAATTGTGCCTCCATTTATGTGGGTTTTCACCATTGAGTGTCCATTAGCCATCCCATTAGTCACTGACTTTCTTACGTGCCCATTATCATGTAGAAAATTCTCCAAGTTCTTACATGCTGCTGCAATTAGTCCTGTAAACATGACATAGAATTTATATCAGCCCATTATTACAGATGCACATTCATGAAGTAAAGCCATTGAATTCCAGCCGTTTAGTGAGTAGGCGCATTTATACTTTTATAGCAAACATAAATGATGACTAACAGTACATAACAAGGAAATATTTCTATTCGCAGATGGTACATGAGAAAAAATGAACAAGTAGAGTCCCAATTTTGGGGACCAGCACAAAGGTGCATATTTTATATGCTAAGTGTTCACAAAGGTGCATATTTACTATGTAGATGATGTAGGTTGGAAATAATCTATAAATCAATGCATTGTTGACATATGAGTACTGGCTCAACCTTTTAGTAACAATCACCAACATATCAAATAATTTTATTAGTATTTTCCTTGCATCAGCACTTGGTTAAAAGGGAGAGAGATGCTAATGAAATCAACAATTGGGATTTAGAAGTACCTAAGAAGAGTGCAGACGGTTTCCCAGGTCTTGACTTAAATTCAGGATGGAACTGAACCCCAACAAAGTACGGATGACTGGGCAACTCAATAATCTGCATTCATTATACCAATAAAATGCTCATACTTACTATAAATAAAAATAAATATGAAGTTGAAGAACTGAAGATTCTAGTATTTGGTTCGACCCCATAAACTTAATTTATATAGAATACAGTATGACATCTGCTACAATACATACCTCCATGCGCTGACGAGTTTCATCTTTGCCAACAAATGATAGACCAGCATTTTCAAGTTGTGATATCATATTTGGATTGACCTGTACACCATCAATAATTTCTAGTGACTACTCAATCAGGAGTGCAGTATATACTGCATCTTTTTGATAAAGAGTGTATGCCTTGACCATGTAAGACAGTGGAGAAATTTACCTCATATCTATGCCGATGTCGCTCATCAACAAAACCTACATTCCCATACCTAAACATAATTCCAAATCATATTGCCAGGTTAGAGCTGAGAATGTTTGATGAGGATCCATTTATATAATCATGTGATATGGTGTTATCATAAGTTCCTATATGGAGATAAATTATTGAATACAAAGCACATTTATCATTATTAAAGGATACCCCAAGCAAGTTGTGAAGTGTGAGTGGCATATGAATGCATGCAATCTTAAGTCAGTCTGAAGTCCTTACAACTTTGCAGATATGCAATCAGGAACAATGAAGTAAGTCCTCCTTGATCCCAGACGCATAGTACCTCCCATATGAGTTTTTGAACCCTAGTAAGTAGAACAGACACTAGCTTAACTAGATTGAACATTGATTACCATACAAAGATATATACACACACAAACACACACACTTAAACTCTTTTACAATTACTTACCTCTGGCATAAATATTACACAAGGATTTGTTGTTTCAGAATTAAACTCAGTACTGTCGGCATCATGCAAACCAAGAACAGATCGTGCAAACTCAATGACAGCAATTTGCATCCCAAGACAAATACCTAAGCACGGAACATTATTCTCTCGAGCATATTTTGCTGCAAGAATTTTCCCTTGCACTCCTCTATCACCAAACCCTCCTGGAACAAGAACACCATCAGCACCCTGCAATGGAAGACTGTTTAGAAGGGTAATGGGCAAAATAAATCTACATTAATTTATAAATTCAATGTAATGTACATAGAAACAGAAGATTATTATAAGGCAATCAATTCTTCAAGTAGAATCACCTTCAAAAGATCCCATGCTGCCTTATAAACATCAGGGGCCTGCAAGTATTAGGAAATAATAGTCAATTTGTAAAACATTTACAATAAACAAGTGTAAGATAAGTACAATTCAGTACCCACCTCTTTTTCAGTAATGTCTTCAAGTTCTCCTGCTGCAACCCAATCTACAACAAGCTTCCTGCGGCAAGCAACAGAGGCATGCAAAAGAGCCTGGAAGAAGAACTATATATTATGACCTGAAGTGTCACAACTTTAGAAGCATGATATGTATGGTTTTTTTTATTGGTCACACATGGACCTAGTGGTTCTTGAACCCACGATTTCACCCTCCATCCCATTATTATGAGCTATAGCCCCATTCATTGGCATGATGTGTACAAAAAATAAATAAAGAACACTTAATACATACAAAATGTATGCATGACATCCATATAGCATGAAAGAATGGTATATTGTAAAGGTTTATCTTTAACCCTTGCAGCCAGATAACTAATGCAAATTGTTTATACATATCTTTAACCCTTGTGTGCGTGAACAAATATGCCCAGTAGCCTTATTTCAAGTGTAAATTGAAGGACAAATCTGTCCAGTTAAAATTAAGAAGGTTGCTATCCTGCACCAGGAGGTGGGGAGCATAAAAACCGTAAACACACATCTGAAATAAGGACCAAGTAGGCTGTTTCAAAATGGTGTTACATGGATAATTGTTCCACAAAGCTACAGTCATATAATCCCTAAACACGCATCTGCTGCAATGAGACATCTTGAGTTGCATATAATAGTTACTAAACTGTTGAAAGTATCTATATTGAAATATTAAATATAAATATATGACCATACAAAATGTGAAACAGTTAACTTCAAATGATAATCTATCCTTTAATGTTTACAAGCTTTTCTAAAAGTATAATTATGTGTGACCCATTATTGAGCAACTTCATTAGAAAAAAAAAAAAATACCCTCAACATTAACAAGCACTAAATAGAAAATAAGACAAATATTTAGTCATGTATCAAAAGGCAAATTTGCACGTGCATACACATGGGGGCAGATACACAATATGTTATTTCAAATTGTACAAGTAGTTAATGCAAGTTGTAGAAATGCAAATACTATTGCTCTAAATTACTTAGATTGGATGCAGAACTATGATAAATGTAAGAGTATGTTTGGAATGGAGGGAGATGGGAGAGGAGAGGTAAACAAATAAGTAACTCATAAATATGACATTGAAAAAGATAATTATGATAATTAATGGAAACTGGATTTCCAAATCATTGAACAATAAAGCAACTTACCTTTAAAACAGAGAGGTATGCATCTGAAAGGCCAGTGTATTTTCCAACCATGGCAATTCTAACCTGTAACATAGATGGAAGTTAGAGCATTATTCTTCACATTATTCAATAAATCAATCCAAAGCATATATGAGACGCTTGAGACCCACAGGCTTGTGTAATGTGTCAGAAACTTTTGTCCTCACAGTCCATTCCTTTAAAGCAGGCTCTCTAGCAACACTGGAAATTATAGAAACGTTAATGGGCCCCAAGAAAAACGATAGACTCTTAAACATTGTTGACAAAATTTTAATCCCATAAAAGAGATGCAGTGAAAGAAGCAAGAAACAGATTACACAGCAAAAATAGAGTGAGTTAGAAAGACAAACCCTAGAAGGTTCAGCTCTTTCAGGATTGCTTCATGTGCCTTCTGATCCTATTTCAGAGAGAGAGTGAGAGAGATTTTCAATTTCTTGCCATGCAACAATTATAACCACAACCAGTTTCAGAATTGATAAAAGAAATTACTTACTCTTAATAGCAAGGGAATGTGCCATATGTTTGGAACATCATAGAGAGTGACAATATTTTCTGCCTGTAAATAAGTCAGTTCTTCTTAGAATAATATTGTAACTAATGGTTTAGAGAAATGCAAAGGAAAGAACATCCAGCACACGCGCAAGTATCTAGGTGATTTTACCGGCACATGGCAAAATTGAGCAAGTTTCCCCTTAACATTCTCATCAAGTGCCTGTCAAAACCATAACAACAGAAAAAAGAAAGAAAGAAAGGATCTTTGAGACTACTGCAGTCAAATTAAGTTGCTGAAAGAAAAATAAAGTGAGGGAAAGAAGGAAACCTTTGTACTACGACAAGCAAGAATATTTGGTGTCAACCCCATTCCTCTGAGTCCCCGAACACTATGCTGGGTAGGTTTTGTTTTCTATAAATTGAAAATTTTGAGCACTCTATTAATTAAAGCCATGCTGTTTTTGGAAAATATAAGACAGCAAAATCAATGATTCTATACTCAAGTGCAATTCACATTTACAAAACTTAGAACTAGTATGCCCCACAAATAAAAAATGATGTATTATATACCTGCTCACCAACAACATTGAGAACAGGGACGAGGCTGACGTGAATTAAGCAGAAATTACCAGGGCCTAATACCAGAAACACTTGGGTAAAACCAGCTCAAATAAACTCAATAAAAAAATTTTACTTACAAGAACCTGCAAAATTAGATGATGCTCTCATTGATCTTACCTACACGGTATGAAAATTGGCCAAGCGCCTCAATGAATGGCATAGATTCAATGTCACCTGCATCAAGACAAATTTATTTTAATCTTTATAATAACAAGGGAAGGGCTCATCTTAATACACATAAAATATTTTAACATACCTATAGTTCCACCCAATTCAATGACACAAACATCGGCTGGACCTTCTTGTCCATCCACTGGTATTTTTGCAACACGCTCTATCCACTCTTGAATGGCATCTGTAATGTGTGGAACAACCTAGAGTAAAGCAAAGGGAAAAACAAAATTCAGAATCCATATAATAAAATGGAAAGCTTAGTACAAGGAAAGAATTTGAATGTCAAAAGACCTGGACAGTCTTTCCAAGGTAGTCTCCTTTTCTCTCCTTCTCAAGAACAGACTGTTAAACATCAAGAAAAAGAATTAAAGACAGCAATAATTCTCTGGGATACTGTGCTCACATGATTTTTCATACTAACTCAAATTGGTAGACTTCACTACAAACAGTGGGAGAATTCATTTCAGTATACCTGATATATTTTTCCAGTTGTAATATTGTTGTCACGGGTTAACTTAACGTCTAAAAACCGTTCATAGTTTCCAAGGTCAAGGTCCACCTTCAAAACAAAACAAAAAATCAGTCATATTCTTTCTATAAAATGAAAACATGAAACACACACACCCTCCTTAGAGAAAGCATAGTAATCAGAATATCAATGCTTGTGCTTTCAACAATAGGAGATGAACACAGATAACCCATAAAACCAGTGAAAGTATGGTTCAAAGTAGAATCAGAACACTCTTTGGCTTGCATTTATAATTCTATTTAGGAAAAGCTGATATTTGGTATGCATTTGTTCTTTCCCACCCTGTATGATAATAGACGAACAGAAAATAATCCAGAATTTAACTTACCTCACCGCCATCATCTAAGACAAATACCTCCCCATGCTCAAAAGGAGACATGGTTCCCGCATCGGTGTTCAGGTAAGGATCTGCATGTATATAACCAATTTAGAACATAATAAGAATAATGCAAATATATAGTTTGAACCTTTTCAAGCCACCTCCCTCCCAATACCTCACTAAGGTTTGGACCAGCAATGAGAAATGACCCTTTTAGTGACATGTAAAAGAGAGAGTGCATTAAGCATGCTTGACCTGCATAACTTCTTTTTTCAAGAATTTGGCATTCAAGATGGTAAATTAAAATTAAGCATCAACACTTTTAACAAGATAATGGCACTCAAAGGATTGCCATTTCTATGAAAAATTAAGAATTTGATTCCTTACAATAGAAACATTGGTTTATATTATGAGCAAAATATCTATTTGATGGAAATGGCAGCATAGTCCTCTGAAAAGGATTACTGGAAATAGATGGTCTTGGTATGCATAAGCTTATAGCTGCTTAATATGGTTGTTAAGCCAATCCACTAATTAAAAAACTTCATTAGTAATCAAAAGTTAAATAAGAAAAGGGGCAAAAATCACCATATTTCCATTATAATTAATATATATAAAAAAATCCCATTTTTGTTTGAAATCCAAATGCAAAGCAATGACTGTAAATGAGAAAATGAGGAATGAAAGAGTGGTATACCAATTTTAATTGAAGTTACACGAAGTCCACAAGCTATAAGCAGAAGTCCAATGCTACTAGCAGTGACCCCTTTGCCAAGACCGCTTACTACACCACCCGTCACCAATATATACTTCATTTTCTCTCTCTCTTTTTATACCAATTCCTTCCAAACGAAACCAAACAACAACAACAATCACAATAACACAAAATTAATTATTACACAAACTCAAAAAGCACACAACCCAAAAAACAAAAACAAAAAAACTGGTTTAGAATAGCGGTGGTTTAAGTAATCCAGAAAGACCCAGTTCTCCTTTGGGATTTTATATACAATATTATCAAACAGACAGTCTGAACGGAGAGAAAAATGTAACCTTGTTCACAATGGCGGTTTTTACAAAGTCTACATTTTTTTCTTTTCTTTGCGGGGATTTGTGGAGCGTGTCTCTCTCTCTCTTTCTCTCAAAAAGAAAAAGATTCCGCTTTTGAATAAAGATTAATAAAAAGAAAGACCAAAAAACGAAAGAATTGAGACAAGAAAGTAGAATTGGATTCAATGAAAGTAAATTTGGAACCGCGTTTTTTGTGTGTTAAAGCTTAGTATTGTACCAAGAAAGAGTTTGTCATTAGTACCCAAACCTACCTTTGTTACCTTTGTTTCTGTGTCTTTCAGTTTTTGAGTTCAGAGGTGAGTTCACAATCTCTCTCAGGCGGCGGGCTCTCAAACTCTAGCTCTTAAACTCTCTTCGCTCTATTTTTATGCCTCCTCTTTTCTTTTTTTCTTTTTTCTTTTTTTCTTTTTCTTATAAATACAAAAAAAAAAAAAAAAAAAAACAATATCAACCTCTTGATTTTTTTTTCTCCTTTTTGTTTTTCTTAAATAACTCTAAAACCACAAAAATATCTACAAAATATTTCATTGACTAATTATTAATATAAATGGAAAAATATTACTGTAATAATAGACCTAAATAAGATCTAATAAAAATTTATTAAAATTCCCAACATAACATTATTATTATTATTATTAATATAAATGGCAAAATAATACTATAATAGACCTAAATAAGAACTAATAAAGTGGGTTTTAGTTACTTTAATTGGTAAAATTTTTAATGGTTGTATAAAAGATCCGAGATTCAATCCTCGCCTACACTAAAAACTGATTGGTGTCTTAATCTGATAATAAAAGAATTATCATCAGAAGCGGACGTCATAGGTTGAAACTTTCTTAAATAAAAATTAAGAACCAATAAAAACCTATTAAAATTCCTAGTATGGCATTATTATTATTATTTGTCATTTTTTTTACTTACTAGGGTTTCTTCCAGATTCGCTCTTTCTTGGCTTTATTTTATTTTATATTTTCATAGCTTTTCTATAATTGGTCTTTTCCTAAAAAGATTTTTCAAAGTTGGAAGAATCAAAACAAAAGGAAGCAGATATTGTTAAGTGTTTGCATAGAAAGACAATTAGAGGATGTTATGTTAGTCACATAGACCAATTAGTCATTGATTCACACGGGACAAAAGGCAAACACATGGAGTCCATTCCATGCCTTAGTGTTACCTCTAGAGACTTTTTATATTATTATAGACTATTTGCTCAAAAAAAAAAAATTTATTATAGACTATATGGTATATAGTATATAATATTGTTGGCTTGTTGCCTATCTAATCTAATCTAATCTAATCCATGATGCCTACCCCCCCCCCCCAAAAAAAAAAAAAAAAAAAAAAAAAAACCCAATCAGCTAAAAAGGCCATACCCCATGCTTTGCCAGGCCCTACTTTTTCTTTTACATTAGTTTTTAACGATGATTTTCTCTACCATTTTTAACATTATCCCTTACTTAGGTTACATCATACTCACCTTTCCCTCGTATTCTTATATTCTATACTATTTTTTTTGTGCCTCTTTCTTGCAACTATTTGGATTGCCCTTGCCTTCTCTGTTTCTGTTTTTTACTTCTTATCTTCAATTTCAAATAGTTTTTCTTTAGTTATTACTTGAAAGAAAATATATTTTTAAAAAATATATATTGACAATTTTTAATGTAAAAACCTATCCTAAATCTCATCTCACCTTTTATTAATCAACTAAAAAGTAAAAACCCACGCGCATTTGCAAAATTAGTCATTAGTTTAAGTTAGTGAATGTGCCATTATCAAGTTCTATGTTGAATATTTAATTAATCAAATCTTATTGAAAAATTCAATTGATACGAAGCTTTGATTTTCATCATTATTGTATGATTTTTTTAAATGTTCTTTTGATACTTGGTTTAGGTTAACTACCTAAAAAATTAAACAATATTTTAAGGGTGGTTGTAAATTATAAGAACTATAATTTTAAAAGTATCAAATTAAACCGTGAAAAAGACTATTACATATTACTTCTTATAGTTTGGTTTGTTCTAAATTGAACCTTTAGCTTTTAAAATTGTATCAATATAAATATTGCATTTTTATATGGGGGAGGGTTTAAATGTGGAAATATGAATTGCAATAATATTTTATTGAATATCTTAAAAATATTGAACTGATGCACAAAAATTAGTGTAAATGTGTCTGAGGTAGTCTGTTTATAGGTTCATTAGGTCTCTTGATACTAATAGCGTAATTATTCAGATGTTGGAGTTACATGTTATAATGGATTTGAGGAGTTTTAAAGAAGTTAAGAGACCCAATGGCTACTCCAATTTTTTTTGAGAGAGTTTTAACCTATGGCGTTCACTTCTGATAATTGCTCTTTATCATCAAACCAAGACACCAATCAGTTTTTGGTGTAGGCAAGGATTGAACCTCGGATCTCTTATACAACCATCAGAGACTTTATCGGTTGAGCTAACTGGAACCCGCAATAACTATTCCAATTAGTAGGTCAATGGTTGTTTATTTTTTTAGATCATGGGCCTCCCAAGATTAATTACCCGATTAATTAGATGTTGGAGTTATTTGTTTTAATGAGTCTGATGAGGAGTTTCATAGGAGTTAAAAAGGTTTAATGGCTAGTCCAATTAGTGGGTCAACGGTCACGTTTTAATTAATGAGTGTGATCAAGAGTTTCAAAAGAGTTAAGAGGCCCAACGACTAGTTTAATTAGCGGGTCAATGGTCATTTATTCCCTTAACTATAGTGCCTAAATGGTATTTTCATACCTCCTCTTCACATTCCCCAATGTGCGAGGGTTAGACCCATTTTCTCCTACATTACACAAACTCAATAAATCTCCACACTTATAAATAATGATTCTCTCTCTCTCAATGTGAGATTTAGACTAAAATATTAACTCTTCAATAACCATATGTGTAACTCTCACACTTTTCTCACTTTATTTGCTAATTTGCCGTTTAATTTATTTACTTAAGGCTAAATTATAAATTGCATCCTCTACCTTCATTTTTATTCAATTTAATCCTCCAAGTTTCAACTTTATTCAATTTAGTTCTCTTGTTAGTGTTCGTAAAAAAGCGCAGTGAATAACCCTCAAAATGACATTTATTCGTTTTTTGGTTGTTGATTTTCTTTAAATTAAATCACCAAAACTCATTTCTTATTGCTATTTGAAAGAAAAAGGAAAAAGGAAAAAAGTAATTAAAAAACCAATCATGTAAACAATATAATTGAGTTACCCACTAGGGAGTGTTTAGCTAAGAAGTGAGGTGAGTTTACTCTTGTTCTCGATGCTCTAGACCGGAAACCACAATCATTGTTCTCCAGCCGGTACTGCCCTTGGGCACATGAATTCTAGACATCTCTATCGGGCATTTTTTCCTTGGATCTTTTTCAATTTCCCTCTATTTACTTGGCTCCAAAACAATTTAACTAGCAAACTCCAATTGTCATATTTACATACTTCGGAACATGATTTTTTTACGTTTGGGAATTGACAGGTTTGGAAATCAAGAAATGAATATGTTTTCGGGAAAACAAGTGCTTAATATCCCCAGCTTTCATATCAAACAATCCATAAGCACCTTTTATTACAATCAATATGGTAGTTAGTGTTATAGGAAACCAGGAAAAAGCCAGAGGTGGGGGCATCCTCCAAAACAAGTGGGTCTACACGAAAAAGTGTTCATATATATATGTTTTATAGAAACATTTCCTATGAAATGCTTAATATATAGCCAAGAGTCTATATAGCACATATCTTATGAAAACATTTTATGAAATGCATGGCCTTATGAAGAGACCAAGTGTTCATATATGTATGAGTTTTATAAAAAAAATTTCCTATGAAATATATTATTGGCGTTTAAGGTGTAGCAAAGTGTATGAAATGAATGGCCTTACAGACTTAGCCAAGTGCCCACACACATCTCTTATGGAAACATTTTATGAAATACATGCCCCCTTAAAGGCTTAGCCAGGTGTATGAAATGCATGAGCTGAAAGGCTTGGTCAAATGTATGAGCTTAAAGGGCTTATCCAAGTGTATGAAATGCTTACCCTTTAAACTTTAAAGTGTAAGAAATGCATGGCAAAAGGCTTGGACAAATGTATGAGCTTGCTTAAAGGGCTTAGCCAAGTGTATGAAATGCATGGCTTTAAAGGCTTAATTAGCCAAGTGGTTCATCCACGTCTTCTATGGAAACATTTCCTCCGAAATGCATAACTAAGGCTTTGCCTAGTGTTCATATACATGCTTTATAGGAAAATTTCTATGAAATGCATGGTAGCCAAGTGTCCATACACATATCTTATGGAAGCATTTTATGAAATGTATTGCCTTAAAGACTTAGCCAAGTGTTCATGTACGTGTTTTAAAAACATTTCCTATGAAATTGGTTTGCCTTGAAGGCTTTTTAAGTTATGAAATGAATGGCATTAAAGACATATCCAAGTGTCCATACGCATCTCTTAGGGAAACATTTTATGAAATGCATCGCCTTAAAGGCATAGCCAGGTGTATGATATGCATGGTCTTAAAGTTTGTTATCATATTCTACATCAAAACTTCGTTAAAATAGCAAGAAGTGCGTGAGCCTGAAAGATGACTGTCATGATAAAATAATGAGTAAAATACTTACTATTTTTTTGTAACTGTCATGATAAACATGTTTCGTAACTGTTTTTTTCTCATTATTTTATATTTTTAAAAATAATTTTTTATTTTTAAAACTAAAAATCTTATTTGACAATCCATAATGAATAGAAAATAAAAATTGTTCTCAAAACTTAATTTATGAGGAAAATTAAAAACATGTAAAATTTGTTACCAAACATAACCTCTTATTTCTTTCCTTCAGAAAAGGATCTTTGTTCCATAGCCAAAAATTTTGTAAGTTAATGTTCAAGAGAAGAAAATATGTCTTGTAATAGAATGCTATAATAGGACACTGGCTATATAAATAGAGAGATGACTTAGAGATTTAAAAGAGGGAAGTGAAGGAGAAAAATAATGCTTAATATTTTTTCTTAAAAGGGCCCTTAATAATTTTATAGCTGCGTTTTAGACACCCTATAGCCGCGTTTTAACACACCCACAGATGCAGTACCTATAATCGCTTTTTTTTTTTAGAAAACACGGCTATAGACGCTGTTTGGGCTGCGTTTCAAACGCAGTTCTAAGTTGCACCAATAGCCGCGTTTTCATAAAGAAAACGCAGCTATAGGTCCCGCATCCAGGTTGTGTAAAAAACGCGGCTCTAGGGTGTCTCAAAACGCGCAGCTATAGACCCCAGATTTGGGCTGCGTTTTAAAAACGCAGCTCTAGGTCCTCGCAAAGGGCTATAGCCTCGTTGCATAGGTGTGTTTCCAGAACGCAGACTAAAAAACGCAGCCATAGCCTATAGCTGCGTTTTTTGTAGGCTATAGCTGCGTTTTGCAAATGCGGCTATAGCCCTGTTTTTTTGTAGTGGGGTGATCAGGTTCTCTAAACAAATTGTAACATTATATTGTTTTGTGGAAAAAAGGGCCTAATTGTTAAAATTATTGTGTAAACTGTGATATAGAAGGATATTGGTATGTGATTTAAGATTTGTCCCACATTACAAAGTTTTTGAGAATATATAAAGAAATATAAACGGCAACAATAAAATGTTTGAGGGAATCTATGAAAATATGAGGTATATGATTAGGATCATTTTTTATTTTATTTTATTTTATTTAAGAAGATGGGTAAGAAGAAAAGGAACAAAAAAAAAAAAAAAAGGAAAAGAAAAGAAAAGAAAAAAGCTTCTTTTCTTAATTTGAGAGATTACCTGATTTAATTAAACGTTAAAAATAAATTAATCCTTGTTGTGGTTGGGGAAATAATTTTTCTTAAGTGTATCATTGATTTTTTATTTTAGTTTTTAAAAATCCAAATTATTAGTAACTATTCTGGATTATCTATACTGTTATTTAATGAGCTTTTTTTATTTGGATTCTTCATTTTTTTAGTTTAAAAATGTCTCTACACTTTTATATTTAAGTAGAGATAAAATTAAAAGATAATCCGGTAAAAATACAATTTTAATACCTACTAAAATATTGCCTAAAAAATAAGATCACTTACCTGTTAATTTTTAAATTATTTATCCATTTATAAATTAAATTCTCAAAATAAAAATTATATATATATATAAAATAAAAACACTAATTTTTATTTTTCTAAAAAAAAAAATCTAATCGCACGCGCGTAAAACGCGTGTAATGATACATCTAAATAACTGGTTTGTAAAAAGATGTACGTTTGAACGGAAGACCGTTATGGGAAACTGAGATTTTTTTTTTTTTTTTTTTAAACCAAATAATTCCAGGCCGCACACTTGTTTCTTATCCCCATGACTTTAGCTTTTTTTATTTTTATATTTCTTATTGAACAACTGCCCCGCCCACTGTTACTGTTAGGCTTTTTTTTTTTTTTTTTTTTTAATGAAATAAACTTTAAATGTATTACTTTTGCCTAATTATATTAATAAATTACAAATTCACTAAAATATTTTGTATAAATTATCTAATCTCTGCAACAAATTAGAAGAAATATCATCTAAACTTTAATTAAGATATATTTTAACATCTTTATATACCCTTATTTTTTTTGTTCAAATTGTTAACTTTTTCACTCTTATTTTATTTGTTTTCATAGCAATTATTATTAAAATAATTATTACATCATTATAGTTCAACTTATCTCTAAATTTTGATTTGATTTAAAAAAATTTAGACTTTTTTTTTTTTTTTTGGTTCTTTAAATAGTTCGAGTTTCAAAATATACAAAAATATGTTAGCTATAACTCATATTCTAATATCTAAAGAGTGAGCTGAAAGATTTTTATTTGTATTAAACATGATTGTAATTCAGAAAGTAAATAGAAAATAAACAAGTTAATTAATGCAACTGAGAAAACAAAAAGAAGCATAATTATGAATACTGAGTTCTTAACAATTTGAACTTAGCGTATATACATCTTGATAAAAACTCTTAATTAAATTAGAAGGGATAGAATCTCAACCAAATATAAAGTAGGACTATGGCTAATAAAAAGATGTCCATCGAACGTACAGCTTAGGATAGAAAACTGTGGACCAATTCACTTGGAAAATTTCAAAATGTCAGTCTCACAGCCAAGGTATTGAAACGGGAATTTCTGATGATGATGAGTTGAAGTGCCCACATGATCGGCAAGTTGAAGAGATGAAGGGTGGCATTTGGTTTGGGGATGCTGATGATGCTGATGCTGATGATGATGATGATGATCCATCTGAGTCTGATGTGATGCAAGGAGCTTGTCCAAGAAAAACCAGTCACCATTGTACCTCTCTTGTTGCATAAGTCCACAACCGCTTGCAGTTGTTAGCCTCAACAAGTTTTGAGAACACTCAATGTCCGTGGTGTTTAAAGACATTGGTGATATGAAGGATGGAGGAACAACTACTGACTCAGGACTGAACAACTGTGGGAGGTGCATGGAGCCATCAAAGGTCGTATAATCATATAGTGCTTGTATATTATTTTGTTTTGGCTCCTGTAGTGGTGGTGCAGAACCACTTGCCTTCATATGACTACTCAGGTGTTCTTCTTCAGCTACTTCTGGTAATTGGTAACCTCGATTATGATTTTTCTTCTTGAAAACCCTACAGACAACCCAGCCATCTTCCTGCAAAACGTGAAGACAAATATTATCATTAAAAAAAAAAGAGATGACAAATTTACTATAATTTTTACCGTATAACATTTACAAATTGATTGATATGTTAACTTTTAAATTCAACACAAAAGATGATTAAGAACATTATTGTCATAACTTTGTAAGCTTTTTGTAATAAGATTGATATTAGTATTGCCATTTTTTATTTATTTATTACGGTACACGATAATGTATTATCAATCGCAGTCATTATCATCATCATTATTGTCAAACAGTAATGACTTTTTAAGTTTTTCCTAATTGCAATTACCTGAATCTCGGAATTGTCATCGTCAAGGCGATACTCATGCATGATCCAGTCAGTCTTTTGGCCATGAGGAGCACGGCCAGTGTAGAAGACAAGGGTTTTCCTCATGCCAATCCTTTTAGTGTTGCTGTGATGGATGGCCTTGTCTCTCCCTGTTGCCTTCCAAAAACCAGCTGTAGTTGCCCGATTTGTTCGAGTTCCTGTTGGATATTTCTTGTCCTTGTGGCTAAAGAAATACCACTCATTCTGAGGACCTGATCCAATTCTACATTTCTCTGCAAATTGTCAAACAAATATTCATCATTTTATACTTAATTAACCAATAAAATATATGTTATCATTTTGACTGACATATTATATAACATTTAGGTGTTAGAATAATAATTATATAAAAAAAAAGTTAGAATAATGATTAAATTAATCATTTTTAACAGTTTAAACTTTTAGGATGAAGTGTTTATTTATCATGCATTGTTGATACTAGAGAGAGAGAGAGAGAGAATGAAAATTCTCCCTCAGATATATGTCTCTGAATTAACCATATATATCCATCTTGTCTTCCTTATCCCATGCCAAACCTAACCCTAACAAAAAGTTTGCATTAAGATGCTTGTCTGAAATTAAGTTAAAATGAAGTCCATTCAACCCCAGATTTGCGGTTTGACTTTGACAAATTAAGTACCTGCCAAACTCAACTCTAAATCGTATATATAAGAAACTATATTAATTATATACTAGCTAGCTATAACAGAGGAGGAGGAGGAGGAGGAGGAGGAAGAAGAGGAGGAGGAAAAAAGTGATATAATGTAATTACCTTTAAGGTCCCAAGGCTCGAGTTTGTTTAGATCCACCTCTCTAATAACATCAAGGTCGATGGCTTCATAGGAGACCTTCTTCCTTAGATAATAGTAGAGAAGCTCTTCATCTGTTGGGTGGAATCTGAACCCTGGCGGAACTGTCACTTGTCCATTTCCCGCAGCAGACATCATTCTCTCTCTGCCTTAACTATATCTCTAGTTTTAATCTGATCCCTGAAAATCAAAGGAAACCATGACACAATAAGAAGACAAATTACATGCATGCACAGTCTAGGACTCGACAAGCTTGGAAAGACGTGTCTTCTACTATATGTATATGTTGTACAAATTAAGAGCTAGCATGGTTCAGGGCCAAAGATTTATCTTTTCATCTAGATCTTTTATTAAAATTTTGAGCCCTAAAACATCATGTTCATATATTTGTTCATGACAAACCATAAAAATTACATGGAAACCAAAAGGAGCTTGGCAGTCATCTCCCTAGCTAGTACTACCCGATATATAACAGAAAGTACAAAGAAAGGACAATAATAAAAATAAATAAATATATAAAAGTGACTTCTTTTTTACATAGAAATGGAAGGTAGGTGATGAAAGGCTGAACATGAATAAAGCCAAGTTTTTTATTTTATTTTTATTTTAAATGATGATATCATATGGAAGTAACTATATGGTTGAAAGTTTTCATGCATGTGTATGACGTTTTTTTGACATTCAAATAGAAGGAAACCTATAAGTATTAAATAAATTAGAGTTAAGATCTCTGCTAATATATATCCTAAAAGCTTAAGAGATGCTCTTTTAGAACTATGTAACAGAATAAGAAAGAACCCTAAATTTCAGAAACCAAGAGCACTTATTTCTTGAAAGACATATACAGATCCAGCACCATCCTCACTTTATACATAGGATGGGAAAATAAAGAAGAACAAAACTAAGTTGAATAAAAAACAAAAAATCTATTATGTTTCCAGCTGAGGAAACCAACTAAAAAGAAGAAGTTGAAATAAGATGGATATATCATCCAAAAAACAAAGTTGAAGGAGAGAGTAGGGTGTGAGTGGGAGGAAAAAAAAGGCAGGCTCTTAGTTCATCTCTTCTAGTACTACTGTAGATCATAGAAACAAGTGTAAATCTTATGAAGTAGTAGTAAGTAATCAAGATTGTAGAGAGAAGCCAATCCAAAAGTATCCGTTAGAAGATATAATAAAAAGCAAAAAAAGAAGAGTGATAAAGAAGAAAAGCAAACCTGTACAGCTCCCTCTGAGACAAAGAAAAAAAGACAACAGGGCAGGCAGGAAGGAAGGAAAAAAGCAGACAGCGGTGGTTTGAGGTTTGCCAATTTCTTGGCTTCAAGGGCACGACGTTCCTGAGTTTAAAAGAGAGAGAGAGAGAGAGAGAGGTATGTGGATTAGTGCAAATCTTTGGGACTGACTAAAAACCCAAGATGGGCACAGAAATAAAGGAAAAATATATATTTATATATTATAAAGATAGAGAAGAAAACAAGTAAATTAAGGAAAGGTGTAGTTATATAGAATTGATGAGGAGGGGTATGAGCTATGCATGTATGTGTCTTGTTGTGAAGAGGGTATTTTGATGAGGGAATTGTATTGGTAAATGTTCGTTGAATGGGAGACCTTATTCCCGAAAATCGCCATATTACGATGAAGAAAATCTGCTTAACTGTCAATTACTACTAATTTAACTCCATTTTTCCTATCTCTTCTCTTTGTTTTTATTTTTTTATTTTCTGTCTTTTTCTATCCATTGTAACCCATCTGTCTTCAATTATGCACACACGCATGGTCATTGGTCAGAGTCAAAGAGGAATGAGCCCAATTCCCTTTTATTCCATTATTCCACCCTCTTATTATTTTTATGTTATTTTTCTGATATATATAGTATATAGTCTCAGCCCTCTTTTTCTTTTTTTAAAAGAGAGTTTGTTCTTCTTATAGTCTAGATATCTTAATATATCAATTTAGACTAAAATATACTTTTAGCCCTAAAATTATGTTTTAAAAATTTTATCTTAGCCCTTTCAAAAAAAAAAAAAAAAAAAAAAAAATTTTATCTTAGCCCTTTATGTTTTATTTCGTATTGTCCTTGTCACCAATTTCTATCAATATTCTGGTGATATCTAACATTATATTGGTGAAGTGACTTAATATATACCACTTATCTAGTACTTAAACAATCAAATTACCAACAAATTGGATGATAGGGTTCATACGAAAACAAAATCATTTATGAAGGATTAAAATGAAAACTTTTACAACGTAAAGGGTTAAAATGAAAAATAAACTCTAAACTTCAATGATCAAAAGTATACTTTAATATTTTGCTTAAGTTTTGTCAGATGGTACTAATTTGATCATCTAAAATTTGCAATTGCAGAATGAAATGGATAGTGATCTTTGAACCATCTTAGGAAGAAAGAAGAATAAAGAAAAATTATATTTATCTTGCGTTTACCACCTTATGTGAAATGTAAAAGTTAATAAGCCAAAAAAGTAAAAAGTTAACAAGGTAAAAAAATTTACCCATCAACTTTTATGTCTTACATAAAATGGTTATTACATGGTTCAATTAACCCTAGTTATTTGCATTGGATCCAAATCCGTAGAGGGGAGGAAGGCATGTCACCTACCTTTATTTCAAGCCAAAAACTATTTAGGAGTAAGGCATATGCAGAAGCTATTCGGATTAGGGACCTAGACTCGTCAATTTGGCTTTCTTTTTCAATCTTCGCTCCAATGGTTAGGGCCAAGATGTCACCTGACCTCATTTCTTTGTGCCAAGATGTTATTTCATTAGTCATTACGTGTCGAGCTGCCATGTTATTACATCCCCTTGGTTAATTTTTTTTTTTTTTTTTAAACTCAAGATTTTTTTTAACCATAAGAAAAGAGGTTTCTACCAATTGGATTTGGATCCCATGTAATAATTGATGGTGCAGTTACCATGTAATATTCTGAGATATAAAAATTTGACATATAAAAAAATAAAATGTTGAAAGGTTAAAAAATTGTTTGATCTAATAAGGGCTGATCCATGTAATTAATATATGATGGTGCAATCTTACCCATTAATTTAGGGGAAATTATTGTGTAGTCCAGGACTACAAGGTCAACAAGCTGACCTTGTAGTCCCAACCAATGAGAAGAAGACAGGTTGTTAAAAAATTGATGACATCATATTACTTGCCATGTCACCCACCATGTCTGGCTTAATTTAACGTCCCCTTAATTCCATCAGTTCTGTGAGCGTTAGAAGGTGAAAGCAAAACGAAACAAATCGGGGCAAAGAAGGTTTGGTTTGACCATTAAAGCATCAGTACTCAGAAACAGGTGAAAGACTATAAAAATAAAAATAAAATCCTAGTCTCTAAAATTCCTGGCGATTGAGGCCGAGATGAAGAGGGAGCTCGAGAGGCTGCTGTAGTAGGAAGAGAGAGAGGGATAGGGCGATTTGCGGCTGAACATTTTGGGCGAGGATGAGCGGAAGCTAAAGGAGAGGTCACTGTTGGAGTTGGTGGGGTTGGGTGTTCTGGTGGACGAGCAAAGTACTCATCTAGGAAATATATTTGCCAATTGCCAGATTCAAAGGTAAAACTGGAAAAAATAAAAAACGAAGAGTTTTTATATTCCCAAAAGTTTTAAAGACCCACCTACTCAATTCAAATATAAAATTTAGAAAAAAATTGAATTGGCTTTAATGGGTTAACGGACGTTAGAAGAGTTAGATTTATTGGGTTGACATGGCAGGTAAGATGATGTTATGATTTTTTTTTTAATGATCTGTCTTTTTCTCATTGGCTGGGACTACAAGGTCAGCTTGGTGACCTTGTAGTCCTGGACTACACAATAATTTCCCTTAATTTAGTATTATTTGGTGCAATAACCTAAAATTTTCACCAAACCTGGATCCCTATAAACTAGTTACCAAAATTAACTCCCTTTTGCTTTTGTAATTCTCAGAAGATGCGGTCAAGTCAAAGGATGATGATACAGTAAGAGCTACCCCGAATCATGTTCATGAAAAGTGGCAAATTGCATCAAATTCAGTGTAAGTGTGAAGCACGGGTTCTTTTAGATATTTAAAACATAAATTTGTTATTTACTTATTTCTTTAACATTTATTTTGTATTATTATCATTTTATTTTATGGGTTATGAATTCTGCAAATGATGAATCATGATTCCGGATCCTAGGTGGAGCTTAAAATATGAGGGAAAAAGACCATGAAGCCCACAAAGATGGTCTCGATCGATGGGGACCTCATCAATATTTGATGAATCATGATAATGAGATTTTGTGAAACCACTTTTTTCTATAGTGAATCAGTAGTGATCCAAGTAGACAAGATTGTTGTCACCTCAAAAAAAAAAAAAAAAAAAAAAAAAAAAAAGTAGACAAGATTGTCACGCACATAAAATTGATGGGTGATCAAAATCTTACCCCATTAAATGTTCTTCTGGCAATTCGTAATTTTTTAAGGGTAAAAAATAACAATAACAATTAATAATAATCAAATCTTAGCTCCAAAATTTGAGGGTCAATAAAAACCCAAATGACACCTTAGAGTTGGATTGACCTATCATACAAACATATCTCTCTCTTCTTTTGGTATAGAGTCACATATAGATCATGTACTAAATTAACGGCACAAGAAACTTGGACACATTGAAACTTAAGGTACCCACCCCAAAAAATTAACCAGAAAGTATTTAAAAGAATAATGTTAAAAAAGATACAAATAATTTATAATTTTTTATTTTGACTACATGTTATGACAAATTGTAATTTAAGTAACATCGTAATATGAATTCACCATATATTAACATTATGTAATAATCACGACAAGTTACCGCACGAATATGGCAAAAAAAAATGATGTTACTAAACTTATTTGAAAAGGCAGTGTGGGGACAAGCAATAAGAAAGGGAAGGAGAATGGGTAGGGTGTGCTTGACAATTGATGAGATAGGTGGGCTTTGCACGTGAGGAGATCGAGGGAGAAGGATGATGAGAAAGCAAAATCCTGAAAGTCCGTGGCATATACACGTGGTGATGAAACACAAGTACACAATTCAAGGTCTCGGTTAGCTTAATCAAATCCAAATAATAAACAAATAAAAAAAGCCGGATGAAGAGGAATATACCAAGCTAGGCTGAAGCTTTTGTTTCAGTTCAGACCCAAACCAAACCAATCCAACGAAGGGATTCCCACGCAACCTTTCATATATATTCATATCTCTCTCTCTCTCTCTCTCTGCTGGGTGGCTATTCCTGGTCAAACACGGTGATGATGATGGTTGAAACTCCGCATTATCATTACTATGGCTGCATATGCCAAATACTATTACTTCCACGTACTACTATTGTATTGTATTGTACAGTTATTATTTGCATTATTTACCCAAAAAAACACAACTGGCGCCGTTGCCTTTACGAATACTACATAACATTAATTCGTAGCTTAATGAGAAAGGGAATCCAAGGGCTTAAGTCATCACATAATTATCATATCCTTCATGCATCATGATATATGAGCTTCAAAATGGAACATATATAATATATAATATGGTATTTATTTCTATTGATTTACGAATGATATTGATGCTTAATTAACACATATCCAATTGTCATTTGCAATTGATCATGTGTTGTGCGTTGACAACATCTTTAATCTCTCTACCTCCCTCTGATCACATCTTAAATCTTAATATATATACTAATACTACTATGCATTCTTCCATTTGATGAACCTTCTCCCGCGGTTGGGTAGCCGCAACCATAAATACAATGCCTTTTGACCTGCTCTAACCCTCAATTTCTATGTATCATATTATTACTTATAAATTAGCCTAATTAATTAAGCTCAAAATTATTTAAAAGTTTACAATTGTTCATTTTATTTTATTTTGAATATGAGCTTAATTTGGTTTCATTATTAAATTACACTATATGCTTAATTTTGGGTTCTTTTTTTTTTTTTTTTTATCAACCAAGTTTTAATTTGTCTATGAGTTATTTGATTAGCTTAACTCATTCTTTTCCAAAATATATAGTAAAAATTACAATTTTTTTTAACCTTTTCACAAATCTATGCTTAAAATTAATAACTAAATTGTATTTAATTTTTTAAGCTAAAATTATGGTATTTAAGTTAATTAGATATAATGATTTTCATATATAAACTTATAGAAATTAGATTTACCAATCTTGAATTATTATTTTTAGTATGTACAATATAAATTACTATTTATTAATAAACTATAAATAATAATCTAATATCTTATTCAATTTTAAGTGTGTGTTTCGCAACACTTATTTTTGCCAACTTATTTTACTACTCAACTTATTTTTACTACTATTAATAGATCTCACTGCACTTTTTGGTAAGTCCCCATATACTATTTTAACTAACTTTTACCTTTGTCTACAAAACTCTCAGCAAAAATTTTTTAATTTCAGCAAAATAAGAGGATCCTAAACAGATCCTAAGTTTATATAAATATATGTTTATATTTTTATATGTAAATATATAAACACATAATATTTTAGATACTATAATTGGGCCTTGTACTCATGAACTTGATATGTTTAATAGTTTGAGCTTGACTTGTTTAATAATTGAGCCTAAACTTAAGTTTCAATTTGACTAATTTGCTAAATAAATGAACATAAATAAGATTTATTTTATTTTATATAAATCAAGTTGAGCTCAACTTATTATTTTTGATAATTTAATAGTTACAACTTACAATGAAAAAGAGAGGGATTATTTGAACTTAATTTGAATGTTTTCATTGGAAATGCCAAAATGTGACAATTAGTTAAGTTACAAGGCTTTTGACTGAGCTCAACTTATTCATAAATAGTTTTGATTCATTTACATCTTAATATGAATATATATATGTCTTAATCTATGCTAAACCACCAAGTCACGCATCCCTACTTCCTACATCTTGATAAAAAAATAAATTGATGAAATGGTTAATTTTTAGCAAATAAATAAATAAATAAGTAATAAAAAAATTTGAAGGGGTTAATATTACTATTATTAAAAAAAAAATTCATCCAATGTAACATAATTACAATCTAATATATATTTTCATGGGCAAGACTTAGGTACAATACTTAGGTGTTATTTCTTAGATTCCCCTTCAAGATTCTGTCATGTAGATTTTTTCTCATAGAATGGAAGTATATTTTTTAGTTAAATAGGCACATGGCTGAATCTTAAGAGGGAAAAACTAAGAAACAGCATGTACCTAAGTTTTGTCCTATTTGCATATACACGGGACAAAAGATGTGATCCTCTTGCCTGTTGGGAATGAAAAATTCTACTAATCTAACCCATGAAGCATAAGTAGAACACTTGGCAACTTGTATTAGGAAAGTAAATTACAACACAACACTTGGCAACTTGTATTAGAAATATTAGTGATTAACCCGTGCGATGTATGGTAAAAGTTTTAAATTTATACATTCATTCACATGTCTCATGCATGTAATTATATTCAATATTATACTGGGTTTTAGTTAGCATTGAAGGTTGAATAAGAGATTTGGAATTCAATCCTCGTCTACACTAAAAACCGATTAGTATCATGGTCTGATGATAAAGAACTATTATTAGGAGCAGACGTTATAGGTTGAAACTTCCAAAAAAAAAATATTCAATATTATAAATACAAATCCTTAGTCTCACATTTTTTTTTTATTCTACCGAACACAACATATCATGTTTCTTTTTTTCTATTTTTATATATTTTTATAAGAAAAATCAAATAAACACACGGTAGGTTGTTATTGACAAAGAATTTATATTCCAATATTGCATTATAACCGCATGGATTGCATCTGTCTAATACATCCCAAAGAAAAATAAAATAATTACAATATTTTTAATATCAAATTGACATTTAAATAGTATATTTTATAGCCAAAATAAGTTGAATTCTTTACTTTTTTTTTTAATATAATTTGGTTGAAGCTCCTAAGAAGACAGTCCAAAAGATATACAACACTCCAAATAATACTAAAGAATAAAATACTTATATATGCAAACATTTAAGCAATTGTACTGAAGCTCATTACTTTGTTAGAGCATCCTCATTAGTAAAGCCATAAATTTAGTAATTTGGCTCTACCAAAAGCTATTTTATCTATTTTATCATTTTACTTTACAAAATACCCAACATTAGTAATTTTATTTTAACTTTTAGCATAATAAAATAATATAAACAATACAATAAAATAATAAAAAACAAACACCTTAGCCACCTCCACCAACGGCCATAGCCACCTCCACCACTCTACTTTGGCAACCACAACACAATGCAGAAGAAAAAAAAAAAACCACAATTATAATCATTGCAATATTTTAAAATATTGGCGATGATTAAAATATTTTAAAATCTTCGATGATGATTCTTCTAAAATTTATTCAAACCTTTAATAATAGATTTTCAATTGAAATAAAAATAAAAATTTCCAGAACTTTGGCAGTAGAGTTTCACCTGGAATATTAATAAGCTTAGTAATTTTTAAGGGCTTGGCTTATCTCTATTATTTTTTTAACTAGAATCTTCTTTTATTTTAATGAGAAACTACTACATCACTCATTAACTAAATAAAAGGTAGAGATTAAACCACTACCACTTGATATTGTATATTTAAAATAAAATGAGATATCTAGTTACAAAAGTACTGTAAATAAGCCAAATCCAATTTTTAAATGCGCTCATAGTGCGGTAAGGACTCTTTTGTTTTATGAATTGTTATGCGGAGAGAGAGAGAGAGAGAGAGAGAGAGAGCATCCCTTTGAGCAACTACAATGTATACAACGCAACTTTAATTTTTCAAACCTTAGTGATAGAATTTTAATTTAAATAGTAAGTTGAACTTGTTAACATTTTTCGTAATAGAGTTTTATCTAGAGTATAATTAGATTAATAATTTTTTGCTATAAGTAATAAAAAATTTATTGCAATAAAAAAACAGACCCAAGAACACAGGAAATCTATTGTGGGTGTAATACAATTAAGATCCCAAAAAACAATGGTCAAACAAAATAAGAAAGAGAAGAAAAAGAAGAAGTTTGTAAAGCTAAGCTCCACTTGAGTAAAGAATGGATGAAGAAAGACTTAATCTTGACAATAGAACGTTCACATCCCTCAATACATTTAGCGCTCTGTTCCTTCAATGTAGCAGAGACCTCTAGAAAGCTATATCGTGATGATAGCTGAAATTGCCCTGCCAAGAAGCAAACAACTCATTGACCCTTGGCGGCATAACCCAATGAATACCAAACAACCTAAACACCATTGTCCACAACTCATATGCTATAGGACATTGAAGAAGAAGGTAATCTATTGCTTCCCCAAACCGTTTGCACATACAACAATAGTTTATCACAAAAATTCTTTATTTCCGAAGATTATCTATATAATTAAAATCTTACCCAAAGTAGCAGACCATGAAAAGAACGCCATCCTAGGAGGGACCTTCGCTTGCCAAACTGTTTTCCAAGAGAATGGCATGACATTAGAAAGGGATAGCTGGCTTCCAACAACTTTTGTCTAAACCATTGCCCTACACAGACGTTGAATAAATCATGTCCATAAATAAGGCCAAAGATTCTAATTCCCAATCTTGCACTCAACGAAAAAATTGAACATCCTAGTGAAGCCTACCATCAGAGAAACCCATAACATTCGCTCTCTTTAGACCAACTAATGTTGTAAAGTTCTCTGGAAAAGCCTCATTGAGGGGACAGTCCCCGCGCTCCACTCATCCTGCCAGAACAATCACATGTAGGATGCAACTAATATTATATATTGCATGATAATATGATATCATGTATGAAATTTCATGAAATCTTAGTAAGCACTATGAAACAAAAGATTAGAATGATTGTGACACAATAGTTGCATTGCATCAAATAAAGGATCTCTTTGGAAGACCTCCTAATGCCTAAGGAGTTGCATCAATTAAAAGGCCCATTCGGATTGAAAAAGGAATTTTTGTTGAGAGTCCATCTTAGTCATTTGGCACTCAATGGTTCAAGTTTTATTACAATAATTACAAACTTACATGTAGGGTAAGAATTTACTTAATAAAAGGATTAGGATTAGTTTGAATTTGAGCTCTCATTTTTATAAAAAGGCTCCTAACTCTTTTCCTGCAATGTAATTAGACTACAACTCAAACTGATTCCCTTGAAATCTGCCATACCGGGAGTATTATGTAAGCTGGATTTAGAGGAGGCCCATGATTACATCAATTGGAATTTCCTTATACATATGCTGAAAGCCTGAAACAATGTGGCTTTACTAAAAAAAATGGAGCTGATGGATTTATACTTGTATATCTACAGTTAGATTCTTTGTTTTGGTAAATGTAGCATAGTATTATATGGAACTCTGCAACTTTGACAGCCAATGATGTCGAATTAAGGAAAGCATATTCACCAGCCAATAAATGCCTGTGACATTCCTTCAGGAAGTGCTCGGGGGATAAATCTAGTAGTAGTTGGCTGGGCATTGAGTTCTAGGAATTTTACCATTTGAACAGAGCTAACCAGACCCTGGAGGCAAAATTTGAGTTGGTATATGGTGAGATAATTCTTTGCAAAAAGCACATAGTTAGAGAAATACCATACCATTTCATAAGCATTTGGAATCCAGTAGGAAAATCCATCATTATCCTCTGTCATTCATTTAACACTGCATCTACGAATTTATGACCAAAAAGCTGATAAAAGGCACTAAATTATTACTGCATCAGAACATACTAATATTAACAGCACTCACAGACATCTTAAAAAAATAAAAAATAAAAGCACAGAAAAAACATTTAATCTACTAAAGAGCATATTCAAGAATTATAACCTCCTCAAAGTATCAGTCATGTTGCCCAAGACAAAGAACAATTCACATCACAATATGTTTAAATCAAATTGAAGCAGTAACTTTCAGTTAATTGGTTAAAGGAATGCAAAACCTGAAATCTGAGTACTTAAACCTAGATCTGCACCCAAGTCACAAATAAAAGATCAAATATATAAATATGTTGGTTCCCCCTAAAATAATATCTACATAATTTAGGAGTTATAAAATTTAGATGGCATCAAAACTACTGATTTCACCGGTTTCTAACACAACCAGAAGTCCAATTTATATAAGAAGGCTACATAAGAGTTATAAAACCTATTAAGCTAAAAGAAAAAGATGTAATAACAATGATACAAGGTCAACTATGATCTATGGTACTAAATGTTAGGCTATTATGAAGCAACATATTCACAAAAAGAGTCAAACTAAAATAAGAATGTTAATATGGATGAATATAACTTTACGGAAAAATAGGTTACAAAATATAAAAATTTTGTTGAAAGACAAGGGTAACTCCAATTGATGAATGACTGACCTTGGTTAATCTGCGATTGTGAGGATCCATAGCTAATCCAAAAGTTGTTCGCTTTTTTATTAATGACCCTAAAACGAAATGTACATAATTGGAGAAAAGTTCAAATTGTCCACATCATACATAATTGGGTCCTTGAACATTTGGAATTTATTTAGTTCAGTTATGTTTGAAACATAGACTAAATGTGCAACTTCTCAAAAAATTCTGAGCAACCAAAAACACTAATAGAAGTTGAAAGAAGTAACTCAGGGCCGACGGAGGAGGAGTCTCCTTCCACCACCGCTGACGACGACGAAAAAGAAGAAGAAGAAGACAAGGCTTTAAGTAGGGACCACCAACCACCACCTTTTATGATGATAGTTTGAACACCGCATGAGTCACATTTCTTCTTCTTCTTTTTCTTTTTTGTTTGGATACCGGGAAGAGTACATTGGTTTGGGTTTTGATGTGTTAGAACTGGGCTGGGCTATGTGTTGGATTTAGTTGAAAATTCAAAATAGTAATATAACTTATATGAGATGATTTATCAGGCAAAAATGGCCCATTACCATCAATTTTCAAAATAATTTGCCCAGAAATACTGTTTCCAAACTATATAGCAATATACCACTTTTTTAGGTACTCGAGCTTGCCAAGCTCGAGTACCATGTTTTTTTAATCCACTATCGCCCCATATTCAAGGAGCCCTATAGTGGCGTTTTTAAGCCCTATAGTGACGTTTTCGGGCCCTATAGCGGCGTTTTCCTGCAAAATTTTTTTATAAGTCCCCATAACAGGTTCAAGGGGCCCTATAATGGCGTTTTTAAGCCCTATAGTGACGTTTTCGGGCCCTATAGCGGCGTTTTCCTGCAAAATTTTTTTTATAAAGTCCCATAACAGGTTCAAGGGGCCCTATAGTGGCGTTTTTAAGCCCTATAGTGACGTTTTTGGGCCCTATAGCGGCGTTTTCCTGCAAAATTTTTTTGTAAGTCCCATAACTGGTTCAAGGGCCCCTATAGTGGCGTTTTTAAGCCCTATAGTGACGTTTTCGGGCCCTATAGCGGCGTTTTCCTGCAAAATTTTTTTTATAAAGTCCCCATAACAGGTTCAAGGGGCCCTATAGTGGCGTTTTTAAGCCCTATAGTGACGTTTTTGGGCCCTATAGCAGCGTTTTCCTGCAAAATTTTTTTGTAAGTCCCCATAACTGGTTCAAGGGCCCCTATAGTGGCGTTTTTTGGCCCGAAAACGTCACTATAGGGCTTAAAAACGCCACTATAGGGTTCCTTGAATATAGGGCGATAGTGGATTAAAAAAACATAGTACTCGAGCTTGGCAAGCTCGAGTACCTAAAAAAGTGGTATATTGCTATATAGTTTGGAAACAGTGTTTCTGGGCAAATTATTTTGAAAATTGATGGTAATGGGCCATTTTTGCCTGATTTATCATGTGCTTTGATGTTGTCTCGGGTAGATATGGGCCTTTATGGGAAAAGCCACTTTATATGAATATATTCTGTGAGCTTTGAAACTTTGCTTATACTCTTCCATATAGTGATGTTGTGGGTCATGAGCCTAATTGATCAAGTATAGGATCCATGTAATAAAATATGGTTTTTTTGGGGTTTAAATGAGATTTAAACAAAATTCATGATAACGTTGCTGTAGCATGAGTTGCCAATAAAATAGTACCATGTGGTTTTTGTTTGGCATAATTAATTTTGTTAACTTATTTTACTATTTAGCTTATTTTTGCTACTATTCATGGATCTTACTGCACTTTTTGATACTATTCATGTATCTTACTATACTATTTCAACTAACTTTTACCTTTATTTACAGAAATTTCAGCAAAAAGTTTTCAGTTTCAATAAAATAAGCGAATTCCAAACAGACTCATGATGTGAAATTTTTTTTTCTCAACAATAGTTAATTGAAGTTCAATTTGTTACAAGCATAGTTATTAAACCTAGACCAAACATTGACCAGGTCTATGAGCCAGGTCATGAGTCATTGGTTCAACTAGTAGGAATGGTCAAACCGCATGGTCAAATAAAAAGATTTTAAAAAAAAAATTTTGAAGAGGAAAAAAGATTTTTTTAAAAATTTTTTGAAGAGGAAAAAAGATTTTAAAAATTAAATATCTATAAAAATAAGTTTGAGAAATCATAACATGAATATGTAAATTAAAAAAGAAGGAAGGTATATGCCAAAATTAAACTTGCCATTATAATTCAAAATCAAGGTTTCACAAGCAACAGTATTAGAAATTCTATAAAATTCACAAGCAAAATAAACAAATGTCATAAGATTGCAACAAAGTTTTTGCTAAATTAAATCTTGTTACATGTCTTGAAATTTTGTATATTAAAAAAAGGAAAATTTCAAACTACATAAACAAAAGAAGAAAAAAAAAAAAGGGTTAAAGGCTTAAACTTAAAGTAATAAACAAATAAAGCACAAAAAGAAGTAAACAAAAAAGAACAAAAAAAAAAAAAAGTGTTTAAAAAATAAACTATATAACATATACTCACATACTTATACCTACATGGTAATTGGCTACGTAAAACTGAAAAGTGCATTTTTTTAAAAAAAATTTCTTAAGGTTTTCTCTTATTTAAATTATCATATATCATACATTAAATAGAAAAAATTCAATAAAGTGGACGTATTAATGTAATTTTACATAATTCACAAACCCAATTGGGTTATTAAAATCTAGCCTAATCACACAGTTTGCTTAAAACCTCATGGGTTTTACTAGTTTTGACTAGGTCTTGTGCACATCCTATCCAATTGATGACCCAAACCGGTCAATGTGCCAGGTCACAAGGTTACCAGTCTAACTGATCAGCTGGGTTTAATAACACTAGCTGTGATCCTCTGTATTAGAAAAGTAAATTACAACATAGCACTTTGGCAACATATTGAGCTACAACCAACTACTTATTGCATTTAAAATTCATCTCCTTAATAACTGGAACAGTGGACTTTTAAGCAGAGGGTGGGTATAGAAAGAAAACAGTATAACCACTGGATAGAACCTCAGAACACACAACTCTCTTTTATGTCACATAATTCATTGTGGTTTAGTGAAATGACTCCAAAAACAGCACAAGGAGGTTTCAATGCAGGCTTTCATGAAAAGGTTCCACAAGGCTTCCATTGCTTTACTGCTGTCCTCAGTGGATCTGGGACTATAGCAGACCATGAGATCAAATCTGGCAAAGGTCCTGTGAGTGCAAGATAATTTTCACCTTCACTGTTTGGCTTTCTCTTCCAGCTTAACTGTCATTCAAATTTCAAACTGTTAGTTTTCTTCTGTCTTAGGGGCACTGGACAATAATAACAAGAAACTCAAAACTTACAGAAAAGGAAAAGCGCATCACAATTTAATACATGCTCCTTTATAATCAATGTTTACAATCTATTGGATGATTAGTCAGACTATGCAAGCTAGGAATGTCTCACTGACACCAGCTTGAGCAAGAAGCTGCAAGCATTACTCCCCTGTCACAATTGGATTAAATTCATAACTTCAACAATATGATATGAGAATTATGAGTAATGAAGAACCCTACAAAAATCTTATTATGTCTGCCCCTGTCCACATGCCTAGCCCATTGAAGCTTGATATTCTTGTTTGAGAAGTCCTGAGTCCTATTAGTCTAAATTACTTAAGGTGTCTTCAAGAATCCTATTCTTCTGTCCTGCATCATTTTTATCACTAAATCCACTCCATTACCTTCGTTAATGAGACAAAAATTATTCTGAGTATCATCTCTGATCCACCCTTAACAGTCATCAAGCAAACCACCAAAGGTTCAGTTTTGATAATTACTAGCCATCAGCTAACCATTGATTCTCCATTCTCTATAGATTCTCTACTGTTCTAATCAAGTATCAACCTATTATTAGCTTCTTAAGTGAAATTATGCTATTATCAAACAACGCATAAGATGGTCCACAATTAGAGTCTAAGAGTCATATCTACAGCCACTAAAACAAAGATCACATTTTCTTTTATTTGTTGGCCCCGCAGCAAAGGGCCTGTTTGAGTGTCCAAAGAAAATTAAAATGTTTTATTGTGTTTTGCATACAATTTTATGAAAGGATTAAGATTTTCAACCATCAAAGATTACCTTTTCTACCATTTCTGAACACTAAATTGGCCAGGCAGCAAAGGGCCAGTTTGAACGTCCATTGAAATTAAAATGTTTTATTGTGTTTTGCATACAATTTTATGAAAGGTTTAAGAGTTTCAACTTTCAACCATCACTAAGTGCAACGGTTGGAAAAAAAAAAAAAAAAATCTGTAACGGGCATTTTATGTGTTTGCAAAATATGATTGGAACCATTGAAATTGAATAACACTGGACAACTGAACATATCCTAAATTCCTTTCTGAACTTTCTCTTCAATGCTCTGTAAAAGTTGCTCATCCTTTTGGATTTATTTTGTAATACTACTATGTATTTCTTGAAAATGATGCAGCAATGTTGGTTCACAAATGAACATAATATTTTCATGAAAGAATCCCTACTTTTCCAGGAAATGCTTTGGATAGTGCCTTGATAGTATAATTTTGCACCCAGGTACCATCAATTGAAGAATTTTTGGGATGAACCACTCCATCAATAACATCAGCTTCTTCATCAATGCCACCGCAGTTCACCATGAGACGACCATTTGGCATTAATCTATCATTCAATTCTAACCAGGTTTGAACCTGTCAAAAATCAGAAAGCAAGGAAAAATCAACAAAGAAATAGTCAAGCAGTGTTTGTGGATGACAGCAGAGAGTGTGTAGAACCTTGGATCAAAGGACAAGATGATTACAGTGAAGTGCATTAACAATTGAAGAGATGATTGAAACTTTTAACAAATTTAAATTTAAAACAGCACTTGTACTGTGTTGGAGAACTTTTGAACAGGAAATATCAAAGACCATGGCACCATGTCATTATGTCAAAAGCCAAGTCCCAACCCTTCATGTAAAAAAGTGAGATACAAACCTCTTGCAACTGCGGCAATACTTTTCCACCAGAAAACAAGTCAACGACAATGCCTGATATCATTTCAAGTGCAACTTAGTGAGACAAAGGGGAGCGAAGTACAACTAAAAGCCATCCTTGTGAAAAGGAAGAAATGAGTTAGTAAAAGGAGGCATTTCCTAGGGATTGAAGTGCAATGAAATTAGATGACAAAAACTATAAGAATTGAAACAATAATCATGCTTCTCCTTTTTTGTTTTGTTTTGTTTTTTTCAAAAAGATAAGTAGAGAAGTCCACCAAGAGACTAACAAGACCCACAACCCATCCAGAAGTACCCCAAAACATAAATCTAGTTCCAAAATTTAAACCATCCAAAAAGTCCTAAAAAGAAACAGGAAATGAAATAGGTAATACAAAAGCAATGCAGAAAGGAATCTCACCAGCAAACCTTCCAGAAGCATTAACTGACTTTGAAAGGGCATCCCCAATACGAACATTAAGAATGCCACCAGCTACAGTGCGTTTCTCAAGATCCGAAAGCCCAAGATATTCTCTCGATTTCTCAATCAACTAGAAGAGAAAAATTATGAGCTATGGATGCAGTCAACCCGGGAACCAAAAGCTTTCAAGCATTTAACTAATGCAGATATGCTATCAGTGTAAGAAAAAAATTGGATTAAAACCACTGTAATAACATCCAATGTAAGTATTATTGCTAATATGTTTTTTAAACCATGTTACTTAGTAGGAAAGCAGCATATAGTGCTCCTATTTGATCCTATAGCTAGGAGAAAAAACTTTCTTCAAAGCTCATAGAAAACTAGAAAATCCAAACCATTATAAGCCTCTGAAATGATTATAACTTTCCTTCCACCATTACTGTGCTTCATAATTGCAATATAATAGCCGATATTATACTTGCACCTTTACTAAGTGCTTAGCAATAAATAGAGGGCCCTATAAAATCTCAAAGTTGCTGCACAATGTGTTTTCATATCCTACGATAAATAAATTCCCATGGAATATAAATTTCAAATTAAGATTGCTAATTGAAATAGGCTCATTAAGCTTTTTTCTTACTTTTTAGACATTACTACAATAGACTATGAAATAGTGAAGCTGCAACAATACATGTTAAATTATTTATTATCCCAAAAATTTAAGCTATGAGATATGATAAATTTAATCATTTAACCACATATTTCTAACAATCTCCCTCACATGTGGGCTCAAAATACCTTTTAATAGGTGAGGCCCAACACGTGAGAATTTAAATGGAAGGTAGAGTAGAAAGGACAATGATCGAACTTAGGACTTTTTGCTTTGATACCATTTTAAATTACTGATTGTCCCAAAAGCTTAAGTTATTGGGAATCCTAATTCTTCTAACAATACAGAAGCAGCTTCAAACATTGTGCACAAACAGTCAACACTGCATATACTCTTGAGAGAAGTTCTATGATGTATTGTTCATTTCATTATTTTTAAAAAAATACCCTAGTAGGAAGAACTAGGTGATTCCCTCTTAGTACTAAAACCTTCTTGAGTTTTTCATATGACAATAGATCAAGAGACCAATAAGTTTTAGAGGTTCATAGATATATGGTGTATGTCAGTGGATGCACTTTATTAAGATATTGACATTTTAAGAGAATTCAGGCCAATGCTTCTCAAATCAGAATTTCTGGGTGGTATAACTAGCACATTGTGAGAGGTTTTTTGTGGGATTCCTTTAAAAGATTAGTTGATCAATGTAATTTCTGGGATCTTCGAGCTTGAAGTTGGTCCCAGATCTTTATAATATATATAGCCTTAAGAAATTTAAATTATTAAGTTGAGTGGTCTTTGGGATCTCAAAATTTTGAAGTGCATTACTGATAGTTAGTAATTGCAAAACCAACAGTGTCCCATATTTCTTTATTAATTAAAAAATCCAACATCTCTACATCCTACAGAAAATAACTACAAAAACAATAACCACCACAGCACAATCAAAGACAAAAAAATAATTTACTAGGAAGAAAGCAAATTATGATGGAAATCATTATTTAAAAAAAAAAATATATTTGTATAAATCTATTGGACAAGATACTTAATGTACCCTACAATTTCATCAATCTCCCAGCCTTCAAGTTGCAATGATGGCCACAAGTCAAGCATTAGACGAGCAGTAGTTCCGCCACCCTGACACAATTAGAATAATATTTCATTCATGAAATAACAAGTTTGGTTCAGAAAGATATATATATATATATATATATATATATATATATATATATTACAATAATCTCAAAGAAGATATCCACATTATTCCAAAGAGTTACCAAACCAAAGATAGCAATGGGACCTTTTGGGACAATAGCCGGCAAGCTAGCAAACTCATCCTGTATAATGCAACACATTCAAAGAACCCATCAATGGAAAGGAATTTTATTTTTCAATTAAAAGACATGCACACACACACAAAAGCACACATAAATGTTTGCACAGAAAGTGAGGGTAAACGAGCAGGATGTAACTTCCTCATGGCTGTATTCTTTATTTCTCCAAGTACAAAGAATTTGAGAAAAATAATCAGGTAGTGATAACCTTAACATAAAATTAAACATTTGAATGATTTTTAACATCGAATGGACAGCTGAGATTGGTAGTATAATATAATATTTTTTTTTCTGGTGGGTGGAGTTGTGTATCTGTGAATTACTCATAGGGATGGGTCCAAGGGGCCCTGCCTTGGTCAGGTTCCATGTCATTAAAAAAAAAAAATCCATTGCCCTCTAAAAAGTTGTAAAAAGCTTATCGTACATTTTTTTTGTTATGAGAATTCTTAGTGTCTTATCAGATGAATAGATCCCAAAGATCATAAAATACAATATTCTTCTTGAAATTTTGAGGCTACTCTAAAGGATGCATGGAGTGGCATCAAACACCAGAAAAAAGCTTTTTTTTTCCCTTAACTTCCCAAGGAAAACACATCAGTTAAGGAAGAAAACCATGTAAATGAACCAGTCACTTATCGTCTACATGGCAAAGTTAAAGACTCTGCCACATCATACAATAACAGGAAAACTTCACGACATGGAAAGCAGGACTCAGAGCATGTGGTGTCAAGAGGAAACATAAGTAGTAGGAACTCTATAACTTAAGATAATTAATTAGTCATTGTGGATTCTCTCTCTCACATCCTATACTCTTTTTCCCCCTTTTTATTTATTAGTAAGTTTGAAGGATGAAATTTACACAATTCTCTTTTCACCCACTCTTCATGACCTTCATGAGATATTGTATCAACCGAAAGGGGAACTATCTTTGTGCAGACAAGTAAGCATGGTTGCCTGGTGACAGTAGTTGACTAGTTTCTGGTTATTATTTAGTGTACACTCCTATCTACTTTGTTTGGCAGATAACACCTTGGGAAGATTCCAATAGAGGAGTTAATATAATATATCGGGGCACCACTTGACCCAAAAGCTATAGCCAATGGACCCAATTATGTTATTAACTACTCACTCTTGTCATTATTATCCAATATGAGACTTTACTACTTAAAAAACCACATCACTCACTTGTGGATATGCCAACATGCTTAATAGCATTATTGGCAAAAAATTAGGTGAATTTCTAATTGGAAAGTCAAAAAACAACAGAAACAAGTACATTGTCCACTCCCTTCCACCTTCTCAAGTACCAATTTGCTAGAAGCCTAGAAGAGACATGAGATCTGATTAGTAGTAGACATGCTCAAGAAAAATTACATCAATGAAGCCAAAAGTTATCTTAAAGCATATTTCAATCCTATTCATCTTCTCTCTCTTGCTGAAGCCTCAAGAAAATCCAGTGAAAGCCTTAGGATCCAGCTCATCACTCTTGAGAGAAATATATTTCAAATAAAAGTATTGAGACCAAGCAGGTTATGAGAGATAAGACAAAAGACAAAATCTCCACAAAAGGTACTCTAGTGCAAGAGAATTATAACGTTCATTGTGCTCTTCACCAGATGGTACTAAGAACTACTTTCCCCTCTACTATTCAAACTAGAATTTTTGTTCAATTGTGAGATTATGATACGACATTGGGGAAACAATTGGCGAAACCCATATATCAAATTTGAAAGACAAAAGGTTAAGATATTTTATTACAAAACGAAAAAGAAAAATAAATAAATAAAAGGATAAACAATAACCTCATCAGCACACTACTAAACAACAATTATACTAATTGCTTAAGATGCCAAGAGTACATAGGAAATTGATTGAAAGAAAAAATATGCATATCCAACTTATTGACATTAGTACTCTCACACTGCCTGCTATATGTAAGAGGCTTATGAGTTATGACCACTAAATACCACTTCAATACCGAGCTCAGAAAAAGGAATATCATGAATATTTTTGTCAACAATAAAACCAAAAGTAGGACACAATCTAATAATTTGCATAATTCATTAAATTAATATGCTTAATTGGCAGCAATTATCTGGTTCAATTATCATATACAAGCAAATAAAGGAAATAATAAAGAAAGAGAAAAGCTTGACATACCCAATAGGAACCAGTCCATTTCTGGTCCTTGTAAAGAATGCTATGAACATTATCTGCATGCATCAACATAAAGAAAACACAAAAAGACAACTGGGTCAGAAGTGAACTCAAAGAGTAGGGGTGAGTGAAGTTGTTTTAATAACTAGACTTTTATTATGAGAGAGTTTACGAGTAGCGTCGAGAAGCAGCATCCTGGAATTTGGAGTATCGAGAATTAAAATGTCGTTGAATTGGCTTCTTATTGCTGTCACTAATTGAAACTCTTCTTCTTCTTCTTCTTCTTCCTCTTCTTCCTCTTGTTTTTGACTTTGTTGTTGGGGCCATGAAGAAGAACCAGCCTGGGACTTTGTTGCTTGGCTCTTTAGTTTTGGAGTACATGATGATGATGTTGTAGTTATAGTTGGAGAGCTCCATAATGATAATACTAGTTGTTTTGAAATGGAATTGGAAAAGACATAGTTGGAGTTGGTGAGTAAAGAGAAGCTTGACCCATTTCCCTTTCCTTGGCTGAGGCTGATATTGATGATTGGGTGAAGAGGCTGAAAACCCCTCAAACACAATACATATCCTGACATTGAGATACAGTCACTGAACAAAGTACAAGACACGGCAGATTCGGCAGTAGAGTTTGTTATCCTTTACATGGACATTCCCAGCACAAAAGCCCTATCCAGAACTACTGTTCTGTTATACACGGCTGCTCCTGCCTAAATGCAAAAAACAAAATGCAAAAAACAAGATGAAGGGCTCTTAACGTCACATAATATTTATGTTCGGTAGTATCTAAGCTGAAGTATAGTAGTTACTGGTCGCTATAGGTGGCAAATGGGCGGGTTGAGTCATAAATGGGTTGGGTCATAGATGGGTTAGATGTATAATTATCCATTTATCCATTTATAATCCGTTTATATATAAATTAATTATCCATTACCAACCCAACTCATTTAATTAGTAACCCACTCATTTAACCCAATATGACCCAAATACCTCTAAAACTACTTGAATACCCTCTTGACCTCCAAAATACCCATAAATACCTAAAATGATGCAAATACCCCTAATCTTCCAAAATTACCAATATACCCTTGGACATCCAAAATTATCCCCAAAATCTCTAAAATTAGTAAAATACCCATAAAACCTCTAAAATGACCAAAATACCCTTGATATCTCTAAAATCACCAAATATGCTTAAAAACCACTAAAATGACCAAAATACCCCCTGAAACCCAAAAAATGACCAAAATACCCCCAAAACTCAAAAAATGACCAAAATACCCCGAAACCTAAAAATTACCAAAATACCCCCTCAAAACCTAAAAATGATCAAAATACCTCTAAAACCAAAAAATGACAAAAAAATACCCCAAAACCCAAAAAATGACCAAAATACCCTCAAAACCCAAAAAAATGACCAAAATACCATCAAAACCTAAAAATGACCAAAATACCTTCGAAACCCAAAAAATGACCAAAATTTCCCCTAAAACCCAAAAAAAAGACCAAAATACCCCCTAAAACCTAAAAATTACCAAAATACCCTTGAAACCCAAAAAATTACCAAAATACCCCCGAAACCCAAAAAATGGCCAAAATACCTCAGAAACCCAAAAAATGACCAAAATACCCTGAAACCTAAAAAATTACCAAAATACCCCAAACAAAAATCGACCAAAATACCCCCAAAACCTAAAAATCACCAAAATACCCTCGAAACCCAAAAAATTACCAAAATACCCCCAAAACCTCAAAAAATACCAAAATACCCCCGAAACTCAAAAAATACCAAATACCCTTAAAACCAAAAAATGACCGAAATACCCTCGAAACCTAAAAATGACCAAAATACCATGAAACATAAAAATTATCGACATACCCCAAAACCTAAAAATAACCAAAATACTTCAACCCTAGAAATTTATCGAAATAACCCTAAAACTAAAAGATGATGAGAAATGCCCTCGTAACCTAAAAATGGCTAAAATACCCTTAGAATCTAAAAGATGATCAAAATAACCTCGAAACCTAAAAATTACCGAAATTCCCTCAAAACCTATAAAATGAATGAAAGACTCTTAGAACCTTTAATTTGTCAAAAATATTCTTGAAACATCCAAAATACCCTGAAACCTCTATTTTGGTAATTTTAGATGTTTCTGGTGTATTTTGGTCATCTTACATGTTTAGGGGCATTTTGGTCATAATTTGGGTTTTAGGGGTTTTTATCGATAATTTTTTTAGGTTTTGGGGTTATTTTGGTTATTTTTTTAGGGTTTTGGGGGTATTTGATCATTTTTAGGTTTCAGTGGTATTTTGATAATTTTTAGGTTTCTGGGGTATTTCAGTTATTTTTTAGGTTTTAGAGGTATTTCGGTCATTTTTTAGGTTCATGGAGTATTTTGGTAATTTTTTAGGTTTAGGGTGTATTTTGGTAATTGTTAGGTTTTGGGGGTATTTTGGTCATTTTTTTTAGGTTTTTGGGGTATTTTGGTCATTGTTTTAGGCTTTGGGGTTATTTTAGTCATTTTTTAGGTCTTGGGGTATTTTAATCATTTTATAGGTTTTGAGGTATATTGGTCATTTTTAGGTTTTGGGAGTATTTTTGGTAATTTTAAGGTTTCAAAGGTATTTCGGTCATTTTTAAGGTTTAGGGGTAATTTGGTCATTTTTAGGTTTAGGAAGCATTTTGGTCATTTTTTGGGTTTTTAGGGTATTTTGGTAATTTTTGGGTTTTAGGATATTTTGGACATTTTAGAGGTTTTGGGGGTATTTTGCTCATTTTAGATGTTTTGGAGGTATTTTTCTCATTTTGTGGGTTTTGGGGGTATTTTGGTCATTTTTTGGGTTTTGAGGGTATTTTGGTTAGTTTTTGGGTTTTGGGGATATTTTGGACGAGGTTTTGAGCGGACTAACATTATTCAGCCTTTCTATTTTGTAAGTTAGACAACGTTTGAAACAATTTTAGAAAATAGCATCTCGAGTTTCAAAAAATCGAGATCCACTTAAAAAACTCGACCTACAAAGACTCGCGTTCTGAGTGGGAAAATGCCACATAGATCTCGAGTCTTTAAGACTCGAGTTTTATACAAAAAATTTCACCTATAGTGGCGTTTTTAAGCCTTACAGTGACGTTTTAAATCGCTATAGCGGCGTTTTCTCGCAAAAATTTTTTTGTAAGTACCAGGTTTAGGGTGCCCTATAGTGGCGTTTTTAATCCCTATAGTGACGTTTTAAAGCCATATAGTGGCGTTTTTTGCAATTTATGGAAATCGAGTCTCTAAAACTCAATTTTCAAGCGCAATTTTTTTCTCCAAATCGAGACTTAAAAACTCGAGTTCCATCCGGAACTCGAGTTTTAGATACTTGAGATGTTATTTTTCAAAATTGTTTTGAAATATGACAATTAACTAATTTTTTTAATATTTATTGTTATTTAAAAAAAAAAATTTATTTTGGACATTTGAGAGGTTTTGGGGGGTATTTTGCTCATTTTAGAGATTTTGGAGGTATTTTGGTCATTTTGTGGGTTTTGGGGGTATTTTGGTCATTTTTTTGGGCTTTGGGGAATTTTGGTCATTTTTGGGTTTTGAGGGTATTTTTGTCATTTTTGGGTTTTGGAGGTATTTTGGTCATTTTTAGGTTTTAGGGTATTTTGGTCATTTTTGGGTTTCAGAGGTATTTTGGTCATATTTTGGGTTTTGGGAGTATTTTGGTCATTTTTGGGTTTTAGGGGTATTTTGGTTATTTTTGGGTTTTGGAGGTATTTTGGTCATTTTTAGGTTTTGGGTATTTTGGTCATTTTTTTGGGTTTTGGTGGTATTTTAGTAATTTTTAGGTTTTAGGGTATTTTGGTCATTTTTGGGTTTTGAGGTATTTTGGTCATTTTTGGATTTTGGGGATATTTTGGTAATTTTTAGGTTTCGGGGTATTTTGGTCATTTCTTTGGGTTTCGGGGATATTTTGGTCATTTTCTTGGTTTTTGGGGTATTTTGGTAATTTTTAGGTTTTGGGAGGTATTTTGGTCATTTTTTGGGTTTTAGGGGTATTTTGGTCATTTTTTGGGTTTTGGTAGTATTTTAGTCATTTTTAACTTTTAGGGGTATTTTAATCATTTTCTAGAAATTTAGATTTTATGTTGTTTATTTAAATTTTAGATGGGTTTAGTGGATATTAGTGGGATTATCCATTTAGACCCATCTAATTAAATAACCAAATGGGTCTTTACCCATTTAACCCAAATATTCAAATGGGTTGGGTTAAAACTTATCCAAATAAGGTGGGTAATGGGTGGGTTCATGAATATGGATAAAAATTGCCACCTCTCTTGGTCGCTAATTCGTGCTATGCACGAAATATATTTCACTTTGCTTAAAATAAAATTTAAAATGAAAAAACATCATAACTTATCAAGATAAACATAAAATATACAATATTCATCGCAAAATGTTATTTGAGAATAAAATTACCATCAAAATGATATAAAGAAAAATTTCATGTCCAAACAACTCATCAAGGTGGAATTTGGTTATTACTAAGATCCTATATGTAATTACCGAGAAAGATACATGTCAATTTTGATCTTCATTCTCTTTTTGCATAGTAGTTACTACTTTTAACTTCTATGTAAAATTTTGCTTTAACTCAATTGTTATCTTGAGATAAATCTATAGTTATCTCATCTTTACTATTGGTACTCATCCCATGTCTATCGTCATTGTAACCGTAAAACATAAAATCATACCTATTGAAGAAGAAATTCAAAGTAGTTCATTTGGCATTACACCAACAACATTCAAGGCAAAATCCTTCCTGTGAAGAGAGGAAAAAAATCAATTAACCATGAAAACAAAGATTCATAAACTAAAGAAGCTCAAGATAATTTTAGAACTTGTCAAGATATATAACCACATACCAAAAATTTTAAGAACCAAAAGGGGATTATCATAAGAAATAAATGTGCCTTAGTTTGTGTGGGAACACAATATTTTGTCCGCTTTGGGGATTTTCACCTCACCTCGGGCCAAGGGCTTGCCTTGTAGCCGATATTGGATTTTGGCTTGACACCCATACGGCTTTGTCCTCTTAGCGAGTGTGGGCATGCTCATTGTGCAAGAGTCCCACATCGCAGAAGCGCTCCCCCTATGCCTTATAAGCTTGTGCTCAAGGCAATAGGGTACCACTCTATTGCCTTGAGCACAAGCTTATAAGGCATAGGGGAGCGCTCTCTCTAAGCGATGTGGGACTCTTGCACAATGAGCATGCCCACACTCGCTAAGAGGACAAAGCCGCATGTGTCAAGCCAAAATCCAATATCGGCTACAAGGCAAGCCCTTGGCCTGAGGTGAGGTGAAAATCCCCAAAGCGGACAAAATATTGTGTTCCCACAGTTTGTATATGAATTTAATTTGTGGAACATTTATAGCCACATACCAAAAGATTTAAGAACCAAAGGGGGATTATCATAAGAAATAATTGTGCTTCAGAATTTGTAGAGATTTGTTGGAAATTCAACGGTGATTTATGAATAGCACAGTTGATTATCAAAAGCAAATTCCTAACTTCAAATTAAAGGGTTGCATGTTCTCTAACTCAAATTCCTATATCACAACTGCAAATAATAATTATATAGGGAAATGTTAACAAATGCCGTTGGGGCATTGGTTAAAAATCCATTTTAAAAAAGTTTTGTCATCACTTTTATGAGAAAAAAAAAAAACTGTCAAAATATTAATTATTTTTTTTTCTTTTCCCATAAAAACTTTCTTTAATTGGATTGTAAACCAATGTCCTACGGCACTCGTTAACATGGCCCGTAAAAGCGATACAAACCATGCACAAACAATCAATAGGCTTTGTTGTTGGTCTTTAGCACTAAGATTTGAATCGCATCGTAATCATAATCGCATAATACATAATTAGATGTCAAGGCTTTCTAGGGCTTCACATATACTTCTTTTGGATCCTCTACAACACTTCTAGCAATGCAAAAGTTAAAAATAAAAAGTAGTAAAGATTGCAAACAGAGAAGAGAGAGTACCAAGTTTTTGTTGGGTTTTATGTTTTCCGATTGTAATTCTCAATAAAAGCGTGAGAGGAGTAGCTAGGTTTTGCGACCATACGATTTCAATCGGATGAAATTTTATATTTTTAAATTAGATTTAGATTTTTTTTTTAAACTTTAGGATTAAGGGGGAAAAAAAAGAGAAAGACTCCTGTTAGGACTCTCTCACTATTTAGTTTAAAAAATTAAATTTTTTTATAAATTAAAATGATGATGTGGAAAATTGTGAGAATTTCAGAGGTTTTGGTTTTATATATATATATATATATATAGATTATTGTTATGCTTATGTTGAGCTGCATTATATTTTGGTCAACTTTAGTCTATTTTAGTCAATTTTGGACCATTTAAACCAATTTAGTCCAATTCGACCGATTCGGCTTGTTGGGCCCACTTTGGTTAATTTTAGTCTACTCAGTCCACTTTACGCGAAAGCTTAAACGTTTTGCATTTGGATTCTAAACTCCTCATCTACCCAATTACACAATTGACTAACGTTTCCACATTACCCACCGTTAATTTAGCCCTTCTTCTATTTTATTTCTTTCTTTTTTGTCTATTCCTCTCTTGGAAATTAAAACCAACTTATTGATTTGTCCTAAAGTGTTAACCATGAAAATCATAGCTGAAAGCTCGAATTTGTGCTGAAATACAAGAGCTTGTTCAGATTCCCAATTAAAAATTACGGTTAGATTGTTTTTACTCTAACTCAAACAAAGTGCGGAATAAGAGTAAATGTGCGCAATGAACTGATAACACTACCCTAAGCCATATTCATCCATTATCAACAAAAAAAAATAAAAGCTTAAAGAGTAGGAAAGAGAGATGCAAATACAAGATAACACCAAAGCGTGATATTGAAGAGGAAATCAAAGAACTCGGCAAAAAACCTTTGCACAACCCTCCAAGTCGAAATCGATTTACTAGAGAATAAAGTTGGAGTATACGAATAACAAAATACCTTCCAAACCTAGTCTACCCCATGTACTCGAGCTCTCCAAGCTCCTGCTACCAACGGACTTCTCAGAGTCTTGTCTTCTCTAGCTTCCCGGATCCCGCAATTCAGCCTGATTGCATCCACCAACGAATGACTCATTCCAATGTTTCCTAACATCACCAAAATCTCACTTAACATTCAGCATGGGTGTGGTAAGTGTTTAGGCTAACAAACTCTCAAGGATCTAGAGATGGAGAGGTAGGAGTTGAGGAAAATCATAAGGAAATGTGTAGATGATTGTGGGTATAACAATCTTTAACTCTCAAGTGTATTTATTGGGGTTTTTTTTGAAAAACACTCCTTACAATTCATGGGTAATGAGGGTATTTATAGTGTGGATAAAGAATTTTGTAAAGTAACTTTACTTTTTGCCAAATAGGATGTTTCGTGGGTACTTCACGGGATGACCCTTCTCGCGAAACACTCGTAAACTTAATAGCTTGCTGTGACTCTTGAGCTTTTAGTCATGTGCTTCACACGTGGCCTTTTCGCTGGTTGCTACTCGCGAACTGCACTAATTCATTTTTTGAAACTTGATTCTTCATCAGTCTCTCACACTTATCCCTTACAAATAAACCCACATACATACAAGGAAAATAATTGAAGAAATTACAATAAAATTTGGCATGGAATTAAAGCCAACACAAACTAGTTGGAAATCACAACTTTACAACAACATCTTTTAATTTAATGAGAACAAAAATTCTAGCATTTGTATATTTTAATTCTCTAAATGCCAAAAAAAAAAAAAAAATCTCAAAAAGAAAATTCTAGCATTTGTGTCATGTGGAGCATTCTTTGAAGTTCTCTTTATTTAGGGTTCTAAATCAACAAAGTTTGCATTTATATTAAAGTATTAGTTCATTAAATTAGCCAGTAGAGTAAATGCTTATATTAATTATCTATAGTTGTGCATTAATTATTTATATCAAATGAATTTATATCATTATTTTATAAATTCTATCTAAGAGATAATTTTTAGTTGGAATGGTAATAAAAAATTTAGAATACGACATTCTTACTCATGTTTAGTTGCTTTGACAACAATTGACACAAGAGTCATAAAAAAAAAATTAAATATTTGTGAATTTACTAAAATAAATCTTAGTCCTTTAAATTTCCTAACTCCTTTCAATTACATGTAATATATGTGTGTGTGTGTGTGTGTGTGTTTAATATAATTTTTCTACATTTATATGAGAAACAATAATTGAAGGATATATGCATTTTTTTATTTTCAACTTGTGAACACACACATGTAGTATGATTTCTATTTTGTCTATAAAATAACTAAATATTGCAATTTTTTACAAGGAAATTTATTCAAATTTTTTTTTTTATACATCGATAGTTTGGGGATATGAATCATGAATATCTCTATTGGAAATTGAGGTGCCAACCAATTAACCTATAATATTCTTGGCAATCTTATTGAAATATTGGAGAAAACTAATAATAAGTTGCACCACATATCGTGCAGGAATTTAGCTAGTTTTACTAAAAGTTTAATCACTTAACCAAAACAAAGTTACATTTTTTTTAATTAATATTATAATTATGAAAGTATAAGTATTATAAAAAAAAAACATGAAAACATAAGTCTTATAAAAAAATAATGAAAGTATGAGTAAGAAAGTAAGTTGGAAAGAGAGCTACAAGCAATCTAGCTAGAACACAATTCAAACCTTTAAGGGGTTGTCAATTTGAGGACTTGCAAAGGGGAACAAGATATTAATTAGACCAAAGATCAACTTGTGGGATTGAATAATCTCCAATAACTCCAAACGTATGAGAGCAAGGAAATTCTACATACCTTGGAAAGGAGGGGGATGATTCTTATAAAGTGGTATAGAATTGACCAAGATCCTATGAATGTAGGCTCTTTCCTTATAGGAAGAGTATGAAGTTAATGCTTTAAGATCCTTTGGCCTAACATTCCATGTTTGGAGGATACAAACGAAAGAATGAAGTTAATTCTCTAAGATACTTGGGCCTAACTTCTCATGTTTGGAGGATACGAACGTGTAGAAAGATCTTCGGGCATGGTGTGAAAGTTCTTTCCATATGGAAATACTAGTGTGGAGAACATGTAAACGGTGTGGAGCTAAGTATGAAGGGTCGTCAGTAATGCATTGCTTCGTCCGCCATTTTTTGTATCAAACAAGTAAATATTACTATTGTCATAGATGTTGGTGAGCACTCGGGGGCCTAACGATCTTTGGGGTGCTTGATGAACCTTGGGGACACCTGAAGGTACACATGAGGCCTAACGATGCTCATGGGACCTAAAGATTATTTATTGTCTAACGATGCCTTTGTACCTGAAGACTTAGTGTGTTAGCCAAATTTTGGGATGGTGAAAATATTCCCTATCAGTAAACATTTCCCCTTATTGTTAGGAAAGAGTTCTAACATTATGCCATCCTCCAAGGTTGGTTAAAGGGACGTGATCTTAGGGCACATTTTCCAATGTTGTAGCTAAAGGGAAGGTACATGTTGTGTTGGACAAACAATAATAGGTAAGTCACAATAAATACAAATATGAGAGGTAATGTTCTTTTATGGCACTCTTTTTAGGCAAAAATGATCAATTGCTGCCTTCAAGTAGAATTTTTCAAACTAATACAACTTTAAGTGAGGAAAATATAATGTGACAAAATGTAACGACCCAAAGAAAAACGCTAGCCACATCCGCACTATACCTCAAAAGGACTAGTCACAATTGAAACTCCTTGTAGTTGTTAATAAAGCTCAGATCTACCTAGTAAATACCCGATGTGGGACTCATCACACACCCACACATATCACACAATCAATCAAATTAGAGCATCATAATCTCCCCCACTTAAATCCCTAACGTCCTCGTTAGGGCCCACTTTGTGGGTAGTGTCTCCGAGCCCACACGGGATTAGGGCCGATTCGATACCATATGTAACGACCCAAGGAAAAGCACTAGTCACATCTGCACTATACCTCAAATAAACTAGTCACAATTGAGGCTCCTTGTAGTTATTAATAAAGCCCAGATCTACCCAGTAAATACCCGATGTGAGACTTATCACTCACTCACACATATCACACAATCAATCAAATTGGGGCATTAAAGAATAAAAAATTGTTCAATGATATTAAAACTCCAAGCATAAAAGTAGATTTAAAACAACAACCATATATTTGCTGTAACTATTAAACATACACAGGGGAAATAAAAAACAAATACTATATTATTAGATAGATAAATATTTATAAGGTTAAAATAAGATATTAAAACTCCAAGAATAAAAGCAGATTTAAAACAACAAACAAATACCATGCAAAATGTGCTCAATTGACTTGGAAATGTACAAATTAGCCAACCGAGTTTGGTAGAAATTATGTTTTCAAAAAGCATAATACAATAAAATTTCCTCATCCTATTTATAATACTAATCTCTATCTTTAAAGGAATAGATCTTTTTTTATTATTAAAATTTAATTAAAAACACTTGAAACAACTTAATTACAGTCCTCTAAAGTTTTCACCTAGCATGACGCTAACTTTGAATTTATAAAATTCTTTCTATTTAGATTGTGGTGCCCCAATTTGATGGATTGTGTGATATGTGTGGGTGTATGATGAGTCCCACCACAATAGGTATTTCTTGGGTAGATTTAGGTTTTATTAACAACTACAAAAAACCTCAATTGTGACTAGTCCTTTTGAGGTATAGTGCAAATGTGGCTAGCGCTTTTCCTTGAGTCGTTACATATGGTATCAGAGCCGACCCGGTAACTCCGTGTGGACTCAGAGACACTACCCACAAAGTGGGCCCTAACGAGGATGTTACAGATTTAAGTGGGGGAGTCTTAACAATTAAAGAATTATCCTTAAGAAAATTTCATCATAAATTTAAGATATCCTCAAAATTTAAGATATCCGCAGCGTTTTGAAGATCAACGAGAAAGAGAGAAAGAAAGTAGTACCATTCTGTTTCTATTTATGTGTCTTTGTCGCGTGAAGCAATAAAAGAGAGTTAAAAAGAGTCCTCGAGTTTGAGAGCCAAAATGCAGCGTTTTATCTGCAGATTTGAAGCTAAATGGAATGCAATAAATGTGTGTTTATTTTCTTTATTTGAAAGAAAAGAGAGAGAGAGAGAGAGAGAGAGAGAGAGAGAGAGAGAGAGAGAGAGAGAGAGCAAGTTTGGAAAATGAGTTAAGATTGTGAATCGAAGATGAGGTGGCACCGGTTATGTAATTCTAACATTGACAAGTGACAACAGATTGATTGACTTTCGGCTTCTTTTTTCATTTGATTTCTTTTTTGTAATTTAGTAATTTTTAATTCAATGAATCTGTTCAATTATGGGAGTTCAATGTTTTCTTGAATAATTTATTAGTTTTAATCACGTTAGTGTAGTATTAGACTATTACTCCTACATAATTGGCACCGTCTGTGGAAAGAACTTAAGTGTTAGTAAGTACGACGGTTAAGCATGGCAGGATCAGGTCCACACCAAGAAAATCCACACCAAAGTGACCCTCAACAGACAGGACCTATTGGGCCCCACTGGCAAAATAATCCTCCCGACCTTGGGCCAAATCCAGGCAATGGAAGAAATCGAGAGGGAAGCGTACATACTACTCAGACAAGCCAAAGCCACTCCCAAGTAGGTAGTTGCATATCCCAAAGGCGAAACAACTATCGGACCATGCGGTGAAAGATAGACGACCTGAAAAAGAAGTTGCGCCGTGCATAGCAAAGGCAGTCCCTTTCCGGCTCAGATACATCCTCTAACAAAGAGGAGGATGTCGATTCTGAGACGGAGGTCAAGAACTCCCCCAAGTGAAACCTTTTCTTACGAGAAGGAGTTGCGCCCTGAACGGAGATATAAGAGCCCATCCAGTAAGGGTTGGGTAATGATGCCATGAATAAGGCATTGGATTAGATCTCCAAATCACCCTTCGCGCACAGGATAGAGGGGGCTAAATTACCTCGGCGCTCCAATTAACCCACGTTTGCCATCTACAACGGCTAAGCAGACCCTGTGGAACACGTGAGCCAGTTTAACCAGAGAATGGCTATCCATTCCCAGAATGAGGCTCTGATGTGTAAAGTTTTTCCGTCCAGCCTAGGACCGGTGGCGATGAGATGGTTCAACGGCTTGAAGACGAACTCCATAGATTCCTATAAGCAGTTCACTCGGGTTTTTGCTCTCGCTTTATTACAAATAGCAGAGTCCCACGACCCCTAAGTTTGTTATTATCCTTGTCTATGCATGAGGGGGAAACCTTAAAGGCGTATTCGGATAGATATTGGGAAATGTATAACGAGATGGATGAAAATCATGATGACGTTGCCATCAGCACGTTTAAAAGTGGCCTCCCCACCGAGCACGACTTAAAGAAATCTCTAACTAGTAAACCTGTCACCAGTATTCGCCAACCGATGGACAAGATTAACAAATATAAGAGGGTGGAAGAGGACTAGCTACAAGGGAAAGGAAAGGAGAAGATCATCCCCCCCAAAGGGAATGATTACAGTCGAGAATGATATAACAATAACTAGCCGAGGAGGGATTTTTCGAGACAAGTTGGACAAACCAACATGCAAACGGTTAATGCCATATTCTGAGAGCCGGTGCAACAAGTTCTAGAGAAAGTAAAAAACGAGCCTTTCTTCAAATGGCCGGAGACCCCTCGAAGCGCAACCAGAACCCGCATTGTCATTATTATTAAGACCACGGGCATACCACCGAGGATTGCAGAAATCTATGGAATCACCTGGATCGGTTGGTCCGAGAAGGAAAGTTACGTCACCTTTTACACCCTTCCGGCGGTCATCCGGGCCAAGCGGTTTAAGTGCCTTAGAAAGATGTATCTTTGAGACCTCCCATGGGGACGATACACGTCATCCTCGTCGCCCAGGGAAGAACCGACTTTTTTCCCTCTAGGGGTACCGACTATGGCTCGGCTCCCCGCCGAGGATGGTGAGAGGGAGTCCAAAAGACCTAAAAAAGGAAACTCACTAATATTGGGGTTCTCAGACGAGGATAAGGGGGGAACTATCCAACCTCACGATGATGCTTTAGTGGTTACGTTGAGGATTGAAGGGTTTGACGTGAAGAGGGTACTAGTAGATCCAAGGCGGTGCGGTGGAAGTAATGTATCCCGATCTGTATAAGGGGTTGAACTTAAGGCACGAGGATTTAATGGCTTATGACTCTCCTCTTATAAGTTTGAAGGGAAGATTGTTGTACCAAAAGGGCAGATCAGATTACCCATACAGACCGGATCGGAGGTGGTGGAGGTAGATTTTATCATGGTCGATGCCTACTCACCCTACACGGCCATAGTAGCCAAACCTTGGCTCCATGCCCTGGAAGTCGCGACTTCTACGCTTCACTAAAAGGTAAAATACCCGTCCAGAGGCCAAGTGGAAGAAATTCGTGGAGATCAAGCCATGGCTAGGCAATGCATGGTGGCCGCCATCTCGCGTCGGTCCAATGCCAAATCCTCGACCTTCGTGTGAAGGGCTTATAGCAATCAACCGCCTCGGCAGCACAAGTCAGTGAACTAGCCAAGGAGATAAAATGTGAAAGTTTAGAAAGGGTTGCCGTTGACGATAATCCAGAAAGATTTTTCCAAGTCAGCTCGGAATTACCACTTCAAGAAAAAGAGGAACTAGTAGGGTTTCTAAGGAGGAACGTTGATGTGTTTGCATGGGATGCCTACGATGCCCCGGGGGTTGACCCTAGCCTCATTTGTCACTACCCGAACGTTAACCCGTCCTCCATTCCAAAGAAGCGACTACCCGGTGCTCGTTGAAAGAGCATCTTGACGCTGTTAGGGATGAAGTGATGAAGTTGAAAAAGGCGGGGGCCATCAAAGAAGTCTTTTACCCCAAATGGCTGGCAAATACGGTGGTGGTAAAGAAGAAGACGGGGAAGTGGCGAGTCTGCGTAGACTTCACAGACTTAAACAAGGCGTGCCCGAAGGACTCGTTCCCGTTGCCTCGAATAGACCGATTGGTAGATGCCTTTGTAGGCCACCCAAGAATGAGCTTCCTAAATGCCTTCTAGGGTTATCATCAGATACCACTAGCTCTAGAAGATCAGGAGAAAACGGCGTTCATGACACCTGTCAAAAAGCGCCACTATAAGGTGATGCCTTTCGGTTTAAAGAATGCAAGGTCAACCTACCAAAGGATGATGACCAGAATGTTCGAACCACAGCTAGGCAAGGCTATTGAAGTCTACATAGACGATATGGTAGTAAAAAGTAAAGTGGTATCCGAGCACATGAAAGACCTTGAAGTCATCTTTGGCATCTTAAGGGAGCACAAGCTGCGTCTCAATGCTTCTAAGTGTTCATTTGGGGTCGGGTCTGGGAAATTTTTGGGCTATATGGTAACCCACAGAGGAATAGAGGTAAGCTCGGACCAAATCAAAGCGATTAATAGCCTACAAACTCCTCGGAACCCGAAATAAGTACAAAAACTCACTGGTATGATCGCAGCGTTGAATCGGTTCATCTCCCAATCTACAGATCGATGTTGACCTTTTTACCTCTTGGTGAATAAGTGGAAGGGATTCGAAAGGTTCGAGGACTGTGTCATAGCCTTCAAGCAACTTAAAGAATACCTGTCCCGGCCACCCATCATGTCCAACCACGAGGCCAACGAGGTTTTGTTTGCATACATAGTAGTGGCCTCTCACGCTGTAAGCTTGGTATTAATACGAGTTGATAATGGGATACAGCGATCGGTATATTACGTAAGTAAATCGTTACATGACTCTAAAGTGCGCTACTTACTATTGGAAAAGGCAATTCTTGTAGTAGTGTATGCCATGCGAAAACTTCCCCACTACTTTTAGGCACACACGGTCATTATCCCGACTCAACTCCCCCTCCGATCGATGCTTCGAAGTGCCGATTACATAGGAAGAATCGCCATGTGGAGTACACTTCTAGGGGCTTTCGAAATTAAATATATGCCTAGAACCTCTGTCAAGGGCCAAGTCCTCGCGGATCTAGTCGCTGAATTTCTTGAACTTTGTAGAAGCGAGTAACCAAGGAGGAAAACATGGATGAAAAATCGGTTGGAACAATCTCTGCACAAGGAGCCTCGCGATGGAAGGTCTATGTGGATGGCGCGGCAAACCAAAAACGATCCGGGGTAGGGCTAGTTCTAATATCGCCCGAGAATATTACCATTGAAAAATCATTAAGACTTGGGTTCTCGGCTACAAACAATGAGGTCGAGTATGAAACTTTGTTGCAAGGAATGGTCATGGTGCAAAAAATGGGCGGAAAGGCGATAGAAGCGTTCTCGGACTCCAGACTGGTAGTAGGCCAGGTGAGAGGCGAGTTGGAGGCTAGAGATGCAAGAATGTAGGAATACCTCGGTCGAGTCAAACGCCTACAATTAGACTTTGAATTTTTTAATTTGACGCATGTCTCTAGGAGTGGGAACACACATGCGGATTCGCTGGCCATGCTTGCCACGTCTTACGCACGACAGGATCTACCCCGGATGATCCTTGTTGAGGATTTATGCAAGATAGGTACAACCACAGAGGATACAGTTCGAATCCATTAATTCAGAAGGAATCCAAGCTGGATGGATCCCATAGTGAACTTCCTCAAAGATGATATATTACCCGAAGAGAAATTAGAGGCCGAGAAGATACGGAGGAATGCTCCTCGATTCAAGTTGTCAAAAGACCACAAGCTATAAAAGCGCTCCTACTCTAGGCCATACTTACTATGCGTACACCCAGAGGCATCAGAATCATTGCTTGAAGAACTGCATGAGGGAATTTGTGGGAGCCACATGAGAGGGAGATCGCTAGCACATAGAGCTAGACATGGCAAAACGGGTCAGAATTTTCTGACCCGACCCGAAAAATACCCAACCCGAACCCGATTTTTTTGACCCGAAGCAAAAACGGGTTGACCCGTGACCCGACCCGTGTTTTGTGCGGGTCAACCCGACCCAACCAGCGACCCGACCCGAACCCGAACCATTTTTTTAAAACTTTTTTTTTTGGTAAAAAAATAGTGAAATTAAGACAACATTGGTTTAATTGTTTATTGTGAGTTTTAAGAAAACAATTGATACATTTACATAACTGCATGCAAATTAATTGAAAAATAAATGGTTGAACATTCTGTAATGAGTAAAAATTTTTAGATATCAAATAGCAAAGTACATGCCAAGATAATCTGGTTTATGTAAAGTTAAAAACAGATTTAAAATTGTAGATATGTGTGAGACATATTCACGAGTGTGAAAATAGTAAAGCCAAAGTATCAAATTAGTATAAATTATGAATGCTTAGATCTATTTTTTTAACAATTTATGTTCAAAATAAACGACTTTTCAAAATAAATTATGATATTTCCTAGAGTGTGTCTTTGCTTAACAATGATATGATCTTCATAAAAAGACTAGGTATAAATAAGTAAGCAATCAAACTTTAATGTATATCTCAAATTGAAATAGAGTGTCAACCACAATTGATAATAGATTATAAAATTAATTTTTAAAATTGTAACTTTCTTATATGTTTTTATTCTTTATCAAATGAGTTATCCAATAAGTCATTTATAATATTTTTTTTGGGATGTTGATATTGTGTAAAAATAAAACTTGTATATTTATTTTACTTCTCTTTGTGTTGTTTTGTTTTAGATAGCAATGTTAGGATTTGTATAATTTTAAAATTATTGAATAAATATTAATAAGTTTAACTGAGTTTATTCTTGATATAAGTAGTGAATGCAAAATAATGCATTTTACATCAAGTAATATGTTGCATAACTTTCCAAATGACAAATACATATTGTTTTCTTTATAAAAAAAATAATAATAAAAAAAAAAATTTCATGTGAAAAATACGGGTCAACCCGACCCAACCCGACCCGACCCGCAACCCGATTGACCCGAACCTGATTTCAACCCGCTTAAAATGACCCGTTTTTGACCCGTGACCCGTTTGACCCGTGACCCGATTGACCCGACCCGAACCCGACCCGACCCGCCCGTTTTGCCATGTCTACATAGAGCGCTCACCCGGGGATACTGGTGGCCAAACATGCAGAGAGAGGCCCAAGAATATGCAAAGAAGTGTGATCAATGCCAGAGATTTGCCTCAAATATCCACCAGTAGGGGAGTCCTTAACCCCCTCTCCGGTCCTTGGCCGTTCGCTCGGTGGGGTCTGGATATTGTCAACCCTTTCTCGAAAGCGGCAGGGAACAGGCGATACTTAATAGTCGGCACTAATTATTTCACCAAATGGGTAGAGGCCGAGCCGTTAGCCAATATCGGGGGCGTGAATGCAAAGAAGTTCATTTGGAAAAACATCATTATGCACTTCGGAACTCCTCGCACCCTCATCTTTGACAATGGCCTTCAATTTGATACTAAAACCTTCAGGAAATACTATGGCGACTGGAATCACAAACCGATATTCCACTCTAGCCTATCCCCAAGGAAACGGGCAAGCTCAAGCTGTGAATAAGGTCATAGTGAATGGGTTGAAAAAGAGATTGGATGATGCAAAAGGAAGGTGGGTGGAAGAACTACCACATGTCTTATGGACCTACCGAACCACGCCGCGATGGTCAACGGGAGAAACCCCTTTTTCAATGACTTATGGGGCCGAAGCTGTGCTTCCCCTAGAAACTAGCTTCCCAACGTTGAAATCCAGCACTTTTACCCCAAGGAATAATGACGAATTGCTGAGGAGTCTAGACTTAGCCGAGGAGAAAAGAGAAAGGGCAATGATCCAATTGGCCTATTACCACCAAAAGCTAAAGCAAGGGTACGATACTAATGTAAAATTAAGGCCACTAGGGCCAGGCGACCTCGTGATGAGAAGAATTTTTGGCAATGCCAAGAAGCCTTCCTGGGGTAAGCTGGGACCCAACTGGGAAGGACCATATCGCATCACCTCGGTGGCAAGAATAGGTGCTTATTATCCGGAAGATCTAGAAGAGAAAAGCGTACCTCGCCCATGGAATGTAAACAATTTGAAAAGATATTATTATTAATGAAAACAGCTATGCCTGTGTTGCATCCTGTGATTATCGCGCATTTGTCGACTCACTTCCATCTATACAAGTTTTAAACAGAACTTAAGTCCTGCATGACTCCCCGGACCACAGACTTAGGGGAAATTAACAACTTATGGCATCTATCCAAGTTTTAAATAGAACCTAAGTCTGCATGGCTCCTCGGACCACGAGACTTAGGGGAAATTAATAACTTATGGCATCTATCCAAGTTTTAAACAGAACCTAAGTCTGTATGGCTCCTCGGACCACGAGACTTAGGGGAAATTAATAACTTATGGCATCTATCTAAGTTTTAAACAGAACCTAAGTCCTGCATGGCTTCTCGGACCACAGACTTAGGGGAAATTAACAACTTATGGCATCTATCCAAGTTTTAAACAGAACCTAAGTCCTGCATGGCTCCTCGGACCACAGATTTATTGGAAATTAACAACTTATGGCATCTATACAAGTTTTAAACAGAATCTAAGTTCTGCATGGCTCCTCGGACCACAGACTTAAGGGAAATTAACAACTTATGACATCTATACAAGTTTTAAACAGAACCTAAGTCCTGCATGGCTCCTCGGACCACAGGCCTAGGGGAAATTAATAACTTATGGCATCTATTTAAGTTTTAAACAGAACCTAAGTCCTGCATGGCTCCTCGGACCACAGACTTAGGGGAAATTAACAACTCAGGACTTCTATCCCATTCTAAGGTATGTTCATAGTCAGGCATGATAGCATTTATTGTTCTAAGTTCATTACATAGTTCTGTTTCTTCTCATTTATTTATTTTGGTAGGGTTGCAAACATCAACTAAAGAAACAATAACATTAACTCGGAACAATATAATAAAATTCCATTAACATCAATCATAAAAAATGAAGAAAGGAGCACTTGTATTGATAACCAAAAATAATACAAGAGGTCTATGCAAAAAGCCAAAGGCAATACAACTTTCGTCCGAAGCAAAAAAGATAATATTAATAGTAAGGACCCTAGGAACTAAGCCTCAGCGGGAGGATCACACTTTTGCTCTGGTTGAGGAGGAAGAGCATCCTTGGCCTGTGAATCTGCCCCATGGTCTTGAGCTTTAGTTATTGTTTCCTTAACGGGATCCTTGGTCTTGGAGGAGGGTTTCTTTCCCTTACCCTTGCCCCTACCTTTCTCTTCCTCCACATCCTCGACTTGGGAAGAGCCCTGAGCAATTTCAGCTAAGGGAATGGCATCGAGAACGGCCGTAGGTTGCTCGGAAGCTTCAGCGGTATTGGTAGGGATCTCCCGGATCTCTGGAGGGAAGAAGACACTCTCGGGCAATCTCAAGGCAGAATCTGCAGGGATCCCCGCAACATCAAGAGCTTGAGCCCATGAAATACCGCAATAATCCTTGCATACTTCCATGACTCCTCGGAAAGTCTAGCCTCGGTCTCCTCCGCCCCTAGCTGGTAGGTAGCCCTTTTTTCGACCTTAGATGCTTCCTTGGCTAGCTGAGCCGCTTCCTTTGCAATCCGGGCCTCTTCTTGGGCTTTCTGCAACGCAGCCTTGAGATCCAACACTGTTTGTTTTTCAGTGGCAAGGTTGGTCTCGATCCACGTACGATTTTGGCGTTGATCTTCGGCTTGACTCTCGGCGTTCTTCAAGCCAGCCTCGGCGCTCCTGCGGCCTTTCTCGGCCTCTTTGAGCTTCTCGGATAGCTCGTAATGCTCCCGCTTAAGGGTTCCTAGAGCCTTCTCCACCTCGGCACGGGAGAAGGCCTCGACGTCGCCTAACTTGCGATTGTTGCGGCAATACTCCTCGGCTACAAACACTTGTTGAGTAATCTACCCAAAAAATGACAAAATGATGTGTTAAAACATGATAGGATCTAATGATCTTACCGAGGAGAAGATGAATTGCCTTACCATCGTAAGATCTCTCTTCAGGGATAGGAAGAGCTCGGGCTGTGAAAATCGCCTGTTAGCCTCCATGTCCCCGGGAAGGACAGCGGGTTGCTCTAGGGCTTGAGCTATATACCCTGCTTGGCCCCTATTGTACTCTCGGACTAAAGCAGTATAGGGAATAGCGGCTCCATCCCACTTCGAGTTTTGGGCTCTAAGTATGCGGAGTAACGCGCACTTCAGACTGCTCCATCTCTTCTCGGATCTCTACAGATGGAGCCCTTTTGTCCCTATGCTCCCGAGTCGTTTTTTGCTATTTACCCCCCTGGCGAGGACCCATCTCGCCTTCTTCGAGGGACTTAGCCGGCCTTTTCTTCTTCAGGTCAGGATTAACTTTTAAGCCAAGATCGGCAGGGAGTTGTGGAGCTACGGGAGGAAGGATAGGGTGCTGGGACTTGGAGGGCACCTTCGATGATTGCCCTTTGCCTCCGGAAGCCATCGGCTCACACAAACTCTTTCCTTTGTTAGAGGCCATGTTGTCCACTTCCTCGTCTGAAGAGTCGTCCGAGCAGGCAATAACAAGAGGAACGCCGACCACGAAATTCCTATCCTGTTCTCCCTCGGGGTTTGAAAGCTCGATCGGAGGAGCTTTTGGGATATCTTCCTCAAAGTAAATTCGTCTATCTCTTCTTCTAAAGAGAGACGAGAGGACTCGATCTCCTCCTCAACAAACACGGTGGCCTCAAGATTTTCTTGTGGGGGAGGCAGTGCGGCTGGTTGAAGGTTCTAAAGGACGGGCAAAACCACAAGCGGGAGGTCCCTTCGAGCCAAAAATTCTGGCTTTGACACGTCAATCCTGGCCAACCTTGGACTACCAGCTCTTATAGAATGGCCGACGTCCGTGAAAGCGCGGGATAAAGGCTCGTAACCTAGGATCAAATGAGCAAAGACACGCGATTTTGCCCGTCCGTATGAATGAAGATCTCCGACCTTAGGAGGTAGTTCAAGGCTTGAACGTTCTTAAGACTCACCCGAGGAGTGACATGGCGCTTATCAGTAAAACAACCAAGAAGGAAATTTATATTTAAAAAAAAAAGTGTTTAAATCTTCAAATGAAGTAAGACTAAAGGGCTAAACTCCCTTCCCAAGGGATTGATCCCAAAGGTACCGCACCTGGTTCTCCTACCCGAGTTGGACAATGAAGATCGTTGCTCCACTCCCCCGAGACAATTAGGAAGTCATTCTTCATACTTTTATTGGACTTAGGAAGACAGGAAATTAGCCTAACGACCTCGGACCGGGATTTGAGGTAGTACCCCGCCTTGTCAAGATGGTGGCACTCGCACAGGTGGACTATGTTGTGCCATGTAAGGCTTAAGCCCATCTGCTCGTTCAAAACGTCTATGCTACCCAAAACCTTAAATAGGTTGGGAGCACATTGATGTGGTGTCAACCTATAGTTAAACAGGTAATCCCGAGTAATCCTACGCATGGGAAGCGTCATTCCTCCCTCTATAAAAGCGATCATGGGAATGACGACCTGACCCTCTTCCCTATCGGTCAAGACTTGTTCGAAGGACAATACTCCAAAACCACCCCCTGCGGGATGCGATACCTAGCTCTAAAGGCCTAGATGGCGGCCGGAGTATCTACTAGACGCTTGAATTTACCCATCTAGACAATTTGATAGGCTGAAAAAGAGGGCCGAGATGAAAATCGAGATTACAAAGAGGAAGGAAAACTTACGGGTGTCCTTACAACAATCTTTGAAGCACTTAGAAATCTCTTTAGGGAAAGACGTCTCATGAAAATAACTACGAAAATTCAAAGGGCTAGGGACATTCGTGAATATCCGGGCGCCGGAGTTCTCTAGAGTTCTCTGGACTTCCTATATGATAGTAGAGGAGAAAAGCAAAAAAGAGTCTCCTTAGGGTTTTATATAGCAAGGGGAAAAAGAGAAGGTCATTCTCGCTTAAAGATCTAGGAGAAATGTCAATCGTTGGATTTGCGCTTCGCCGTTGGATATGGGAGACATAAAGTCACCTGGATTAATAAGTAACGCCTCGTAACTTACAACGCGTTAAGATCAACTGTTCCCCACACACGCGAACCAGAAATTAATTGGTCCCGCCCCTTCAAAAGTCAAAACCCTGCTTTTCTCCTCGGATGGATATAAAAAACCGGAGTTTTGAGAGGCTATTATGGGGGTTATGGCCCAAAATAATAAGTTGGGCCTTGGGCCCGTCAAAGGAGGCAACGTGGCTTAGCGATCCACGTTTTAAGCCTTATCATGGGAGACAAAGAAAAAAGGTCCGAGGAGGAATTCCTCCTCGGACACCGAAAACTCAAAGCAGAGGTACGTCCAAGCCATTGAAACCCATCCCCTAAATACGTGAAAAGGTTGGAAACACAAAATATCTCGATAAAAGCTACCACCATCACATTGAATGCACTATAACTATCTTCCTGGCCGCATTAATGTGGAGAAGACCCCTGAATAGTGTTGCCTTGGCCACCGCAACTCACAAAGGACTGAAAGAGGTGTACGATGAGATGGGTGCTCAAGTGGAGGCTTGGATGATCAACAAATGTAAAGCCCAAATGGTAAAGAAGGGTCTATATAATGTATAGAAACCCCCAAAAGGAAGGGGGATAGAAAAAAGAGGCAAGAATACTGTGGCATGCAAAGAAATCCTAATGTACTAGTTTGTATACATAAATATAACTTTGAATCTCCTCGGACTAGAAGATTTTTCAACGTAATGGTTTTTGTTCTTGTTCATGTGTACCTTTGTCCCATGCAAGTCTCTGTCTAACTTATCTAATCTTAGTTCTTAAACCCATATTCTACTAAATTCATTGTGTTGGGCTTTTTGGATCAAAACTTCACACGATTGGGGTTTGGGCTTCAAAAATTGTCCTCCCACAATGTAATTTCTTAAATTTTTTATAAAATTCTTTTAGTCTACCTCACAAATAGGTAGGTTTCCGTGGATAGCACGGGTTAGCGACTAGTTATTTATATTTTAGAAGTAATTAATTATAAAACAATATTTATATAGACAATATCATCAAACATTTTTGGCAATTCTTTGGGCATTTTTCGGCTTACTACACAAATGGGAAGATTAAAGTGATTGGAAAACGCCTTTTCATACCTTAAATACCTCAAATAAATGAACTATATACGTAGGTTTTACCTGCACATTGTTTTATTAGACTTAGTACATTGCTGTAATTTTCTTTAATGATTTCATAAAATATATATCTTGCATGTAAATATTTGAGTTTTCATATCGATCAAAATTAGGCTCAAATTACCATTCATTTTAAAAGTAGGGTCGGATCTTTTGGATATTACTATGACTTGGATTCATTGGATAATGATTTGGTTTGATTGACGCTCAAGTGTCTGATAATAAAATAGGGATGATGTGGTTAATTTCCTCCCCATTGGGTTATCAGTATCACTATTCATTATTAACTTTTGGTTTCTTTTCATTTTGATCTACGTTATGATTATTGGATCTAATGAAATAATGAATACATCTTTTGGAAAATAACCATGGGATGAGGAGTTAGGACGTTATTGTAATGCCAAAAAAAGGCAGTTGCAACAAAAATCCAGGACTGTAGGTTTGGGTTGCTCAGCTATCTGGTAGTAATGCTCAGTACTGCAGGCCAAGTTTAAGCAGTCTTGTTCATGAGCGATTCTCCTTGAGCTATTTGATAAATGCTATAAGTATTTTAAGATTTATAACTTGCATAGTTAATGCCGATGAGTTCTAACTTAAATGGAATCCCCCCGTCCCTCTCCTTTCTCCCCCAAGAAGAACCTGATGAAGGGTGAGCATGTGTCTTTGAAACCTACTAGGTGCATATGTTACTATTATTTTACAAAAAAAAAAAAAAAAATCTTGCACACTGCCGTTGTCTTAAAATGTATGTTAACTTCCTTTTTGGGTTTTCTTAAAATATATGAAGCTTTCCAAAAATAAAGAGTTCATACTTCTTCAATTTACCTTTGTGAAAAGGTAAGTTTTATTTACCTTGAAGTTGGGATTAAGCTTACTAACCCACAAAGAGACTTCCATTGGAGAGAACTTTGTCATTGGGAACCCTAAAAACGATTTCCAAGGCTCTAGCCGCATGTTTATGAGGATTGGGAAAACCCTTAGTGCCTATTTACAAGTGAGAAAGTAGGTTAGGTTTTCTGCCACCTAACTAGCGTACGCAGCCTCATGTCTACGTATGCATGGATTAATGACATGTACGCAGCCTCGAGCCTGCATATGCACCCTTGACTAGATTTGGGGATTTTGTTGGATTTTCACTCCTCCCTTGGATTTCACTAAAACAAGTAGCCTTCTAGTTTCTGAAATGGTTTTGGACTCAAATCCTCATGCTAGAGCATTCATTCAAGATACAAGTGCAAAAGAAAGATCGAGGTGAAGATTGGGGCATGTTCAAGCATGCATACACAAGCACACATATCTTATAGAAATCATGTTTCATTGTTTTTAATAAGTACATATCTTAAAATAAAATTTGAAATATAAAGATGATGTTCTTAAATACAACCCAATGTCTTAGATAAAGGAAAAGTTCTTAAAAGAGAAATAAAATAAAAAGAAAAAGAAAGAAGAAAATGTAGGATTTTGTTGTTGTTGTGCAGGTACTTAGTCCCTCCTTAAGAAGGTGTAGCCTCGGAGCTCTCATCACCACCACCACTATCATTATCATCATGACCTCCGCTTGTGCCATTGCCACTTGTGGGCACAAGTGCCCATGATAGTGTTTTCGGGTTTCCCCAAAAAAGGATCGTAGGAGTACGTCTTAGCCTAGGGTGGACCTTGGTGGAGGATGTAAATGGAGTCGCCACCTAAATTATGTTTGAGAACTATAAGTATAGCACCATTGTGGAATAACCGATCTTTACCAAAACATGTATTCGGAGTTTAGGTATGGGGATGGAAAGGTTTTAGACACCCAATCTCACCTGTCTCGTGGGTCGACCTTCACTCATTGTGTTCCAAGTCTTAATCTTATTAATGAGTCTTTTAATATGTTATTTTAAACTCAACACACACTCTAATATGCATCTAAAACAATCTACATGGCATATCATCCTCAAGCCTAGCACTCATCCATCATGGCCTTTAAACAACAAAACGAAAGGGCAGCAACATCACAAGGTAGATTAACAAACACATCTAAACATTCAAGCATTAAACCAAAAACTCGTGATATTCAACCAAGCATATTGAACAACTTATGCTCAAAATATTCAAATGCATGTCCATGTGATTCATGCATGACTTATCTTACTTGCCTTATCGCATCATAGCACCTATGGATGGAGGCAGTTTGCACCTATAGACAGTTAATGCAAAATATGGACAGAGGGATTGCTGATGCAAATATAATAGAATTTCAAAGAGTAGAATCTAAAATTTTAAACTCTAGGATTTAAAATTCAAATGCCTCCAAACTTTAAGAGCTAAAATTCAAATTCTGAAATTTCGGATGTAAAATCCAAAACTCTCAAACTACAAGGACTAAAATCCAAATTCCAAAATTTCAGGGTGTAAAATTTAAACAGCCCAAATTTTAGGGACCCACATTGCGATTTAGCCTATAATTTATACCAACCATAATGTCACTGTTCACACTGCCCTTTTACCAATTATCTATACTTCTGTACTATTTAATGTAATTTATATTCCAAACTCTCCGGTCTCCATTCCTGCCAAAGTCCAAAACTCAATCACATAAAACTGCAAAATTCAAGACTTAGCCCAGAGTTTCTAACTGGGACATCTGGAGTCAAAACTCTCTTTAGCAGTTTAACTACATTAAAAAAAAAAAACAAAAAATGTTTAGCAAGATAACAAAATGGGTTATCCAGATGTTCCTATTGCTGTTCGCCCTCAACTTCCTCTACCTCTACTTCACTTCCCACTCCAAACTACCACCTCTTCCCTCTTCTCCAACTGTAATTAATCATCATTTCAACGGTCATAACAACCGTTATCTCAAACCCTGGCCAATCCTCCCATCTTATCTCCCCTGGTTCCACCACTCCCCTCCTCCGTCACGCTCCTGTGAGGCCTTTTTCGGTAATGGCTTTTCCAACCGCCAAGATCTCCTCATCCCCGTAAATCATGGAGTTGATGGATGGTTCAGATGCTTTCACAGCGACACGTTGCTGAGCTCCGTGTGCGAGGGCGGAAGGATAAGGATGGATCCGGGTCGGATCAAGATGTCCATGGGAGGTGAGAGGTTGGAAGATGTGATGGGAAGGACCGAAGAGGAGGAACTTCCCAAGTTTCAAAACGGTGCGTTTGAGGTCAACGGTGGGCCCCGGTTCAGAGGCTCGCCACGTAGGCTCGCTGACGATGACTTCCTCGATCGATACGTGCCTGGAAATGGTATTGCAATGCACACCATGAGAGCTCTACTTGAGTCCGCCCGGGTCGTTGGGTCGACCCATTTTCACTGCCAAGAGGTTCGTTCTCTTTTTCTGTTTTTATTAATCAATTACTGTGGATCAGTTGCATACTTACATTAGAGTTTAATTAGCATAATCAGTATTTTTTATTATAATAGTTACTACAGGGAGGGGCATTTGTACCCTAGAATTAGAAATATAATAATCGGGTTAGAGATACAATAATCTTGTATAATTAATCTTGATTCGACTAGTATATTTTGGATGTTCTTTTGAATAAAATACGATATTAGACTTTACTAGAGATGGGTCAAATTTAGGCCCGCCTCTAACCCAGGATGTATGAAAATAAATAATTATTTTCTAATTATGGTATAATGTATACTTTGTGGTTTAAATTTTGTGAAAGATAATTTGTTTTTCCTAAAAATTAATCAATTTCTAAAATTATTTTCCATCTATCCATCTCTACAAATATATCATTTTAATATTTTGGATTTGTTTGATTTATATTAATACTATTCCCATTTGTGGTGGTACTGGTCCATGTTATGGTATGTTATATTTTCCTAATTTTTAATTTTTTTTTTACATCTAAATTCTTTAAGTTTCAAATATATTATTCAAAATTGCCAAAAGTCTTGTAGCCAAGTGGCACTGGTTCCTTTGTAACCTCTTGCTCGAGGGTTCTATCCCCCGCACTTGCCCAGCAAAAAAAAAAAAAAAAAAAAAAATATTATTCAAATTTCTCATTTTTTTTAAAGAGATTATTATAATAATCAAAACTTATCTCAAAACTACACCTGATATTACTTAAATAGTTGACGGGTACATTCAAATACATAACCATCCTATTGTGATATAAATTTAAATTCTCAATTTCAAAATAATTAAGTATTATATCAAGCAAAAATCTAACAAAAGCTATAAGAGGGAGAGAGAAGGTTTGTGATGGAGAACTCAAAAAACACCACCAAATCGTATTAACTCAATATAAGTATCATAAAAAAATATAATGATTCATCAACTTAAAGTAAAGTTGTAAGAAATAATAAATAATCGAGAGAAAGAGAATAATCACATTTGTTGGGGGGACCTTTTTTCTTTTTGAGAAAGTTATTGGGGGGACCTAAATTAGATAAAAATTAGGGATAATTACACTTTACCCACATGTGGTTTGCTTCTAATTCTATGTGCCCACCCGTGGTTTAAATTTTGACATTTTGCCCACCTGTGATTTTGACCGTGAGTGCTCCGTAACCCACCTCAATGTTTTCCGTTACTCTAACACCAAATAAGTAAAAAATATATCCCAAAATGGATCAAAACTCACTCTCACTCCCAAAACTCACTCACTCCCACTCGGCTTGCTCACCGGACTCACTCACTCCCACTCGCTTGAGACAACTGTGGCAGATCCGAGCCGAGGAAGAAAGACACAGTTGCTCCTCTGTTCAGCTGTGGCAGATCCTACAATGGGCTTCGATTTGTGCATGCTCCTGGGTTTTGATCGTGGGTTTTGATCGTGCATGCTCCTGGGTTTTGATCGTGGGACATATGCTGGATTGGATCGATGGTTGACGAGATATGTTTTTGAATTTCTTTTCATTTATTGTGAGAATGGAACAAGCAAATCCAGTCAGTATAAAAGTTAGCTCTCCACATTTTATTTGGATCACGAGTTGTGCAACCTAGATATTAATGACCTTACCCAACAAACAAGTGAACAGAATCTCCTGAACCCAACTTGTCAAGAACAAGCTAATAAGCTTGTTATATGAGCCAGTTACATTGTATGTTATAACTTGACAGAGGCAATTTTGCTGCCTTTCGTTGTTGCATTGCATGTGCTAGTGAACTTGAATTTTGTCTTTACCGAGTTCACTTCTCAACAATGTTTTAGTACTCATTTGGTGCTGCATGCGAATTTGGTTTATGTCGAAAAAGATTGTAGGGTCTAGCTAGTTTATATATAGGAGATTCCATTCAGATGAGGATAGTAACTCCTGTCTCTCACATTCTTTGTAATCGATGTGTCCGAGGTATAGAGGATATATGTGGTAAAAACTAAAAATATATAAGAGAATTTTTTTTTTTTTAGAATTAGTTTTAAGCTACCCACGATCAAAACCCAAGAGCATGCACGATCAAAACCTAGGTTCAATACCCACGATCAAAACCCAGGAGCATGCACGAATCGAAGCCCATTGTAGGATCTCGCCACGACTAAACAGAGGAGCAATCGTGTCTTTCTTCCTCGGCTCGGATCTGCCACAGTTGTCTCAAGTGAGTGGGAGTGAGTGAGTTTGGTGAGCAAGCCGAGTGGGAGTGAGTGAGTTTTGGGAGTGAGAGTGAGTTTTGATCCGTTTTGGGATGCGTTTTTTACTTATTTGGTGTTAGAGTAACGGAAAACATTGAGGTGGGTTACGGAGCACTCACGGTCAGAATCACAGGTGGGCAAAGTGTTAAAATTTAAACCAAGGGTGGACACATAAAATTAGAGGCAAACCATAGGTGGGTAAAGTGTAATTATCCCTAAAAATTATAAAAACTAAGATGAGAAGAAGAATGGTCAAATAAAAAAAAAATAATTACACCAAATTATCCAAGCCATGTTATGTAATATAATAACATTATATTATTATATATTATCTTTATAATGCAGTAGGATAAAATTTAATAATCAAAGAAAATAAAAAGATAACTTAAAAAAACAAAATCAAATTGCATCAATCCAAGTAGAGTTCTAAAGAACACAAAAATTCATGAATATAAAGTAGAAATACAAAAAATAAAAAATTCAACTAAAAAAGAAAAAGAAAATGATAGAGAGAGTAATTACCTTTTTTTTTTTTTGTTCTAAAACACACAAAAATTCATCAACATAAAGTAGAGATACAAAAAATAAAAAATTTACCCAAGAGAGAGAGAGAGAGAGAGAGAGAGAGAGAGAGAGAGAGTAATAACATTTGTTGTGTCGGAAAATATGTATAGAATGAGAGAGAATAACAAATTCATAGTAAGAGAGCATGAGGATAAGAAAAGTCAAAATAAAAGGAAGAGGAAGGAATAAAGAAAGAGTGACATTAAGGTTGAGAGTAGTGGAGAGATGAAAACGTAAAAGGGAGGGAGAAAGGTTAGAGGAAATGTAAAAAGAAGAATAGTAAAAAAAGAAAGAAAGAGAGAAATAGTTGGAAATAAGTGGCAACAATAAATGCCACACTTTAGCTTTTATATATATATATATATAGATTTAGTCAAAATTATATTATATAGTGGGAAAGAGAAAAATGGGCATTATTCAAGCCAAATAATGACTTCCTTATTCTCTTTTGCAACACTAGCAAGAACTAGTGCGTCTCTATTACATGATAGGGACATATTAACAAAAGAGATGAAATTTAAGTTTCTAATATCTTCTAGGATTTGAGCAATCTCCAAAGGACATATTTTGTCCAAATTAAGAGGATTCACCAATTCACCAAACGTACATTCCACAAGAATTTCAAAGCAGCAATTGATTTGGGGACCTTCCTCCCTTGCCAAATAGTGTAGTTCACGAATTGCTTGTGGTTTCCCTAGCTGATGCAGGAGCATAACCAGAAGTTATTTCAATATTTCATTTTTGGATTTTCGGTTGATAATTTGAGATTGTAATGTAGTTTTTTTTTTTTTAGTTTGGATTAATATTTGAGTTCGGTTAGGATTAGATGTTTATCATTAGCATTTGATTAGTATTAGATTAGCATTTGAGATTGTTTAGGATTTATATTAGGAGAGTTCAATTTTATCGTTGTGATTTCTGAAAGCTGTATATAAAGATCCAGATGATTTCTTCTGTATTGCATACGATTATTATTTATTATTAAGTGGTTATTCATGCAAAGTCCAAACAACCTTAGGTGGTGAAGCCTAAGGTCTACAGTGGGATTAATCTAGGTGGGAAGCCTAGGTTGTCCTATATCAACAACCCAAACCAAATCTGTGTACATCTCACCAATGCTAACCCAACCCAAATCAACCATTAGAAAACAAACCAACCAGATTCCAAGCTTGTGACTCCAATTCGTGCCAAACTCTAGATTCTAAGATCCACCAGTCCAAACATCACAACACCATCACCCAACCGCTACACAAAAAAAAAAAAAAAAAAAAAAAAAAAAAAAATTATGATCCACAATTCCAACCCGCTAGATCAAGAACAAGAGAGTTGAAAGCCAACACCCAGTTGCCAATCTCACCAATGCAATGACGCCGTCGCCCAGACTGCCGCCGAAATCATCACCAACAACCTTCTACGCTGCCCTCACTGACCTCTCCATGTCTCTTCACAAAATGTCCAGGTCAGCCATGTGAATCATGCCCATTAAATGTGCAGGTCAGCAACGGTCTTTCCAATCCATTGTTCATTTCAAATTGTTGAAAATCTATTCCCATGAATCATGGTAGTCTTAGAAGCACCAATATTTGATGGACGTATAGATCCATGGACCCTCATCAATTGGCTAGATGAAATAGATCAATTCTTTGATCAAATATGTTTGCCGGATGCTAATAAGGTTAGGTTTGCTAGGATGAAATTGATAAGTAAAGCTAGAGATTTTAGGCGTAGTATTGAGAATCATTGCGAAGGAAGGAGCAAGCCTACCATAACTAATTGGAATAAGATGAAACAAATACCTAGAGAGAAATATGTTCCCCAATCCTATCAAGAGAATTAGCAACCTCAATCCTCCCATGGAAATTTTCTACATCACAGAGACAATATTTAGCAAGAAAACACCTCATCCATCCCTCAAGACTTCACCGCTATAGCTCAAGACTTAAGAAATATAATAAAGGTTTTGCTAGACTCTTTTACTCAAAAAAAGGATGCTTAGGTTCCACCAAAGACTAATGTTGAAATAGAGGTACATCACAGAGAATTATCAACCTCAATCCTCCCATGGAAATTTTCTACATCACAAAGACAATATTCAGCAAGAAAACACCTCATCCATCCGTCAAGACTTCACCGCTATAGCTCAAGACTTAAGAAATATAATAAAAGTTTTGCTAGACTCTTTTACTCAAAAAAAGGACGCTCAGGTTCCACCAAAGACTAATGTTGAAATAGAGGTACAAGTGCCAATAGTTGATGTTTCAACATTCATGCAGCAAGAAGAACCTATTATAGAGTCTACACGAGAAGAGAAATTTCAACAAGAGAGCAAAAATTTAGAGAGTGCACTTGATGTGAAAGTTGATTCCGATGAAAGTGCTATTGTTAAGCCTTTCATGATCCTTGAAGATCTATAGGTTGATGAAGTCCAAAAGGTTGATACTATGGTTCAAGATAAGATTGTGCATGTTCCACACATTGATTTTGTGTTTCCAAAGGAGTTTCCATTGTATTGTGGAATTGAAGGTTATTCTACTCACAGTGCTTCCTAGGGTGATTTCTAATTTGAAGGAAGTATTAAGCAACAAAGTCCTAATTCTTCATCACTACAAAACTTGAGGTCGAGTTTTCTTAAACCAGGGATGATGATGCAGGAGCATAACGAGAAGTTATTTCAATATTTCATTTTGGTTTTTCAGTGGATAATCTCAGATTATAACGTAGTTATTTGTTTAGTTTGGATTAGTATTTGAGTTCGGATAGGATTATTTGTTTATCATTAGCATTTGATTGGTATTTGAGATTGTTTAGGATTTGTATTAGGAGAGTTCATCTTTATCATTGTGATTCTTGGATGTGTACATAAAGCTCTAGATGATTTCTTTTGTATTGTAGATGATTATTATTTATTATTAAGTGATTATTCATGCGAAGTTTGCATCACGTTTGGTGGTGAATCCAAACAACCTTAAGTGGTGAAGCCTAAGGTGTATAGCGGGATTAATCTAAGTGAGAAGTCTAGGTTGTCCTACATCACTAGCCCACGGTAATTTAAACGTAGAATTTTCATTCTTGATAATTAGAATTAATGCAAGTTCCTTGTCTTTCTCGACTATCTCTTGACTTGGAGTTAAGAGTTTGGCTCTAAAAGCTCTTGAGCAGGAGTTGAAGTTCGCTTTTTTTGAAGCAAGAGCATCATTAAGTTGATCACCTGTTATACGTGGCCCTTCTTTACGAATAAAACATTTCCAAGTCCTCAAAGTAGATTTGGTAGGCTCCGAAACTTCCTCTTGATAAGCTGTTATCATCTTAAAATCCTCATCCCAACATAAACCTACTAGCTTCTTTGTGCATGCGTAGGCTCTTCTTTATTTGGTATAATATCAAATTTTCCTTTCATTCTAATTTGAGATTTATATGTTTGCTCGTCAATATTTATGTATTTGCCAATCACCCATATAGCTAAGAGTGTGATGAGACATAGCACCAATAAATGAACAAACCTACACAAACTAATGACTTGCTATTTTGATTTTGATTTTTTGGTGTTAGGTCTCATCACACTCTTAGCTATATGGGTGATTTGCAAATGCATAAATATCATTAGATACTGGGATGGAACTATGATTCAAACTTAAGGGGGCCAAAACTCTTTGTTCAAAGATTTTAAAAAATTGGAATATCAATACTAGAGGTTAACAACGTTGCATTATTAGCATTAATTTATTAATTATTATTTGTATTTTTTCTTTTGAAAAAAATCAATAATGGGATTTTATAATCAAGAATTTTGTAAGTCAATTGGTATGTCTTAATATTTTCAAGGTCTAACTGGTGTGTGGATGGAGAGATCAGAATGTGGCATAGGAGTTGTCTCTATGGTCTTGAGGGTGGAGTCATTTGAAAGGGGCATAGAGCTCTCAAGTAAGAGGGAGAAATTGGAAAAAGGTTATTGGGTTTTTGTGATTTTTTTTTGCTAGGATTTCTAATTGATTTATTGTTATTGTTTTTGCTTAGACTAGATTTATGATTTGTCCAAAGATTTTTCTTATTATCCGGATATGTGCATTTTTTTATATAGATTTTCCTTGTTATCTATTTGTTGGATTTCTTGGGTTAATTTGTATTTTTTTTTTGTTTTTGGGGAAGTATATAAATTTGAGCGAACTAAAATTCTTTTCGTTAATATACATGCTAGTATTTTTTTTCAAAGGTTGGGAGGGGAGGGGGGAGGGGGGGCATGGCCCCTCTCAGCCCTTGAGTAGTTTCGTCACTAATTAGACAAATGAATAAATCTTGAAGGTGAAAATGCACTTTTGGTCCCTACATTTTGGGCCAATTCTCATTTTGGTCTCTAACTTGATTTCACGCCTACTTCAATCCTTGAAAACAAAAAACCATGTCCATTTTGGTCCCCTTTGTCAACCCACTAATAGAAAATTCATACATGGCAAATATTAAATCTAATTAAAATAAATAATTAAATTAAAAAATACTCACAAGTCCGAAGATAACATGCCCTAAGTAACACAATATAAATCCCTATACAAACACCAAATGCAAACCCTAAATCTTGGTTCCCACATTCAAAGATCCAAACTTTCCAAGCCTAAATATTGATTTCTAGCTTCAAATAAAAATACCCATTAACAAAAACTTTACTAGGATTTTTAAAAGAGATCAATCTGAGAACAGAAAATTGAAGTTGTGGGTTTTCATATTTATTACCTTTGATGCAAGAATCATCGGGCCAAAAAAAGCTTGTCAGAGCCCAGAGAAGTAAAAACAATTTGAGGGTGGTTCTTTTGAAACACTCAGTCTAACCGATTTTTTTTTGATTTCCTCTCTTCTGAAACACTTGGTCTGACCTAGATCGTTATGGTAGTTGTGAAACATAGATCGATGGCGGTGATGAGAGGTTGAGATTGAAACCATGTCCGAAAACCGACGGTGGTGGTAGTGGGTTTGATTGGTGGTGGTAGGTTCTTTTTCTCTTAATCTCTTTCTCTCTCTCTCTCTAAACCCGTCTATCTCTTGATTGTTTAATCGATGGTGGTGGTGGGTTTGATTGTTTGATCGGTAGTGGTGGTGGGTTTGATTGTTTGATCCGTGGTGGTGAAGGGTTTGATTGTTTGATTGCATCAATATGCTATAGTTGTGGTTCCTCCATAGCCCATGCTCCATTCGTCTCTCTCTCTTCTTCTTCTTCTTTTTTCATTTTTGCGTTCTCTTTTTTTCTTTTTTGGCTAAAGTCCTCCCTTCATCACTATTGCCGCCGCAATAGGATTGCTAGACTGGAACACGTCCATCCTTAACTACCAATGAAAAAGGTATATATAAATTCTGTTTGCATTTAACAATTTTACATCAAAAAACAAAAATCTAACGATAAACTTACATAAAAAAAGAAATCTAACAATAAGTAAGTGATTTCTCCAAAGCTATAGTTAAAGGACATACCTTTAACATTTCCGTTGCTAATCTGTGCTAGCCCATGAACTTGAAACACTCAATCCTCTATTCCAGAAATCAATTGCACAATCGCGTTGGAGTTCACCAATGAATTACTCTTTGGAAGTTGATTCTTCATAGACCAAATAAATTGTATTAGTTTAGATTGTTGAAAAAATATACAAGGGAGAATGAGAAGTGAGAAAAGAAAGTGGGTATGACCACATGAGGATTTGCGACATAAATATTAATATACCACATTAGCATCTCTGAACCAACAAATTGACAACACTAAGAATGAGAATAGCAACATAATGCATACTATTGGGAAATTTAGACCCCGGTTGATAGAATTAACAAGTTTTAAACCCAAGTTGTTAATTAGATTTATTATGAATAATACTTGTTCAAACAAACAAACATCAATATCAAGCATAGTGGAATAGTAAATAAGACAAGATATGATGATTCAGGAAAATCAATGAAACAAACTAGTTTTACAGTAAAAAATCTAGGGAGAAACATTCTCAAGAAGTAATCCACTATAATAAAGAGAAGTTTCGGATCTAGTACAAAATTTTTGTCCCTAAACTCTACAATCATAGTAGATGAACTCACAGAAGAAATCTTCTCTTGTTTGAGAACCTTTGAACTCTTTAATATATGAACGCTTCACCCACAATCACAATTAGAACCTCCAAGCGACTTCAAGAACCTCTTGAAGGTTTTCCTCTCTGATAGCATGTATGTGGTGGTTGCTTTGACTTGAGCTTCTTCATTAATGGAATTTTCAGATCTACTTTGAAACTCTTTGGTTTGGTGAAATAGAGAAAACTTGGTTACAAAACCCTAGCCGCATAAACAGAGTGTTTCTCTCTCCGAAAAACCTTCTAATAGATGGCCTATGATGTCCTTTAAATATCGGTTCAAATGTATCTCAATTCGGGCTTCAAATGAATAAGTTATGAGCTTTTTTGCGTTGCTGATTTATGTTTTCACAAGCTCGATCTATCGAGATGTATTGAGACTTATATCGAGAACAAAATCTCGATCTATCGAGTTGCTATCGAGGAGATAGTAAGTTTCAGCTTCTATCGAGAGGTATTGAGTCGCTATCGAGGTACATGTTGAAAAAGTGTTGAAAATGTGTTTTCTTGAACTTTTCTTGAGCAAATTTCGTGTCTTCAACTTAGTCTTCAATTACAACTTTAAGATATATCAAAACTTAATAAAAGACACATAATTTGGCATGGTTGACAATACTAAAACACATGACCCTAATAATCTCCCCTTTTGTCAATCTGTGACAAAACCTCAAGTTCAAAAGTAAGCCCAATATAATAATAACCCAAATATATTGAATGAACCCATATTCAAATACACTAGCCTATCTAAAAACAACCAGCCCCGAGAAATCATAGCATGAACTAGGATTGACTATTTTGATTGGCTTCATATTGCCTTTCCTGAAAGCACTTAACGAACATGTTATGTACACCATGTGGAAAACAATGACAAATAATAAGTAAATTGCGTTTGTTATAGGATATACTAATTATATAAAAATATGAACCTAACACATACAACTAAAATCAGAATTATGATTTGGAAAACGGCCTGATGATTAAACACACAAAAAGTGACATAACAAAAACAAGTAAATTGCGTTTTGTCATAAGATATGCCAATTACATAAAAATATGAACCTAACACATACAACTAAAATCAGAATTATGATTTGGAAAATGGCCTGATGATAAAACACACAAAAAGTGACATAACAAAAACCCCTTGGATTCAAGTCTCTGATTTTGGGGGAAAATAAAAAAAGATAGAATGTGAGAGGTAAAAAAATAAAGCAAGATATAGCACACGTGAAGACTTATCTACATTAAGATTAAGCTTTGACCTTGTTTTTAATTCAAAACAATAAATCTAAAACTTTATAGAGATCTGATTGTTGAGGTTCCAACACAATCCAGAGGGCATAAATCTTAACCAACAAATTCATCAACACAAAGCATAAATATAAGTAACTAACAACATAATGCAAGAATGGTGAACCTAAAGTCAGACATATCACTTTTAAAACAACATTAATGATTCAACACATAAAAAAAAAACTCTTGGATTCGAGACTTCCAATCTATAGTTATAGGATTATGAACAAAGAAGGATTTGATCTTGTTGATGTATGTTGAGTGCGTGAGTAGTTTCAATTATTCTTGGCCACGAATGCATGATTAAGAAGCGTGAATAAATATGGACAATTATAAGAAGTTAAGAGCAAATTTTTAAAATAATTTTTTAATAAAGAAGTTAAGAGCAGTTTAAATTGTAAAAGTTATGAGTAAAAGGAGTTTTATAGGAGTTAAATATGGGAGAGTGCAAATCAAAGGTGTATATCTACTTGAGGTTTTTTTTTTTTTTTCTTAAAATTTTTTTAAAGAAAATAAATTTGTATTTGAGTTCAAATTACTCTTACACCCTCATTTATTTATTTGTTTGAAATAATGTTAGGAGGGGTGTTTTAGATAATTTAGAGCATAGAAAACTAGCTTTTCCTATCCTCTTAATATATAAAACAAAAATAATATCATTGCCATCTGCTCTTATTCTCACATCCAATTACATGATGGGTCCCACCCATTCCTTCCTCATGAAAGTTGGGACAGCCATTACTATTAACTAGTTGATGTCCCATGCAATGCACAGGTACTGTATAAATTTATTTTAAAATATTTTATTAAAAATTATGGGCCTGTTTGGTAATGTTGTTCTAGTAACGTTGTTTAAATGTTATGGAAATACGTTTGGGTGAAAAAGTGTTGTGGAAATACGTGTTGTGTTGTTTAAACAACGAAAACTGTTGTTCAAATAACACAACCAAACAGACCCTATATCTATATATTTATATAAAATTATCTTTTATGATTATGCATAATACTTATTCTTAATATTGTTGCCTCTACCATTGCTCCCAACCATGAATTATCTCTCTCCTTAGATTGAAACTTGTCAATAGCATATGCTAAATCTTCTTCTAAGATGATATATCTTACACATATTTCAATTTCAAAATTAATAGCCTAGGCAATCGTTGTTAGTTTTGCTTTCTCCAAATTCAAATTGCTCTCCTTTTACAGCTCAATGCTACAATGAACGACTTGTTATCTTCAAGTGCCACATTAGAGATAATAACTAATTAAAATTTAAAAGACAAGAACTCTTTATTTTGTTAGGTTCATAATTTTAGGACTTCCTCAAGGGCCACATTAGAGATAAGAACTCTTGAGAATAGGGCATGTGTCTCAAACATGTGTATTATTTATATGCTTCCGTGCCATACGCTTTTGATATGTACTGCCCTTCATTTTGGTTCAAGAACATATGCTGGTAGAAGCTAATAGATCATTGAGGAAGAAAGCTGAGGTGCTACTTTCTATGTAAATATTTGGACAAATGAATGCTTGAAATTAGTATCTTCTTATATAAATTTTACAGGTTTGTCATTATTCTATATGAGAAATATAGGGGAATGTGAAAGAAAATATAGATTTAAAACCTAATAAATTTTAATTGTTTACAATTATATGTTCAATTTGGTTGATCAGAATACACAATGGAAAAAGGTAAAAGCTTCAATTCTTATTCCTCAAACTTCCTCATCAGCCAAGCAAAGGATTTTTTTCTTCTATAGTCAAATCATAAAATCTATTACAATTGAAGCTACACATAAAAACTTACTTTAACCTTATGAAGTTACGATCAAACGCTAAAACAACAAAAAATTATGTCTAAAAAATTGAAGAATTTGAATTAAATGAGCAAAAAAAATAATTACATAGCCTCAATGATCTTGACGTTGGTTTTCATCCGCCATTCCACTAAGCCATAAGCAGCCCTTTTCTCAAGTTGCTAAAGAATCATTTAAAGACAAAATTGGGGCTTTGTAAAAGAAGTTTGTTTTCATGTCAAACATTTGAATTAGTGATTTTTTCTGGTTTTTTGTTAGACACCCAAAAACATATAAAACCAAAAATAAACCTTTAGTATAAAAACAATAAGAATTGGAGAGACAAACATCACTGCACAAACGAAGCCAAAGAGGCAAAGACACACACTTAAACAATAATAATATAATATTTATACAGTTCTAGAGCTCCATCTATGCTTCTCACGATTTGGCATACCATCAGATTAAATACATTAAAATTAAAGCAAAGATAGGCATGAGTGAAGCACTTATAGCATCCAAAGAGAGAACAAATTAACAAAGCTTGAGAGTGAAAGATAAGTTTTTGTAAGCGTGGAGAGCATGTCGGTGGTGGATTTGAGGGCTTTTCATCCTCTGCACTCATTCCTTAAGGTTGAGACAAAACCACATGCATGACATAACTAAATGTATGGGAAAGAGAAGAGACAAGTAAGAGAATAACAAGAGGTGAGAAGAGACATGGGTTTGTGTTACTGTGTAATTGCACTAGGTATGCTAAAAGGCATGAAGGAAAAACATAAGTCTTAATGATAGAGTTTTTTTTGTTTTTGTTTTGGCTGAATGCACTTATTGATAGAGTTTAATGTGGAAGATAGAGAGACTATGCCAAAGGAAGGTACCACTTGGAAGAACCTCATGCTTTCCTGCATGAGGTCTTTGCTTTTATATATATATTGATTTGTTGAGAGAGTTGTGCCATGATTTGTGTCTTATCTCCGCCTTCAACAAGAATGTTACATAGTTCTTTTTCAAATTCAAGAGTTGTCTTATCTTGATTCTCCACTGTTTGAATTTTAGGAGATTGACTTGCACGCACACTGACTTTGCTTGCAAATTTTGAGTGAGGGCGCCAACATCTTCGAAGCTATTCACTTCTCTATCCCCATTAACGTCCAAGTCCCGACTTGAATTGCCGTTAGCATCCTTATCCTGCCAAAGGTGATTTTTATCTCTCCCCGCTAGCTGACATGTAAGCCCCACATCACACAGCTGACCTGTCATTGGTAATGGAAAAATTTGTTGTTGGCAGTGATCTAGTTTGTCGTCTTGCTCCGTCATGGGTTCATCATAAACTGAATCTTCACCATGATCAGGTTTCCCTTGTGAGCCTCCCTTTTCTGAGTGGCCTTCAATGCAATCGAGTGTACCTAGGACCAAATTGAAGCTCATCTTCACCTCTTGTCAAACGACTTGTTTTTTGTTGACAACATTCGCTATCATGGTGGCCAAGTATACCACACTAGTAGTAGAAGATTGGCAATCTCTCATATTTAAAATAAACCCATCCAAATCCAGGCCTCCCATCTTTATCATTTCCCCCCACATCAGTGGCTTTGTGATGTTGATGTTTACTCTAATACAGAGGAAAGGCTCCCATCCTAAGCCACTTTTTGGAACAACAATTGGAACAGGTTCACCAATTTCATGTACTACACGACCCCCGCTTCTCTATTCATGCTTTCGGTTGTAATGTTAAACACGAATCCAAAAAGGGGAAAACTGGAATTTGACATCATATGGGCTTATGTCACAGTGAAAATGCTTCAAAAGAATAATGTTGAATATATACTTTACTAGATGTCATGTAGACACATACCTTTGGTGGAGCAGATCACCAAATTGTCGAATCTTTCACTTTGCTTGCTTTACGAACTCCTCACAATCTCCTTTGTGGAACACCTCCAAGTCGCAGGAAAGGCTACTAGAGTCTCTCCTAATTTCCACGCTCCAAATTCTAGGGAACAGTAGATGATGTCCCGGAGAGACGGCTTATTTTGAGAGAGCACTCAAAACTATACGTATGTTTTCTCACCGTATCTAACCACTATCTGACTGATGTAAGAGTATTTAAATACTAGTAGAGATTTACTTACTATCAGATATATGTGATCCCTAAAAGATCTCATCTTTTAAATTTAAATGACTCCACTACTGATATTGATAACTCATATCAATATCTGTTAAGTTCAAATTTAAACTCACTTATCGGATAACCCATGTGGACGATCCATGGGCCATGGTTTATGGGTTGGACCAAAACCAGCCCAATTTCTAACAAATAAGTTGCTTGTTGAATGACCATGGAGTTTTTGCAATAATTTTTTCTGGATTATCTTCCCTTTCAAAAATGGCCAGATACAAGTTATTACCGGTACTAGACTCTTGAAATATGTCATAATTCTGTATCTCCAGCATACATCTTGTGTACTGGCTGCATTACTTCTTTCTTATAAAATCTCTTATTTACCTATAAAAATAGAAAAATAAAAACTCTTTTCCCCACCTCTCTAATAGTTACACCATGCAAACAACACAATGAGTGTAGACTTGAAGGCTTCTTCTATGTACTCCTTTAATCTGTAATTTAACCAGTAAACTGAATTGCGCCTGCTGTTGAGAGAAGGCCACCTCTTTTGACTTCACAATCATTTTGCCCCTCTCTTCACCTGACAATCGGAACCTATTCCATATCTCTTCCAAGGCAGCATCCATTGGTAATGCAATACACCTTAGTCCAACCGGCACCTAGACAAGTAATGGAAAATAAAGGAAAATGAAATTACAAAGAAAGTACTAGGAAGAAGGATCACTACCACAACCTGCCTAAATAGATTGGAGAGGTTTAAAGCTGCGTAAGGGATGCAAATTGGAGGCTTCCACTTTTCAAGACCACGAAGAGTCCAAGAGAGAGAACGTGTGTGTGTGCATATATAGTTTCTTAGCATGTGTATATATATTTTATATAATTTCTATAGTAGAGTTCTAAAATCTTAACCATTCATGATTAAACGAATAGTTCAGATTTTACCATATCATCGACATCTTAAATGGAAACTAAAATAGAGCTAGTGAAGGTTTGTTTAAAGCTAAAAGTTTACCTCCAACTCACTGTGTGATGATTAATAAAATAGTGTATTTTTATTCATGTGACCTATTTAATGAATCGTATGACTAGTTTAAAATTTAAAATAATACATGTAATGGTTTTATGAATCGCCTTGCAATGGGTTGGAGAAGATTTCTCCAATTTGGTTTGGAGAAATTTATTTTATATCTAGAATTACTCTATATCAGCCCTAAATTGGAACCTTCCTTAAAAGAATTTCAAATATTCAGAGTAACTATGCCATAAAAACTATGGATGATATAAGAGTTATTCTACTGATACAACAAAATTTTACAATATTTTCACAAGAAGTTGAGGTGTCGCATAGGTAAAAATAAAAAAATTTATACTAGGACCCATCTCAACTCAAAACAAAGGTGTTTTGAGGAAAATGTTATGAGATTTTGTTGTGTTTCTAAACTTTCTCGTATTATAGTATATATAATGTAAAGTTGTATTTTTCAATTGTGTTTTGTTTGCTTTAATTCCGTGTCAATTTGATTTTATTTAGTCAATCATTTCCCCGTATATTTGTGGGATTTAATGTAAGGGTTGAGTGTGAGTTTGGTGAAGAACAGGGCATCTCGCTACTTGCGTTTGGCTTGCGAGTGGATAACCCGTGAAAGGCCACGTGAGAAGAAGCATTAGATGAAGCCATTGATTGGCGGATGCAATTTAGCGCTAATTGTGGGATCTGGATAACTAGTGAAGAAATGACTCGGTGAAGTCCATTGGGAGTTGGAACTCGGAGGGTTCAAGTACAATGGATAGACTAGGCTTGGAGGGTCTTTTTGATATCCTTGTACTTCATCTTTATTCACTAGTGGATCATTTCGGCTTGGAGGGCCGCGGAGAGGTTTTTCCCGAGTACTTCGGTTTCCTCTTTGATAATACGTCTCGGTGTTACTTTGTGTTTGTATCTCTCTTCATTTACTCTTGGTGCTTTACATTTATTGTTTATTGTTTATGATTATGCACTAGAGAATAGTTCCAGTTTATTGCATTTCATTTACCCTTATTCCGCACCTAGTTAAGTAGGGTAAAAGCAATTTAGCCATTAGTTTAAAATTGGGGGTCTAAACAAGCTATAGTGTTTCGCACTATTGAGCTTTCATATAAATAATACATATAAGAGAAATGAATCTAATTTAGCTAGACTAGAATTATTGTTTTTGTCATTGTTATCATCATCATCCCAATTTTTCTCTATGTTTCTAAACGGAAGGTTTTACTTGCAGTGGGTTGAGGAGCCAACATTGCTTGTGACACGCTTTGAGTATGCAAACCTTTTTCACACTATTACTGATTGGTACAGTGCATATGTATCTTCAAGAGTTACTGGATTGCCTAGTCGACCTAATGTAGTTTTCGTGGATGGCCACTGTAAGGTATGCAGGCTCTGCATTTCTTTTATGGGTGTCCAGTTTCATGCTAGTTGTTTAACAGCATGTGATAAGATTAATATGATTACTTAGGTCTACCGCTATCATTTTGTGACTTCTTGTTGCTTCTCAAAAAAGGAAAATTTGTGACTCGTTGACTAGGCAATGGAATAAATAATAATGAGAAAAGCAAAACTATAGCTTTACATTTTAGTGTTGTGAACATAGGATTAGGGGTTGTAGTTTTTGTAAGATATTAACCTATTATGAAAATCTCCTAATCTTATGATGACTTCTAGGGTTCAAATCCTCCCTCTCCCAAACTATTGTATTATCCAAAAAAAAAAAACCAGAGTATGAAGAAAAGAGGGCTTGGATCCAACTTTCTTAAAGGTTTTTATTGTGTTGGTGGAGGCTTGATACCCATTTGTTGTAATTTAGGGTTAGTGGAAGACAATTCACACAAAAATAAGTTAAAACATTCACACAAGACAAGAAGATTTAATGTGGTTTTGCTGACTCCATGTCTAGATCTATGGACAATGGTATTGGTAACAAAAATATATATATCAATGATATGAAAATAACTTTCAAGTTCAACCAAATATGACAAACAAGTTGATATCCCCTCATAGACATAAACACAAATAAAGCCTATTACAAACATCTCCTCAATAGAAGCTCACGAACATGACACTCTGAATTCCAAAGCCGCAATATATCAAATGATGCTCTTACTCAAACAATAGACAAACTTTAAACTCATGCATGCGGACATCTTGCATCTCCAAAAGAATTATCAAGCTACTATTAGAAGAGACCCCCTTATGTTCTTTTAAGAATCATCTCCTCTCCCCAATGGGATGACCTCTTTGGGGTAATGCCACCAAACCATTAGTAGCACGGTTTGTTTATATGACTTCAATATTTATTTTTTGGTGGACTAGGAGTACCTTCCCTAGTAGACAAGGAACGCCAAATTACTTCCTTAGCGCAAGGAGTCTTTCAGTCTACAACAAGAAAACTCAAACCAAGTTAGAATGGGAATTTAATCAATTTTCAACACTTTTGCTTTCATATGAAAATATTCTTTGTCAACATTAGTATGGAATTTGTTCCAAGATGTGTCAAGTGAAATATAATTGCAAATATGACGGGTGTAATTTGGATTGCAAGAGATTCATTAATTGTTTGAGCTTGATATATATATATATATATATTTACGGAAGCAGTATGAAATAAAAATTTATGTTTTTATTCAAAGTTCGTTGTACCACATAACCATGGATTTTGCATAGAACAAAATTGTGTACCTCTCTTAGCAATCCAAGCATGTTACCTCCCAAGGTATTCATGTCTCTCTCTAATTCTTTTTGGGTTTTGGATGATTGTAGCATCACTTAGTAGTTTTGATGGCCAACTCCTGATGTGGTAATTTATTGTCTTTTCTTTGTTTTTATTTTTTATTTTTTATAAAGACTTTTGTAAAACCCAAGAGAGAGAGAGATAGGATGTGGGATCTTTAGGGATCCTAATCTTTAGTTGTAGGATTAATCAATAACTTTTTATATGTTATTGACTTATATTGAAACTCTTTCAAAATTATTCTTTAATTTTCTCAACCATATCAAGAAAATATTTGAACTTCTGCAGATTACAATAATGTCCACTTAACATATTGCAATTGACCCCTGAAGATTAAAGAATTACATATGGGGTCCCATTACTTACAATTTTATATTTATATCCTTCTACCACATTATATTCCCATAAGCCATTAGGACTGGATTAATATCACTGTCATATCCCTAGCTTATGTAACCCTTAATTTCTTGATTTCATGATTTTTATTGAACTCCAAAATATCGATGAAAAACTCTTTAAATATACATATACAATATTATATATATGAAAAACACTTTTGAAAAAAGTTACCGGCTGGTTTTGTTTTTAGTCCAACTTCAATATGAAAATCAACTGAATATACTATATTCTTTAGAGACTAGTGGATTCATTGTTGAGCATATATATTTTACTCATTACGTACATAACCCAACGTGTCTGTATATAGCCTTTGAAAAGAGCATCACCAGTTGACATCATTAGAGTTATGTGCATAATAAATAATTATACACAAACCTCTCATGTGTGAGGACAATAGGAAAATTGTGATAGAACAACTTTTTAACTAACAATGATCACTCTATAAGGTGTTCTTGATCGGATCCGATTCAATGTATATATTTGTTACATTACACCCACTTGTCTGCTAAAGTCACTACCTCAATGATAGAGTAAATCATCCTATCATATAGTAGCACGACAAGTGTAAGATTGAGTAGTGATATTCAATTAATATCCATAGCCTAGAACAATTTAATAATTTATGAAAAATCATTACTCCGTGTCTTTGGTTTCTTAACCATTAACATAATTTTTCTACACAGGTGACATCACATGCCACATTTAAACAATGAATATACCCATAATAATTATGTATGTGAAAATATAATTTATTATCAAATAAAAATGCATAATATTGTTTTTGAGGGCATATAATTCTAACTATCTTCCACTTGCACTCAAAATCAATATACATGTATTTAATCCCATCGCTTCCAAATGTTTCTCAAACACTTTTTGAAACAATGCCTTTGTGAGGGGATTTGCAACATTATTGGCAGAGACAATCTTTGTTATTGCTACATCACCTCTATGTATGATATTATCTATCAAGTGATACATACGTGCAATATGATTTGTCCTTTGATGAGCCCTTGGTTATCTTGCATTTGCAACAGGCCCACTATTGTCACAATAGATGGTAATGGGTGACTTAATAGAAGGAACAACTTCAAGTTCTTGAATGAACTTGCGAATCCACATAGCTTCCTTTGCGACTTCACTTGCAGCTATATACTACTGCCTTACGTAGTAGAGTTTGTAGTAGTATCTTGCTTGCAACTTCTCCAACTTAGAGCATCCACATTGGTGGAGCTATTTTTTTTTGGCTATTTGGCACAACAAAAAACTACTTTATCTATTTTACCTTTTCACATTATAAAACATCCAATATCAGTGGTTTTATTTTAGCTTTTAACACAATAAAATAATATAAATACTATAATAAAATAATATAAACACTACAATAAAATAATATTTCATTCACCTGCCAAAACACAACTACAACCACTATCAAAGCCATAGAAATTACTGCGCAGCCACAAACCCACCACTGTAACCAATACCCATCAAAAACCAGTGAAGAAGAACAAAAAAGAAAGCAGAAAAACCAGCAAAAAAATGAGCAGATCCACAACCCAGATCAGACACACAAACCGAGAGGTAACCCACAGATGGACAACAAACCATGCCCGAAACACAAGAGAGAGGCCGAAACCCATGCCTGAAACAAAAACCCAGTCCGAAACACAAATTCGAAACACAAACACAGCCTGAAACCCAGACCGAAATCCACGCCGAAACACAAGCACAAATGCCAAAAACAGAGAAGAGAGGCCAAGATGGGTCAGCGTGGGTAAGCTTCGAACTTGGGACTTGGGGCTTCGGGGTCTGTGGCGGTTGGGCTCAGCGACGATGGGTCTATGGCGGCTGGGCTCGTGCAGATTGTCGTGGAGGAAGAGAGAAGCAGATGGAGAGGAAGTGAGGAGAGAGACACGGTGAAACAAATGAAACACAGGAAGAAGAGGAGTAGGAAAAATAAGAATAATAGAAAGAATAAAAATTAATAAAATAATCAAAAGAAGTGTGAATGCACTTTTTTTTTTTTTTTTTTTTTTTACCTTTCAGCTATAGTGCACAGCCAGTTGTGGAGCCAAAAAATATTACTTTGGCTCTACCATTGCAGGGCACATTTTGGTATTTGGTGGTGCTAAAAATAGCAATATAGCTATTTAGCACCACCAATGTGGATGCTTTTATTGCTCCCTTGCCAAGAGTGAACACAAATCCAGGAATTGATTTTCTATCATAAATATCTTATTGAAAATTTGAATTTGTATACCCTTGGATAGTCAGATCCTTACCACCAAACACCAAGAAATAATGTTTGGTCCTATTTAAATATTTGAGGATATGTGCCTCCTGGCCTCCCGGGCATGAGGATAAACCGCTTAGCCTGTTAGGGGTGAAAAGCCCTTAGATTACTTGATAACTAGTTCAGGCGGGTGGGGTCGGTTGCCTGTAGGAGTTTGATTAACAGTGAGGATTGTTGTACAGTATGCCCTGTAACGTGCAACTAATCTGAGTGAAGTTCTCCTATGTCATCAAAAAAAAAAAAAAAAATTTGAGGATATGTTTCTTTGCTATCCAATGCGTAGAACTTGGATTGGATTGATATCTACTCACAATGCTCACTGCATAACAAATGTCTGGCCTAGTACAAAGCATTGCGTACATGAGACTTCCTGCAGCCAAAGCATAAGGACAATTTCTCATTTTCTCTCTCTCTTCTTGTGTTTTAGGACACATTTGTTTAGAGAGATGAACTCTATGTCTAAAAGGTGAAAACCCTTTTTTGGAATCTTGCATGCTAAACCTAGCCAATATCTTGTCAATATAATTGACTTGTGAAAGTCCCAATAATCTTTTCTTTTGGTCTCTAAACAATTTGATTCTAAGTACATATGATGCTTCACCAAGATATTTCATTGCAAAGTGACTAGATAACCATACTTTTATAGATGACATTGCTCCTACATCATGAGTAGTATGTCATCCACGTAAAGAACTAAAAATGTATCAGTGCTCCCACTAATCCTTTTGTCCCACTAATTCTTTTGTAAACACAAGGTTCATTTATATTTTGTAAGAAACCAAACGATTTGATTGCCTCATCAAAACGAATGTTCCAACCGCATGATGCTTGCTTTAGGCCGTTATAGATCTCATCATTTGGCACACTTTTGATTCTTGACCATAAGATATGAAACTTTCTAGCTGGTCCATAAAAATATATTCTTGAATGTGTCCATTCAAGAAAGCTGTTTTAACGTCTATTTGCCACATCTTATAATCATAATGTGCAGCAATTGATAAAAGAATCCTTATGGACTTTAGCATGACTATTGGTGAAAAGGTTTCCTCATAATCATTTCTAGCCTTTTGATTATACCCTTTTGCCACTAGCCTAGCTTTATAGGTCTCCCCCTTACCACTAGGTCCTATATTCCTTTTGTAGACCCATTTACAACCAATAGGCTTAATACCTTCTGGTTTGTCTATGAAGGTCCGGACCTGGTTGGTATACATTGAGTCCATCTTTGATTCCATGGCCCATTTCCAACTCTTAACATCCTTATCATTCATTGCTTCTTGATAAGTAAAAAGATCATTATCATGCTCCTTTGACTCCATTAGATAAATCTCATTTAACAAAGTGAGTCTAACTCGAGGCCTAATATTCCTTTTACTATGTCGAGTCTCTTGCATTTTGCTTGGTTCAGAAGAGGCGTATTACTTGCTCTTCATTGTTCTCATTCAACTCAGCCATTGGTTCATCAGTTTGTTCATCAAGAGAAACCTTTGCTCTACTTTCATTTAAGCTATAATCTTCCTCAAGAAAAATAGCATTCCTGCTCACAAAAACTTTTTGCTCACTAGGATTGTAAAAATAGAAACCAGTAGACATCTTGGGATAGCCAATAAATAAACATCTATCACTCCTTAGTCCTAGCTTATCCACATTAGACTTTCTAACATGTGTTGGACAACCCCATATCTTTAAGTGATTTAGACTTGGTTTCTCATCAGTCCATAACTCATATGGGGTGTTAGGAACTGATTTGGTGGGGACTCTATTTAATAAATAAACAGCAGTCTCCAAAGCATAACCCCAAAATAAAATTGGCAACTCTGACATGCTCATCGGGGAACGAATCATATCTAATAAGGTTCTATTTCTTCTTTCAGCTACACCATTATGTTGAGGTGTGGCAAGGGGAGTCGATTGAGAAATAATGCCATTTTCTTTTATATATTCCTTAAATTGATCCAAGAGGTATTCCCCTCCTCTATCAGAACGAAGAACTTTTATGTATTTTTCAGCTTGTTTCTCAATCTCATTACAAAATTCTTTGAACTTTTCAAAGGATTCAAATTTATGCTTCATTAGGTACAAATAACCATACCTAGAATAATCATCAATAAAAGTAATAAAGTAAGAGAATCCACCTCTTGCCATGTGATTCATAGGACTACAAACATCAAATGTGCATTAATCCTAATACATCGGTGGCTCTAGCTCCCTTTCCTGTAAAGAAACTTTTGGTCATTTTCCCTTGTAAGCAAGGCTCACAAATTAGATAAGGCTCTACCTTCAAAAGATTCAATGGGCCATCCCATACCAATCTATTGATTCGGTCAATATTGATATGACCAAGCCTTAAGTGCCACAAATATGTTGGATTGACATCTCTTTTCCTTTTAAGAGATAACACACTGGTAGCATCATTCTCAACACAATTAATATTATTATCAATAGAACTCAAAAAATAAAGACCATCTTGTAAATTGCTAGAAGTTACAAATTTATTATTATACTTAATAACAAGTTTAGTAGTAAAAATAAATGAATATCCTGAACAACCAAGTTTCGAAGTTGAAACTAAATTCCTTTGTACTTCTAGCACATATAAGCAATCTTTTAAAACTAGAGTTCTACTAGAAGATAATTCTAAATAAAAAGTTCCAACGGCAGTGGTTGCAACAGTTGCACCCATCCCCATCTTTAGGATTGTTGGGCCTAGTTGTGTTTGATTCGGATTATGACCAGATCCGAAATAATATTGTTAAGGTTTTTAACAATATTTGCGTAGACAAGCTCATTTAGAGATCCAGTAGATGGCTTCTTTCTTTTCTGCTGTAGTGCACGTTGCTACAAATGCTTCTTTTTTCTCTTTCTACAGACACCCAGTGAATATTTGATTCCTGGCTTCATTGATGCTCAATGTAAGACACTTGCAACCATTCTCTTCAAAAGAAAAAAAAAAAAAAAAAAAATATATATATATATATATATATATATAATCTAGAACATGATCAGTAACGATAATTCAATATTTGGTGATCTACATTTTGCAGTTTGTGAATTATTATAATCACGAATATTAGGCTATTAAAGGAGAGATGAAATTGTGGGGCTTTGAGAGAAATAAGGACAAGGTACATCATGCAGGGACGGAGCCAGAGCTGTGAGTTAGGAGGGCTGGTTTTACTGTTGGCTGTGTGTGGCAGTTTCAAATTTTGACTTTACTACTAATGAGTTGCTAAGATATATATATATATATATATATATATATATATATATTTTTTTGTGGGTAAGAACAAAATTATTGGCCCATTATGCGAACCAATGAGAATTTGCTACCAAAACAGTTTATAAAAATGTTGTAAAAAAGTTTGTGAGAATAACATTACACTTAAAAAAATTAATGATATTGTTTAAGGGAAACAAAATTGCTAAAATTTGTACACACATATATATATATATATATATATATATTTAAATTAAGGGGGGCCATTCCCCACCACCTCCACCCACCCCCCCAGTCCAATGATACCTCCGTCGTACATCATAATGTACCAGTGAATGTTCTTTAAAATTTAACTTTCTTAAAGTGGTGGTTTTTCCAGCAAATCAAAGTAATAAGGGTTTCCTTTCAAGGAAAGAGGAGCTTCTGTTGTTGTTAGTTGTTAGCCTCCTAATCATGAACGCTATTTTATTAATTTATCGGAAGAATATTTTCCAATTACTATCATAATGTTCTTCTATCTGTGTTTTTCTTACCGGGTTTTTTCTGCTTATCTTTCTGCCAAAGAAATAGAGTGCTAGTCATTGTTTAGTTGTCTTAGTAACACTCTTTTACTTTTGTTGAATTTTTTCAGGCACCGATGGAAGAGACATGGAAGGCATTGTTTTCTAGCCTTCAATATTCTAAAAATTTTAGCGGTCCAGTTTGTTTTCACCATGCTATTTTCTCACCCTTGGGTTATGAGACTGCACTATTTAAGGGGCTGTCTGAAAAAATAAATTGTGATGGAGCATCTGCACATGATCTGCGGCAAAACCCTGATGACCGGAGAACTGCTCGATTATCTGAATTTGGGGAAATGATTAGGGCTGCTTTTGGATTTTCCTTAAATAGAAACCATGTTGAAAAGCCAGTTTCAGGTTATAATGTCCTCTTTGTTCGGCGTGAAGATTATTTAGCTCATCCTCGTCATGGTGGTAAAGTTGAATCGAGGCTTAGCAATGAACAAGAAGTGTTTGATTCTATAAATAATTGGGCATCTAATCATGGGTGCAAAGTAAACCTTGTCAATGGATTGTTTGCACACATGCCCATGAAGGAGCAAGTCCAAGCCATTCAAGATGCTTCAGTTATTATTGGCGCTCATGGTGCAGGTCTAACTCACATAGTATCTGCGTTGCCAAAAACTGTTGTCCTGGAGATTATTAGTAGCCACTACAGACGGCCACATTTCGCCTTGATAGCCCGGTGGAAAGGGTTGGAATATCATGCAATTAATCTTCTCGGATCATATGCCTATCCTGAAATTGTTATCGACAAGCTTAGCAACATAATGAGGAGCCTGGGATGCTGAACAGTGTATGGTTTTGGCTGAATTTGATTCATCCTATTGCCTGGAATTAGAAGTGATAAGAAATATTGTCTGCATCAAGTGTCAGAAGATTATGATAGTGATTATGGTAGGAATCTTAATAGTGACAAGATAGATACTGGAAGTTGCCTTCAATCGGCTCTCTTTGCTACACTATTATTAACTTCTCTTGAAAGAAAAAGCCCTGATTTGAAAGGAACCAACAAATATATAGAAAGCCTACAAAAATGAAGTCAGTGCTGGCAAACGTCCCACTTCGGTCATGGACAGTTATAGGCCTGTCTGGATAATGCAAATCTGTGCTCATCTATACTACATATAATGGTGCATCTAGGCCATCACGTCACAAAAATATGACACCGACGACTTAATAAGAAGTAAATTATGTCTGGAACTATAAAGATTTTACGTGGGAGATTTTAAGGCAGCCCTTTATAGATATGGTGTATTAGGAAGTACGGTTATCTATATAATCTATACTACTATTTAAGGAGCTCTCTATTTGGACCGGATTTTTTTTTTGTTCCAAAATACCCCTACAGCCTACGTTTAAATAGGGGCAAAATTGAAGGATAACCTAATAAAAATATATCTTTAACTTCTACGTACAATATTGTCTACAAAATAGGATTACTTTTCTTTTGGTTTTCAAAATTAAATTTGAAATATAAATTTATTTTGTCAACAATTTAATTAATTAATTAATTTTTACAAATTTTGTAGTGGACCCATTAACTCCTAAATTGAAGTTGTCATTCACCCCCTCTTATAACTTCTAATCATTATCTTATCTTTTTTTTAAAAAAGTTAATTGTTCAAAATGCTCTCTTATTCCTTAACTAACCACTGATATTGCCAAAAAAAAGAAAAGTTAACAATTGGATAAGATAAACTATGATCAACTATCACTTAAAAAATTCCAAAGCAATTATAATTATCATTAAGCAGTTATAATGTTCTCCCTCCATCCCTATCCTCCAAAGTAACAACTATTTTTGTATGTAGTCTCTGTAATGAATGTTTTATGTTTTTAGGATAAAAGTTTGCAATCTACAAATAATGACGCCACCATTTTGAAGTCCCTTCGTAGTGACAACCCGGTTGCTAAAGTCCATTACGGAGGCTACATTCCTAACAGAGCAACATCATCTCTAGAGGTAATAATTTCATGTTGTTTGGATCTAAACATATGTTGGAATGTATTGTGGGAGTTGGATTTGGGGAGTGCCTCCTAAGTTTAGTAAGCCTAGAGTCACTGTCGACGCTTGGCCTCGATTGGAGTGGAAAACCACCGCTGTCGTCGGGCCTTCGTTCGACCACCCGCCGTGGCGATGCTTTAGCACGCACGAGGCCCGTTGGAGGCCGCTCTCGATTGGCTGGTGCGCTTGGTGTGGTTCGCACGGAGCTTGGGGCTCTGCTCTCTCTTGGTGGAGGAAGGTATTTGTTTACCTTTGGCAATGTGGTAGGAATCTTGGCCAAATTTTAAGGGATTATCAAAGGTAAGTGAAGTTGCCACCAATCATTGGGTTTTTCTAATGTGTGATTGGTTACCTATTTCTAGTTGATTTTATTACCAATACTAGGCTAAGAAAAAGGGCATTTTTCCTTATTTAATGTGGATGGCATTCTTGAGTTCGGAAGTTTGATTACGTGTGGGGAAGGTGTTGGGCATCCCACAACACCTGTCCAAGGACAGTCCTTTATTTTGATAAAATCTTAATTTTCGGAGATTGGTAGTTAAAAACATGATTTTAGCATTGGCTTTCAGGGCTTTGCATGCACGGGAGCTTTGAGGTTTGGCTTTTGAATGGGTGTGTTCCTAATCTATGTTTTCCTAAGGCATTTGGGCAAAGTACCAGATTTTTACAGCGAAAATCCAGCGACATGTCACCTTACTTTCACGACGAAAATTAGGCATCGCTTCACTTTACGTGACATGGACTGTGACAATCACACCAGGAGAGGCTAGACCCCTAAACCTACTGAACATAACCACTTGGCTTATATCTACATGCTTGCATCTTCGCCCTTTTTGCTTGCGCTTGGGAGACCGTGCCCTAGCTCTATGCGTTCTTGCTCCATATGTGTACATGCAAAGGTAAAGACAAGAAACTAGCAGACAAGCAATGGAAGGAAAATATATAAAGAGCATATGAAAGAGGCATAAAGCAGATAAGTATGATAGACATAGCAAGCAAAGAAACAAGAAAGCAAGCAAACAAGTAAGAAAGCAAACAAAAGGTGGTGTCCGAGAGGGACAAATGTAGGTTTGGATTGAATGTCGATAACTTCATTGTGTTAAAGCATGGACGATACATCAGCAAGCGAGACTCATGCATGGACATGTAAGCAAGCACGTAAAGATGCATAGAAAGCCAACGGGTGGCACAAACAAGCATGGTAAGCATAACATCGTACTGAGTGAGAAATGGGATAGGTATGCATGAGGCAACTGGCATCATGGCGATGCATCCCAAGTGGTTACATCCAAATAAGGCCTCACGAGCGTCGGGTGTAACCGCACAGCCACAAACTCGCTAAAGGCGTTAAGCGTGACAAAGCCTAGAACTAGAGAGGCTATCACAAGCATAAAGCATAGAAGAAAGCAAGCATAGACATGCAAATAGGGGTGATTCAAACCCTTTTATGTGGGCCTTGGTGTATGGATGATGAAAAAGACCATAGGGTCTAGATCGGGTCCTAACCATTAGGCCAAAACACAAGAAAGAAAGAAAAAGTGACAAAAGGGCTACAGTAGCACATGACATGACAAACATAGTCTAGGTCTAGGCACACAAACATGGCATGGAGCACACAAGCACATGGAAGATAGCATAAAGCATGTAGAGGACATAGATCCAAGCACATAGTCATGTGAGAGCATAGATCTAGACATATAGGCATAGAAACATGCATGTAAACATGTAAAAACCTAGCACATGGACATGGAAGAACATGGATCCAAGCATATAAGCATGTGAAGACAAGGATCTAACCATATAGCATGGAAATAAACACATAGATACATAGATCCAACCAAGGCATAGCCAACAACATCATACAAGCATGTGAGCATGTAACCCTAACATCATCCTAGAACAAAAAGAGGAACAAAGCATAGGAAACATGGCATATAGCATAAAGTATGTAGATCTAAACATATAAGCATGTAAGGATGTAGATCTAAGCATGAAACATGGCACAAGGCATAAAAAGCGGGGAGATTTAGGCTAGAAGCACAAATAAAGCAAGAAACATGATAAAGAAAGCAAAAAATCATGTTATTCAAGCAAAAAGAACAAGATAAATGCTAGAAAAAGATCTAGAGAGTTAGGGGTGTGGATAGTAGCTAAAAAGCTACATCCACACCACTAAACCCCAAATCAAGGTGTAGAACCAAGGAGAAGAAGATTGGGTATAAGAACAATACCTTGTGTTTTTGGTGAAGAAAGAAGAATCAAGAGGCTTCGATGTGTTTTTTGTGTTTTTTTGTTGTTGTGTTTTTTGTGTTTGAGAGAGAGGAAAAAAGCTCAAAAATCATCTAGGTAGAGAGCAGGACCTAGGGAGTCTTCTCTTTTTTGGTTGGGGGGGTGCCTGGGGCCTTTTATAGCCCCAACACAATTTACAAGGCAGCGGCCCTTCAAGGGCTGCCATTTTCAAATGGCCACAGATCAGGTTGATCTTGACACCTTTGGAATGATCTTGACTTCCTGTTTTTGAAAAGGTATGAAACTTGAAAATCCAACGGTCGGATCAAAAATTGACTCTCGGAAATGAGTGGTGCATCGATTGGTGTGTTATCTCGGTTTTCTTGATATCTCGGCCGTTCTAACTCTGATTTCGACCCATGAAGAGTTGTTGGACTGAGAATTCGATAATCTTTGTGATGGCATTGGTTTCAACCCGTTACGGACGGTGAATCAAAATTAGAGTTTTTTGGCCCACCCGGAGTCAACTTAGAGTCAAATTTGGTCAAAGTGGCCAAAAATCTCCGAGAAGCTTGGGTTTGATGTAAAACTATGAGAAGTGTTATTTTGTGAGGATTTTGACCTCGTTTGACCTTTGGTCAACCCTAGGGTGACTAGGAGAATTTTGGTCATTTTAGCTGAAAAAGGCATTTTGAGTGCTCTGGTGTCCGAACAGGTTGCACCACGTCATTCTAGATGTTCTTGCAGCCCCATGGAGAGAAAATAATATTTTTTGGATTTTTCGGGGTTTGGCACGCAAATCAAGGACAGACAAAATATGGTATCAACAGTCACATTTAATTTTTAAGTGCATTTTGTGAAAGAGATCCAACATTTAAATCACTACTTGAAAAGATAGTCCTAGCGGCATATAGAATTAAATTTTCATGGGGCTTTGAGGTTAATAATGAGTTTCATTTCCCTAATAAAGATTACAATTATCCCCCCTTTATAAATATTTCTATATTGTTCGAATTTGCTTGGTTGTGTCGGACACAGCGCTTCCAGTCATAAGTTGCCTTATTAGTTTTAGTTTAATTTCAGTGATTACTTAAGTGCAAGTAAAAGTAGCAAGTGCAAGGGGTTTGGTTTGGGCTGGATTGTATTCATCCAATGCGGTCCAACTTAAACATCAACTTTGTTTTTTGATGCTGATTTATCTCTTCTCAAACCTAATTTGTGAAGACATCAATGGTTGACAGTAAAAGCTTAAGTGGGACATTAAAAGAATTTTAAATTGGGGGTGTCCTTACTCCTTATGCAAAAAGTCTTTGGATTGCTAGAGAATTTGCTTTGAGTTTACTGACAAGAAAGAGGAAAGGTGTAGCCATGGTTCATGAGGGTTTCGATCAGATGGTTCAATGACTACATTATTGGAGGTATTTATGGTTTCATCTTTGAAGGATTTAATGAAGTCAGTTACAAATCCAAAAGAGTTGATGGAGATAGAAATTTTTGGAGAAGATTACTATGGTTTAATTGTATTTGATTGATGACTGTAAAGTTCATTGTTGTCAGTAACATGCTTATTGTGATATTATTTGCGAAACTGACTAGCAGTGACCATTTTGTTGAAACAAAAACTCTATTTTTCCAAAACTAGGTTGTTTTTCAATATCATCCAAAAAGTGATATGATTTTGATATTGTATCAAAATAAATTGTTGAGTCAGATTTTGGATGGTTTTGAAAATTTTTGAATGATTTAATTGGTTTCCTTCACTAAAATAAATTTGCACTAAACTTGGTGTTTATCAACGAATCAAGTAACAATCCTCCAACTAAATTGGTACATTTCAGTCATCCTGTAATTTTCAGGCTTGATGAAAGTACAATATTAATACATACAGGTTATTGAAGCTAATCTATAGTTTATATTGAAAGATAATCTATAATTTATATGTTTCTATGTGGATTTGTTCATTTTTTAGAGCTAGCCTTATGACACTTCTAATTGTATAAGTAGCTCACAAATGTGTGGTATTAATGGACAAATGTGTAAACCTCAAATTGATATGAAAGAAAAATTATGACATAAAACCCCTAAAAAGAAAAGAAAAGAAGCTTCATTGCATGCACGAAGTGCATGTGATGATAAAAAATAGAAGAATCTACATTGATTCATCAACTTTTTCATAATACCTTTTGTAAATTTTTTTTACTTTATGGAACTTTATAAGATTTGCTCATAGGATTTTTCCCCCTCCCCTAAAGGTTAATACTGAATAATAGCATCATCTTCCAATTTTCAAAACATTGATCACTGCATTAACAAAATTTCCAAAAAAGTGATGATAATTTTGGAATACTAGCTTTTGAGACCCTTCTATTTTTTTGGTAAAGGTTAATAATTTGAGAATGCACGTGAGCACGTGCTCAAAGGCTAGTAATAACTAATAACCAAAAAGTTTGACTTTTTGTTAACCATTCCTCGTTGTGCCACGTGGCTATATAAATTGTTAGGTTCTAAAGTCTTAGGATTTTATGTATTTAGAACTCTAATTTGTATTGTTGGCAAACCATGATCAAAACAATGTGTGTAGAAGTGTTTTAGACTAGCTCAAAGTTGTGCATTTATGTAAAGTTGGAATCAAGTTAAAGCGGGAAAGCATTGTGCCTTTCGGCCTGGCTTGATCGATCGAAAGACAGGCTCGATCGATTGAAGCTCGGCGAGAATGATTTTCTGCAGATTTTTCCAACTCAGCCCTAAGTGTTTTAAAACGTTTTTAGGGTTTCTTATTTGTCCTAAGTATAAAAGGCAAACCCTAGCTATGTTTTAGTGTTGCTCATAATTGCGGTTTGTGTAAATCTCTTGTGAGATCTAGAGGAGCTTTCCTTTACACAAACTTAGGGTTTTTAAGGAGAAGATTTATCTACACCTTGATGATTAATTCAGTTGCTGCCCCTTAAGCTTAAAGAAAACACAAGCGAGTGTGCTTGTATCTGGTGGTGAATCCAAGAAAGAAGGAGTCCGTAGATTCGGAGGTTGCACGTGGTTGTGTCAGTAAGTTCTCTTGGTTGGTAGCAATAAGAAGTCGAGCGTGGGAGCTTGTAAGTCTTATTGTATGAACTTCGATTCTTTCAAGATAGTGGATTCAAGTTTACCTTGAGGATAGCTAGGTCAAATCCTCCTTAGGTTTTTACCGGTTTGGTTTCCTTGGTGATCATATCTTGTGTTATTTATTTTCCGCTGCTTTGCATGATTTGATCTTTGATATTGTGATAACCTAGACTTGTTTAATTGGACTAAGTAACAACTTGGCTAATTACCTAGGTAAAATCAATTGTTTTAAGGGGTCTAAAAACCATCAAGTGGTATCAGAGCGGGTAGCTCTTTTGTTGTTGATCCTTTGATCACCGGTGATCCTTAACCCCTGTTGTCATGGAACACGGACACTCTCTAGTTATTCCTCCTCACTTTGATGGGAATAATTATACTTATTGGAAAGTAAGGATGAAAGCATTCCTGAAATCCATTGATGAGAGAGTGTGGAACTCCGTTGAATACGGATGGGAGAAGCCCACTACTCCTGTTAGTGAGTGGGAAACTTCTCAAAAAGAAGCAGCTGCGTTTAATAGCAAGGCTATGAATGCGATCTTTAACGCTGTTTCTATAGAGGAATTTAAGAGAATCTCTAATGTTGAGGTTGCTCATATTGCTTGGAATATCCTCCAGACTGTGCATGAAGGCACAAAGGTTGTCAAAATTAGTAAATTGCAGCAATTGACTTCTAAATTTGAAAGCATTAGGATGTCTGATGATGAATCTTTTAATGAATTCTATGCTAAACTGAATGATATTGTTAATTCTGCTTTTAACTTGGGTGAAATCTGTGATCAACCTAAAATTGTTAGGAATATTCTTAAATCTTTAACTGAAGATTTTAGACCTAAGGTGATTGCCATTACTGAAAGCAAGGATGTGGACTCCTTCCTGTTGATGAGCTTGTAGGATCTCTTCAATCTTATGAGTTGGATCTACCCAAAACTATCAAATCCAAATCAATGGCTCTTAAGTCAGTTGATGATGTTGAAGGTGGTGGATTTGATGATGAGCTCTCTGCTACAGAGATTGCCTACCTTGCCAAGAACTTTAGAAACTTTCTTAGGAATAGTAATAGAAAGGCAAGAGGCACAAAAACTGTTGAACCTAGAAACTTTAGGAAGCATGATCCCACTAAGGTTAACAATAATGATAAACCTAGAGAAAAAGTAGGTCAATCTTCCAATAATTCTTTGGGCTCTCGGTGTTTTGGATGTCAAGGGTATGGACACATGAAATCTGAATGTCCTACCTATTTGAAATCTAAGGGTAAGGCTATGGCTGTAACCCTTAATGATGGTGAAGTTTCTAATAATGAGTCTGATTGTGATGAGGATGGAAACTTTATTACTTTCACCGCTATTGCTGTAGTCGATGAGAGTATATCTGTTGAAGAGAACCCTTTTGATGGGGAACTCTCTGAAGGTGCAGATCTTCAAGAGGCCTATAATAAACTTTGCAAAGTTGCTGCAAATGATGCTATGAATGTTGAACTTGGCCTGAAGAAAATTGAATCTCTTGAGCTTGAAAAGAAGAATTTGCTTGTTAAACTGTTTGATGCTAATGAACTTTTGAACAATGTGAAAACTGAAAATATGCTTTTGCTTGATAAAGTTAAATCTTTGGAACTTGATTTATCTGTTGCTAGATCTGCTAGTTCTAAACTTGATCAAATGCTAAGTGTTCAAAAGTCTTCTTTTGACAAAACTGGATTAGGTTATGTTGAAAGCATCTCGTGTGCGCTCCCCATTCCACAAAGTTTGTTCCTTCATCTTCTTCTTCAGAACCTTCCGTGAGTGAGATAGTGAGTGAAACTGTCAAACCCCCTGAGAGTGAGGTTGTTAAACCCTTAGAAGGTTCATCATCTAGGAAGATTAGGGTTGATCTAAAAGAGTCTAAGTCTAAGAAGCCTACCCTATCTAAGGACAAGACACATGATAAGCCTGCATGGGTTTGTCACTTTTGTGGAAAGTCTGGACACATTCGTCCCAAATGTTACAAGTCGCAAGTCGCAAAGAGAGCAAACAAACCAAAAGTACCTGTGCCTCAAGTACAAGATCCTATGGTACTTATTGGTGAATTGGTAAAGGCTTTAAACCTTTATTCCAATCCTGGAGTTGGTAATCATTCTCATGTGAATAAGAACTCTAATGCTCATGGTGCATCTAAAAGGTTTTGGATGCAAAAGACTCGATCTAACGAGTCTTTTTCGACATAGTCCTTGTGCTTCATTGCTCTACCCTTTGTGACCATTGTTCTTTGGTTTTGTTTTTTGTTCTTTAGGATTTGCATTGCATAACATTCATGCATTTCATTCTAGGTGTTTTTTTTTTTTTAATAAAAAAAAAAAAGGAAGCAAATTTTGTTTTCTACTATTCTTCTTGGTTTTTGAGAACAAGGTTGGTCAATTTATTTTCACATAACATGTCTTTTTTGTACCTTGTTTAGCTTTGATGAACTTACTTATTGCACTTTACTAGTTGAAGCTTTGTAGTGCAAGTTGTATGGGAAAGATGTTTATCGTTTTTGATTATTTTGTCTTAATCTTGAAGTCACATATTTTTGAATGTTTGACTTGAACTTTTGGAGAAAGGCATAAATAACCATCTCATCACTGTTCACTAGCCAATCATGAACACCTTAGTGCATATCATAATATTTTGTGCTCGAGAAAGTGTAGCACATGCACAAAAAGAACATAAGGTGAAGCCTCGATTTAAATTGCTTAATACTTAAAATTGGTATGTACTATTAGGCTTAATGCCAAACTCACATGACTTAAAATTGGTATGTATATTATGAGGCATAAATACAAGAAACTTACATAATTGCAAGTTTATGATCTAGGAGATGTGGGAGTTATACGATGTAACTCTTTAGATAATAGTCTCTTTTAAATTCTTTGTGATGAATTTTGTAGACTTTGTGATTGATTGCTATTCACATATCACCTCACATGTATCTCAAGCTTTTGCTAGTTGAACACACTACATGAGTTACTTTTTGCTAAACTTTGTACATGTTATTGTGTGTGTTTATGGTCTGACCAACCAAGTTTTGCAAATACTTTGAATTTTGTGCAAAATTAATTTGTTGCTTGGAAATTTGTGAAGAATGCAAGAAATTTTGTTTTTGGGGATTTGGGCTTAAAATTCTTGTTTTGAAAATCATATCATCACATACTCATGCGTTTTGTTCTTAAATTTCAATGCTTTGAGTTGATTCTAAATGTTTTTCAAAAAGCTGTGTTTTTCCTCAAATTTAGTGAGCCTCTGCCCATTTTGATCGATCCATTCTGTTTTTCGATTGATCGAAAATTTTTAAATATGTTCGAGAGAGCCTCTGTCTGTTTCGATCGATTGAAACCGATTTTCAATCGATCGAACTCTTTTCAAATTTTTTTAATAGTCTCTGTCTGTTTTGATCGATCGAGGCTATTTTTCGATCGATCGAAACTCGTGAAACATGTTTTTTTAAAGGTCAGATTGTCTTTTTCAAAAGGACTTTCTCAAAAAGTTTTTCAACCTTTTCTCTCTCTTTGACTTGGCTAAGGCTCCACCAACGATTTTTTGTCGTTTTCCTCCAAGATTTTTGCAAGGTTTTTGTCCTTGAAGGCCGGTAAGTCTCTTTTGCCCTTCCTTTTGGATTTTATTTTTTGTTTTCATGAATTTTTCATGCATTGTTGTGGGTATTTTCGGCACTTTCTATATATTGGGGTTTTTGATGATTCAAACCTGTTTTGGTGAAATTGATCAATGGGTTTTTGTTCTAGGATGCTATAATGATGATTCTTGTAGTTTAATTTGATCAATTTTGTGGTTTTTGAAAAATTGAAAATTCTAGGGTTTGAAATTGTTTCGAATTGGGGATTTTTTCTAATCGGGTTAAATTGATGAAATTGGCTTGTCAAATTGATGTATTTGGTCATTAATTTTTGAATTCTATCATGTGTGATGATCAATTCGTCAATATTTTTCAAATTGACCAAGTGGTTTTCCAAATTTTGGGGTTTTTGTGTTAATACCTCTATGTTCAAGCCAATTTTGTGAATTTGAACTTTTTGGACTTAATTCACTGCATTAGAACATGCATCATACCATTTAGTTTGTTCATGCATCATATAGATTTTTATTCTATATTTTTTTGTGCTAACTTATAGTCCGCCCTTGGTTTTGTCTTTTGTGTTTTGTTCTTTTGTTCTGTGTTTTGGTCCTTATCCTAGCACCATGCCTAGGAAAACTAGAGCCAATAGGACCCCTTCCACTTCCTCTGTGTCTCCCTCTAAGGTTGAGGAGTTTAGGAATGATAAGTGCAGAGAGGCCTTTGAGAATTTGAACCGTAAGTATAAGATTTGGGCTGAGCGTGCTGTGATTTTAGATGAGCTTGATCCGGCCATTTGGGCTAACTTTGAGTCTAGAGGTTGGTTGCCTCTCTTAGAGATAGATCATCCACCCCCGACCGCCCTGATTAGAGAGTTCTTCTCGAACCTCTCTTGCCACGTCTATGATTCCAACACCCTTGTTAGGAGTTGGATACGAGGTGTTGAGTTCACCATTACCCCTAGGGTAGTGGCTGAGGCTCTTAGGGTTTCGGTTGTTCGGGAGCCTATCTATCCCTATAATGAGTCACCCTCATTAGATGTTGTCATGTCATACATCACTAGGTCATCTATCCAGTGGGGTTCTGATCCTCGGATCACGTCCGCCGAGCTTACCGAGACCGCCTATCTTTTCTTTAGGATAGCATGTTATTCGTTGTGGCCTATTTCTCACTTCCACACCATCCCTTTAGAGCGATGTGTGTTTTTGTATGCCTTTGTTTCTGGAGCGTCTATCAGTTTTCCTTACTTGTTCCTTCGTTTTTTGAACGAGGTTCATAGGAGTTCTGCCGTAGGGCATGCGCTTATTCATCCTATTTTCATTCATAGGATTTTGCTCTTTTTAGGTCTAGATAGTTTTCCGTCCGGTGAGCCTGTTCATGTGGTTGCTCCCATAGGTGCCACCTTTCTTCGACAGAGGGCTGCTCATTTGAGAGTTGCTCCTTCTCGTCCTAGAGGTGCGTCATCTAGTGGTGTTCCCCCTCCTCCCTCTTCTACAGGTGTTGATGCTTCTGAGACTTCAAGTGTTGTTGCTGATGATTATGTTCCTCCACCGACTGCTCCGGATGATTCAGACATTCGTCGTACGTTGGATCATGTCTTGATCGTTCAGGCGGCTCATGGACAGATTTTGGTGGACATGCTAGATGAGATCCGTGCCTTGTGTGCGGAGTTGGCGCAGTTTAGACCACCTTCCTTTTGATGATGGATTTTTGTTTGCCCTTTGGCATTCTGTCACAAAAAGGGGGAGTACTTTGTAGAGTTTTTGCTTTTGTGGGGAGTTTATTTATTTTGGTTGGAGCTTGTGGAGTTTAGATTGTATCTAGGTGCTTCTCTTTGTACTTTACATTTTTGATGGGATATTCATATTAGGGGGAGTTTTATGTTTTGTTGGTACTTTATATGTTTCTTGTTTAAAACTACTTATTGATTTATATTTATGAGTTATTCATTGATATATGTCTTTATTGTGTGTTGTTTGAAATCAAGAATTTAATTTGTTTACTTGTATTGTTTCCACACATGTGGTTATGCATTTTGTTTAGTGTTTCAAGAAATATACAGGTTGATTCAATTGAGCTGCTGTCTACACTTGCAAATGATGGATAGTAGTTAGGATTGAATTTGTTTTATGAGCATTATTTTGTAAAGGGATTTTTATTTTGCAAACTTTGAGCTTCTAGTTGTGTTTTGTCATGGATTGCCAAAGGGGGAGTTTTTTAGGTTCTAAAGTCTTATGATTTTATGTATTTAGAACTCTAATTTGTATTGTTGGCAAATCATGATCAAAACAATGTGTGTAGAAGTGTTTTAGACTAGCTCAAAGTTGTCCATTTATGTAAAGTTGGAATCGAGTTAAAGCAGGAAAGCATTGTGCCTTTTGGCCTGGCTTGATCGATCGAAAGACAGGCTCGATCAATCGAAGCCCGGGCAGAATGATTCTCTGCAGATTTTTCCAACTCAGCCCTAAGTGTTTAAAAACGTTTTTAGGGTTTCTTATTTGTCCTAAGTATAAAAGGCAAACCCTAGCCACGTTTTAGTGTTGCTCATAATTGCGGTTTGTGTAAATCTCTTGTGAAATCTAGAGGAGCTTTCCTTTACACAAACTTAGGATTTTCAAGGAGAAGATTTATCTACACCTTGATGATCAATTCAGTTGCTGCCCTTGAAGCTTAAAGAAAACACAAGCGGGTGTGCTTGTATCTGGTGGTGAATCCAAGAAAGAAGGAGTCCGTGGATTCGGAGCTTGCACGTGGTCGTGTCGTAAGTTCTACTGGTTGGTAACAATAAGAAGTCGAGCGTGGGGGCTTGTAAGTCTTATTGTATGAACTTCGATTATTTCAAGATAGTGGATTCAAGTTTACCTTGAGGATAGTTAGGTCAAATCCTCCCAGGTTTTTACCGGTTTGGTTTCTGGGTGATCATATCTTGTGTTATTTATTTTTCATTTGCTTTGCATGATTTGATCTTTGATATTGTGATAACCTAGACTTGTTTAATTGGACTAAGTAACAACTTGGCTAATTACCTAGGTTAAATCAATTGTTTTAAGGGGTCTAAAAATCGTCATAAATTATTGACACGTTTACATTTAAAAACACCAAAACAATATGTCTTTTCATTTGGGCAGTAGTTATAGGAAAAAAAACAGACACTTCTTTAAAATAGCAACAAATCAGTAAATAATCCTTTTAAAAAATAAATTAAAAAAAAAAGCAAATAGAAACCAATTATTTTTAACCTCTTTTGTAAAAAAAAAAATTCTTAACCTCACCCCTCACACACGTTCACCAAATTTTGATTTGTCTTTAAAAGCCCCGCACCGTTTCAATGGGTAACCACTTTATCTATGTCTTTATATATTTTCAACTTCCCTTCCATTTTTTCCTTCTTAGTAATGCCCCTTTTTCCCCTACGAGAAGATACTTAGTGAAACTTGAAGAGAGAACAGAGTCTGTCGCTACCATCATTAAGCAAACCCTCTGTCGATAAAAATGAATTCTTTCGCTTTCCCTTACAGTTGTAGTGATTTGCTTTTTTTTTTTCTTCTCTATTTTTTATTGTTGTGTTTGGTTTTGGAGACACAATTTCAAAGCATTAAAACCCTAGAACCATCCGTAAACCAAACACAATTTGTTTTTTATTTTTTTATTTTCATTTTACTTTCCAATTTGTTTTATGTTTTCTATATATTCTGGATATTTATTTATTTATTTATTTATTTTAGGTTTTCAAGAAGCAGAGGTATACAATTTCTTTATTTTGTTTTAGGTTCAAGGCCACCATCAATTTTAATGGTGTGGAGTTGTTAGATGCCGAGGCGTTGATATCTACAAGGTCTGTATATCAAGTTGAGGCACACTTCAATTTTATTTTCTTTGTATATTTAAAAATTTCAAGGTTAATTCTTCTATGTTTTTCCGTTTAGGTATTTGATTTTGAGTCTATGGTTTGCAATTTTTTGCATTTTTAGTTGTTGTTGGCTGTAGAGAAAAGCTCAGAAACTAGGCCCACTCGGTGATTATTTTTATTACGGCAGAGATGGAGAGAAAAATATGAGGGACTTTACCACCGTTAGAGACCAGTCTTTCTTAGACACTATTACCCATAAGTTTTCTAATTTTGTTTTATAAGTTTTCCTGTAAAATATGATTTAGGGTTTTGTTTGGGAGTGTTTTCTCTTTTAGATTGATGGGTATGGAGCCCGTAGTAGGTTTTGTTAATTTGAATCAAAACTTTGTCTTAAAGTGAAGATTGTTTTAAATTTATGGTTCAGATTAGTTTTTCCTATTGTATAGTTTCTTTCTTTTTTTTCCTTCCTTCATGTTGTATAGTTTCTGATGATGCACGAAAATTAGTAGGTTGTAATGCTTCGGACTATGGTGATGACTTTTGGGTCTTGAAAAGAAAAGAAAGTACTATCAAAGGTGACCAATGTAACCTGGCCATGGACCCTCCGACGGTTAAGTCAATTTTCTCTCTAGAAAAAAAGGATGGAAAACTATGAATAGTAGAACTTACCTTGGCTGAATGGGACTTGCTCCTTTTATAGAGAGTTAGAAGTGGGTCAACTTGTTTGGATCCACCATGATTATGGGTGATGTGGGTGGTTAATGGAGAAAATAGTTCGTGGAGCAGAATGTGAGGAATCGCCTCCACGTTTTAGGAGTAATGCATCGTGGTTTGATCATATGGAACCTTTTGAGTATTTCTCAAAGAATTCACCAAGTGTGAACTGGTCGTCCATGCCCCTGTGTCATGGACGACTATCCTCAAATTGAATGGTCTTGTTATTAATGGACGGGTACTATTCATGCATAGTGTCATTGTTAGGCTTCTCTCCTGATGAATTTTTATGGATGCGGTTAGGTCATGGACGAACGCCCGCAGACGAGCCGACCTTGATTGATCCCTATCAGTTGCCCCTTTGTCCTTGTGTTGTCTATGCTACTGTTGGCTTGACACGTGGTGATTTTTTATTAGTTGAGGGGTTGTCCGGGTAGCATATCAGGGAGATTTGAATTTGAACAGTCTAGATGTTGACATGTGTTGTGATCCCGGGAGTTTGCTTGTAGCATCGTTTCGTTCTTTAAGAAAAGTGCCACGTGGCACATTACAGTTAGTTCGTGTCGTTTGAGTGTCCCATCTTTTTGGGTATAAATAGTGCAATACCTCTCTTACCCTTTCAAATTTCTCATATTTTCTTCTCTGACCTCGGTTGTCTAGCACCTCATCTAGGAGTTTCCTTCCATCCTTAGTCATCCTTGTTTAGAGCCAGGTATCCTCTTCTCCTTGTTGGTAGGTTTTTCTTTAGACTTCTTTTCAAATGTCCGAGATAGTAGTGTCTTCGTCTAGTGATAGGGACAAGAGAGAGATAGACGAGTATCATGACGAGAGTAACTCCGGTGATGGCGAGAGTGAAAGTGATAGTAGTCATAGTAGTAGTAGTGGAAGGAACACCACAGACGAGCAATACTTGTTTGGAGTCCCTGGGGTTCCTTTAGAGGTACTCTAGGAGGAAATGAGGACGAGGGCCACATTTGGTTCGTTTCTTGCCCGTCCAATATTGCCTCCTTGTCCAGTCCCTTTCCAAGTGAAGATGAGGAAATCTTATCTTGTTGTACAAAGTAGGTGTTTCTTTTAGGACAGACGAGAAGAAACTTACTTCTCTTAGAGCATCAACAGTGGGCTTCTTAAATGCCAAATTGTAAAATATATTTGGCATTTGGGCCAAATTACTCCAGCAATTGGATAGCTATACCTGGAACCGGTCAAAATTTTTTGGCATATTGCTACGATGCGATCTCACAAATGAGATCGCATTGTAGCGCTATGCCATCCAAAAAAACAATCATTTTAATAGTGCACAGTCTGTTCAACCCTTTTCTCTCTTTTTGGCGGGATGACCATTGGAAATGCAAGCATTTGAAAAAGCTGTGAATAGTTGATTTTGAAAAAAGAAATGACGGTTGGAAAAGTAATAATAAAAAAAGATTAAAAGAACAATATTTTAATAAGATGGTAAAATAATAGAGTTTTGGGATGTTGGATGTATTGTAAAATGGTATGGTATAATTGATAAAGTAACTTTTTGGGATGGTAAAATAAGATGAAATATAAGATCCGGATGTGGATGCTCTTAGGGCTTGGTATCAAATCCAGCACGATTTCAACCCTTGTCTAGCCGCACTTAGTGAATGGTGTTGTACTCCGAACTTAGGGGTTGGTATATATGAGGCCTATTTATAAGGTGGTCTTAGGTTATCTTTAAATGCCTTTGCTAGGGAAATTCTCCATAGGCTAGGTATAGGTATAAACCAACTCAACCCCAACGCATGGAGGCTCATCATATCCATGCAAGTGCTATGGAGGGAAGTCTTTGATAGGAACTATCCTCTCACCGTGGACGAGTTCTTGTATTGTTACAAACTCTCAGAAATAAGTCAATCCCTAGGCTTCTATCAATTTTACGCCAAGGGTTCTAGCTGTAGGTTGGTCAAGTCCCTCCCCCATCATCCGGAAGATGGAAGACAAGTGTTTTTCTTCGTCTTAGTGTTCGGGGGTGGGAATCCTATTGAGGTAGGTAGGGACCCATTTCCTCCCTACACTGGTGTGATGGGTAATCTTTGTCCAAAGTGTATGTTAATTTTCATTGCTCGTCTTACTTTTTTTGTTATATTTATCTAACTTCTTCTTCTTCTTCTTCTTTTTTTTTTTTTTTTTTTTTTTTTTTTTTTTTTTTTTTTGTGCAGGTGTAAGACGACCCTCCTTGAACAAATTTTATCTTGATCGTGTCTAGCGGACATGCTCTTTTGTAGATAAGACTTTTCATTCCTTAGTCACTCTTTGTTATCTAGCGACTTGGAGGCTTGGACCCGAGCTAATTAAGGAAGCACTCGCCCACGAACTCACCACCCATAGACGTAAGTCATTTATTTCATTGCATCTTGATCTGTTGAACTGTTAATTTGTCCAGGCTCTAACAAGTTTTTATTTATTATTAATTTTTTTTTATGTATAGAAATGGTAACCATGAAAGAGAACAAGGGTAAAGGTTTGGTGAATGAGGAAGTCATCCGGGAAGGAGAAGACGTCCAAACTCAGCCTCGTCCAATCGCTTCAAAGAAGAGAAAACTCTTTCTACGACCACAGATATGGGGAGTCTTCCTAGTCGTTGAGGCAATAAAAAGCCTAGACATGGCTCGTCCAAATCTGGGGTTGTCGAGATTGGCCCTCTTATTCCTCCTGTGAAAGTCAAGCAGCCGTTCATGGTGCGGGTTCTTGATGTGGATCCGTTTAACCCTCCCGATGTCACCCTGTCCAAGCGTCCTATTGGGCCTCCTGGTAGTGGCCCCAAGACCCTCTTAAGGAGTGAAGGCCTTGCTTGGGATAGGTTTAAGCAGGCCGTGTTTGACAAGGATGTTGCCATCTATTCTGACATGTCTGTGAAAGAGTTTGAATGATCTATAGTTCCCGATCTTTTTAAGGTATTGTAAACTCGTCCTTAATCTCTTAAAGATTTGAGTTTTACTTTTGTTTTCTCACGTCCAAGTTCTTGATGTAGGTCATGTCGAAATTTATGGCGGCATCCAGGCAAGCCCATGAGCTAGAATAGACGAGGGTTAGGCTTGAGGCAAAGATTCATGACATGGAGAAGGAATCTAGCCATCAATCCGGGGAGAGGGTTAAGCTGGAGGACGAGGTAAAGGAGCTAAAGAACCTCGTCGAAGAGCTGAAGGTAGATGCCATCGAGAAGGATACTTGTCTTGACCATCTTCAAAAGAGAAGCAAAGAGCTTTGCACTATTCTTGGTGAAACTAAAGAAGGAACCATCAGGGAATTCAAGGCGCCTAGTGAGTTCACCAACCTTTTGGATAGAAACTACGCTACTAGTTTTGAGTACTTTTTCATGGACACCATTGAACATTTCCACAGGGTAGACTTTAGCCCAATCAAACTTTGTCTTTGCTCTTTGAGAGTTCTCTACTCCGGATGAGCTCTAAGGATGTAAATATTAAGGACGACGTTTCTACCCCTTAGCCAGTGAAGGATGCTTCAAAGTTTGGGAGCACTGTCCCAAGTGGTTTACCAAAGTAAAAGTTTGTTTTCAACTTTATTTGCTCCTTTTTTTTTTTTTTTTTTGGGTCCATTGTTTTGGACCATTTAAATTTCTTAAAGTACATTTCCTCGTCCATGTTTAAGGACAGGGTACTCATACAAATGCCTTTTTAGGCTTGTCACTTTAAAGGGTTTTTGGATGGTGGTCGTCTACCCTTAGATTTATTTATAAATACATTTTCTTCTGTGCTTGAACGTTTACCAATTTTAATTTCCAAGTATTTTCTCATCCATGGTTTGAACTACCTTGGAATGGCTAAATATTTTCCTCATCCTTCTTTTGGACTTTTTGGAATTTTTAATTGGTAAAGTTACTTCCTTTTGTCCATAGTTTGGAATACTCAGTGGATTGGATGTGTTGTCCATATAAATTATGTATTTCATGCATGCTTTTCTTCATCCTTTATTTTTGGACGAGTGTACTTGGAGGTGTTTGTTCCTTACCTTTGCACTTATGTTTTTACCTTAAGGATTTTATAATAGTTTGCCTTTTCCTTGTCTAAGGACGACTCATGATGATACATCTTCGTGTCCAAAGATTTTAGACGTCTTTAAATTTCTATGGACGTTAATTTCATAGAATTATCAACACTTAATTTAGAAAATTCAAACTGCTTTATATACAATAGAAAGCTTTGTACATAATATTGTCCATAGACAATAGGGATCTTTGTACATAATATCGTCTTTAGACAATAGAGAACTTAGTACATAACATCGTCCATAGACATCATTCATGTTAGTAACTAGTTCTTTTTTAGGGAATTTAAATTGCTTTATATACAAAAGGACTTTGTTCATGACATTGTCCATAAACATAACACATGCTGGTAGCTAGTGCTTTTTAGGGAATTCAAATGCTAGAAAATATAAGATATTGCTAGAAAACATAAGTATTGAAAGATAACATAAATAGATTTCTAGTGACCACTAGTAATCTTTAGTCTCATCCATGCTGACCTTCCCGATGAGTTCTCCTCACTAGTAGTACTTCCTTAAATGCTCCACATTCCACAGGTGCTCCGGCTTTTGTCCATCCAAGGCCTCCAAGTAGTACAAATCTCGTCTTTTGAAATTGATAACTCTGTATGATCCTTCCCAATTAGGTCCCAACTTTCCATGAGCGGGGTCCTTAGTAGCCACGGATACCCTTTTTAGGATGAGATCTCCAATGTTGAATTGTCTAGGCTTCACCAATGCATCATGGTGCTTAGTCATCAGGCTTTTGTAACGTGCCACCCTCTTACCCTTTTATACAACACCTCGTCCATAAGGACAAACTTAGCTGTTCTTACCCTTAGCTTCCTTGCTTCTTCTCTATATTCGGGAAGAACTCCATCCTTGAGAAAAGACATAATGAGCGAGGTATAGTTGACAACTCTGTCTATCTAATTCACTTTCGGAATGTCTATACTTGGAATATACTAGACTTTAATCTGATCACCCACTATCTTGTCTACAGATGTTGTCTTAGCTAAGACGCGCCGCATTCTCTTCTCTTGGTATTTGTTGAAACCGGGCTGTTATGAAGCCTTTGATACACTACTTAACTTTGCCTAAGTAATTCTTCATTCGTTCTTCCTTGACTTCACACATTCCATTCACTTGGCCTATCACCAACTGTGAGTCTCCCTAAATGAGGCCTGAATCTGCTCCTAGTGGTTTAGCTAACTCCAAGCCTTGAAGTAGGGTTTCATATTTAGCTTCATTATTGGTTGTCCGGAATTGCGGACAGATGGTGTACTCCAAATGATCCCCTTCTAGTGATCGTAAAACTATCCCAATTCCTCTTGCATGATGTATGGACGAGCCATTCACATGAATGACTTCTTCGCTTTGCCCCTGGTCATCATTCCGCCTGATCATTTGGTAGGTGTAAATTCGGAAATGAATTCTGCAAGGACTGGAGCTTTTATTGCTTCTCTTGGTTTATATTGTACTTCAAATTCACTAAGTTCCATCGCCCACTTGATCAATCGTCCAACAACCTCTAGCTTATTCATAGCTTTTTTCAAGGGGTGATCTATTAGGACGTTGATTACATGAGCTTGGAAATAAGGCCTGAGCTTTCTTGTTGCTATCACTAATGAAAATGCTAACTTTTCCATTAGCGAATATCGATCCTTCAGCTCCTCTTAAAGCTTTGGTGGTGTAGTAGATGGGCTTCTGTACCTTTCCCACTTCTTTGATCAAGGCCGAACTCACTATATGAAGGGACATTGCTAGGTAGAGATACAAACTTCTCCTAGTTTGGATGGGCTCAACATCAGAGTTGAAGCGAGATAAGCCTTCAAGTCTTTAAATGCTTGTTGGCACCGATCTGTCCATTCAAATGCTTTCCTTAATACTCTGAAAAATGGTAAACACTTGTAGCTTTTGAAACAAACCTATTAAGGGTAGCTACTCATCCAGTGAGGCTCTGGATGTCCTTGATATTTTTCGGGGGTTTCATGTTCAAGATTGCTTGGATTTTATCAGGATTTACTTCAATCCCTCTCTGTGAAACCCCAAGGAATTTCCCTAATGCTACTCCGAAGGCACATTTGCTTGGATTTAGCTTCATCTTATATCGTCTAAGTGTATCAAAGGTTTCTTGGAGGTCGTCCAGATGCCGCACCTCCTTTGCGCTCTTGACTAACATGTAATCCACGTATACTTCAACGTTTCGCCCAATTTGTGGACAAAACATATGGTTGACTAGCCTCCGGTAGGTAGCTCCTGCATTTTTTAGACCAAACAACATTACTTTGTAACAAAACAAACCTTAGCTTGTTATGAAGGATGTTTTCTCCTGGTTTGCCTTGTCCATCTTAATCTAGTTGTACCCTGAGAATGCGTCCATGAAACTCAGCAACTAGTGTCCAAATTGTTAAATCTACTAGCCGATCAATGCGTGGAAGAGGATAGCTATCTTTGGGGCACGCCTTGTTTAAATATGTGAAGTCCACGCACATCCTCTATTTGCCATTAGCTTTTTTAATCACCACTACATTAGCTAACCAATCGGGGTAGTAGACTTCGTGGACGAACTCTACAATGACTAGCTTATGAACTTCTTCTTTGATGGCATTATCACGGTCTGGGCCAAACACTCTCTTTTTCTGACGGACGGGCTTGTAAGACGGGGACACATTTAAATGATACGTAATCACACTTGGGTTAATTCCAGGCATGTCTTCATGGCTCCAAGCAAAAACATTCGTGCTCTTTTCAGAGGAATTGGACGAGGTCCCGCTTCATCTTCTCTACCATGCTTGTCCCAATCCTGGTAAACTTCTCAAGGTTGGACTTGTCTAATGGTACATCTTCCATTACTTCAATCGGTTCAGTTAGCGTTCTTATTTCTTCAATGCTTATTTTTTGCATCTACTTGTCCATGGCAAGCATTGCTAAGTAGCATTCTTTAGCGACTAGTTGATCTCCTTGCACTTCCTGCGTTTTCAATCTACCTTTTCATATATTTTTGTTGTTGTATTTTTTACTTTTTTTTTTTTTTTTTTTTTTGTATTTTGTATTTTGTCTCTTGTCTGTTTACATAGGAATGTAAAAAAAAAAAGGTTGCACCTAGAGGCTCCCTTATGAAAAGTATTGTATGATAGCATCAGAGTTGGTGGGCATATTGAAGTTGTTCCGATCCATGTTGGCTAGGATCAAGGCTCCTTTGGAGAAGGCTTTCTTCACCACATACGGGCCTTCGTAGGTCGGGGCAAACTTTCCTCTGTGGCCAGGCATGGCCTGATTGCGCATTTTCAAGACTAGGTCGCCTTCCTCAAAGACTCTAGGTCTGGCTTTCTTGTTGAACACTCGCTCGATGCGGCGTTGGTACAACTATCCATGGCACATTGCAGTCATGCATTTCTCATCTATCATGTTTAATTGCTCATACCGAGAATGGGCCTATTTACCTTTTGACAGCTCTATCTATGATAAGATTTTGAGAGATAGGATCTGTACCTCTGTGGGGAGGACGACTTCCATGCAAGAAACCATGGAATACGAGGTTGCACCCGTGAAAGTACGAATAGAAGTGCGATAGGTGCATAAGGCGAATGGAAAGAACTCATGCCAATCCTTATAGGTGTCTGTCATCTTCAAGAAGATCTTCTTTATGTTTTTGTTGGCGACTTCTACTTAACTATTCATCTAAGGACGGTAGGGAACTGAATTTGAGTGTTTGATATTGAACTGTTGGCAAAGTCGCTTGATCATTTTCCCATTAGGTTCTTCCCATTATCTGTAATGAGTTCTCTTGGTACGTCGAAGCGGCAAATGATGTTCTATTTCAAGAATCGGGCCACAAAGATATACTCATGCCCATTAAAGGCTTTTGGAATCATGGGTTCGATGGCGTCTATTCCCCAGGTTGAAAAAGGCCATGACACTGCTAGAGAGTGTAGGGGTTGAGGAGGAACATTCATTCTATTCTGATAGACTTGGCAATGGTGGCATGTCCCGACATGCTTGATGCAGTCGCTTTCCATGGCGAGCCAATAGTAGTTGTCTCTTATGATTTTTCGGGCCAACAGGGTCCTCTAGCATGGGCTCCAAGCAAGCCTTCATGCATCTCTTCAATCAAACAGCTAGCCTTAGAGGCATCCGTGTATCGAAGCAAAGTTGTATCGTGGTTCCTTTTGTATAGGACTTCCCCAATCAAAAAGAATTGGCATGCCATGCTTTTGATGAACTTCTTCTCTTTGTTTGTGGCCCCAAGTGTGTATTCACTATCTTTGATATAAGCCTTGATATCATGGTACCATGGCTTCCCGTTGACTTCGGCTCCGACATTCATACATTCTTCGATATTCATGCAAAGAGGGTGGCATGCCGCGGACTTGTATGCGCAATTGTCACATGTTATCTCCTTACGCCAACTTAACCATGCTAGCCAAGGTGGCTAAAGCATCCGCAAACTGGTTGTGTGCTCGAGCCAAATAAGCAAAGGTATCATTTCTGAACTTTGGGATTAAACGGCTGACACATTTTCGATCTGAAACAACTTGATGTCTTAGGCTTGTCACTTTCCCTCTATTTGGGAGATGATGAATAGGTAATCTCCAAAGACACTTATATCGTACGCGCCGAACTCTAAGGCAACTTACAGGCCTACTATGCGCGCCTCGTACTCTATGATGTTATTGGTGCAATTGAAATTCATCTTGGTCGAAACAGGATTTCTTGGCCCTTTAGGGATACTAGAATTGCTCCCACTCCATTTTCAGTGCTATTGGCGGCTCCATTGAAATAAAGCTTCCAACGCCATGGTTCTACATTGGTTGGTTTAGGCTTTATTGCCAAAAAATCTTCATCCGGGAAGAGGGATTCAGAGAAATTACGATCATTCAACAGTTAGTCCGCTAGGTAATTGGCTATGGCTTGGCCTTTGATGGCCTTTCGCGTCATAAACACAACATCGAACTTGGATAGCAACATTTGCCAATGGGAGATCTTCCTTGTGAGGGCAAGCTTTTCAAAGATGTACTTGATAGGGTCCATGCGGGAAATCAACCGCATGGTGAAGTAGAGCATGTATTGTTGCAACTTGCGTGAGGCCAATGGTAGGGTGCAACATGTCTTCTCAATGACAATATAATTGATCTTACAATTGGTGAACTTCTTACTCGGGTAGTAAATTGCCTTCTCTTTTTGATCGGGTTCATTTAGCTAGCCTAACATGCAACCTATGGGTGCCTCTTACACCGCTAGATAGAGAATCAACAGATGTCCCGATGTCGGGGGAATCAGAATAGGAGGGTTCAAAAGATCTTGCTTAATCTTGTCAAAGGCTGCTTGGCATTCATTTGTCCATTCTATCTTCGTATCCTTCTTCAAGAGCTTGAATAAGGGATTGCACATGGTGGGCAACTATGCTATTAAATAGGCTATGTAATTGATCTTTCCTAAGAAGTTTTAAACTTGTTTCTCAGTTTTTGGTGCAAGCATGTCCTTGATGGCTTGGGCTTTTGTTGGGTCCACTTAAATTCCTTTTTGGCTGACTATGAAGCCGAGCAATTTCCCTGAATTGGCTTCGAAGACACACTTGCTAGGGTTAAGCCTTAACATCTATTTGACAAGATTCTTGAATAGCTTTCCCAAATCTATCAAATGATCGCTAGGAGTGCGTGATCCGGTGATCATATTGTCTACGTGGACTTTGATCTCCTTATGCATCATATCATGGAATTGGGTTACCACGGCTCATTTGGTAGATCACCCCAGCATTCTTCAAGCTTAACGGCATGACATCGTAGGCGTAAGTTCTCCAATGAGTGATGAACGTTGTTTTGTCTTTGTCCTCTTTAGCCGTCTTGATCTGATTATAACCCGAGAACCCTTCCATAAAGGAGAAGAACATGTTGGTCATGGTGTTATCAATCAGGGTATCGATATGTGGTAAAGGAAAATTATCCTTTGGGCTGGCCCGAGTCAAATCTCTATAATCAACGCACATGCGTACTTTTCCATCTTTCTTTGGCACGGGAACAATGTTTGTAACCCAATCTGAGTAGGCTATTGAGGTAAGAAAACCAACTTTCAATTGTTTTTCTACTTCTTCTTTGATCTTTAGGATAATCTCTGACTTCATCCTCGAAGGACTTGTTGCACTAGGGGGCATTCGAGATTTAACTAGAATCTCGTGGACGACGATCTCAAGATATCAATCCTGGCATATCTTGATAAGACAAGGTGAAGATTTCCTTGAATTCCTTGAGTAGAGCTATGAGCTCGTCTTTCATGTCTTTGGGAAATTTTATCTCAATCTTTACAGGTTTTTCTGTCTCGCCTTCATTGGTTAGGTTTATCACCTCTATCTCTTCTATATTGGGCTTGGACCTTCTCTCTGTTCAGAGCTTCTAGGATGTCTTGAGGTAAGTTTGGGACCTCTTCCATTCCTTCAACATCATTATCCAACTCTATTGTCTCATTCACATCATCTACACCTTTGTTATGGCAATGGGACGATGTACTCACTTGGGAATCGAATGGATCCTATAGAGTGGCATATACAGAGAAACATAAGATAATTTGGACACATATATTCATAGGAAAGAAATTAAAGAGATGAAAGAATTTCCTGAATTATATGCTGAATATTTCATTAATAGAATATGGGTAGGGGGAAAACAAAGTTCATGCCCGATAATGATAAAAGGGAAATTTTTTTTTTTGGGAAAACAAACTGGGGAAATGAACAGGGAATAAAAATAAAACAGGAAATAACATAAGCATGCAAAAAAAACTATATATGCTATTCCAACCCTCTCGGGTGATTAGGAGGCCCAATCACTTGATGATGGAATACACATTACTCGGCCGGTGCAACCACAAAGCAAGGCTTGATGGTCCAAAAGCCCTCTTGTCTCGCTGAGGCATCCTTGGTTGGATAGTAGAAGTCGGATTATCTTCGAGAGATATGGAGAACTCTTCAGGATAGAGTCAAATAATGCAAGCTAGATCAGGCTCTTCATCTTCCAATTCCTTGAAAGGTTCTGGCATAATGGCCTCTACCTGGAGCCAGAAAAGTGGTTACGATATAAGGAATAGACATCCCTAAAATGGCACACTTCCTCTTCTTGCCTCTGGAAGCTTGAAAGAGTTCTTCATGAATGGGTTTGTACCCCAAACCGAATCTTCCTTTGTTATCCGAGAGTTCAACGAGAGTAAGGCTCCCATATCCTACGGCTCCGAGGCCTTATTCTAGTTTGTGACCAAACTTGAGCATTTCCTTTGTGGCCATCAAAATTGTTGCGGGCCAATCGGACTCAGGTTCCGAGGCATTGTGAATCATAGAAACTAGTTCGAATCTATGGAAAGATGCTTTAGGGAAGGCGTTGGCATTGATGTAGGGCATAGATGTCTCCTGGAAGATAGTTATGGGCTCTTGAGCCATAATGGTGATCAACTAATTTTCGGAGATGAACTTAAGTCTCCAATGGAGGGTAGACATGATTGCACCTGTTGTACACAACAAGGGTCTTCCTAAAAGCGTGTTGTATTGAGAATCAACCTTAATCACTTAGAAGTTGACCATGAAGGATCTTAGACTGATCTTAATCATTAGCTTGATTTTGCCTCGCACTTCGTGGCACGTGCCGTTAAAGGCTCTAATGATCATAGTGTTAGGCTTAATAAGTGACATATCCACCTTTAGGAGTTCAAGAGTGGCCATCAAGCAGACATTCAAGGCTAATCCATTGTAGATTAGCACCCTTGTGACAATCATGTCTTTACACTTGACTATGATATGCATAGCCAAGGTATGATCTCTACCTTTTAGAGGTAACTCATCATCTGTAAAGGAGACTTGGTTGGTGGCTAACACCAATGATACCATACCCTCGAAGGAGGAGTCCAGTATCTTCTGGTAGGAACATGTGTTTCCTTCAACACCTTCAATAGAGCTTCACGATGGACCTCAAAAGACAGCAACATGGCTAAAATGGAAATTTGAGCTGGAGATTTGTTCAACTATTGAATCACACTATAATCAGCCTTTCGGATGGTTTTCAAGAATTCCTCGGCTTCTTTAGTGGTGACCCTATTCTTGACTGGCTCTATTTGTGCTCTTGTCAATCTTTTTCCTTCTTTTTTCTAGTTCCTCGGGAGTATAACATCGACCACTCCTGGTGAGTTTGACTAGGCTTGAAGAGATATTAAAGTAAACCTCCTCCTTTCTAGTTCGGGTGGAGATCAAAGTCACATCGTACTTCTATGGGACATGATGGCTATCCTTGTAAGGGAAAGGCTTTGGCATGCAGATGACCACACCTTTCTGAGTTTGTAGATTTGGCACTAGGGAGAACATCTTTGGACCGATGATGACCGGGCTGGGCGGAGCGGGTTCTAAAGCTTTTGGGCCAGAAGCCCCGGAGATTCCTTAGATAGACCTTGGTAGGACTAGAGGATTAAAACCTCGAATGGCGGGGACAACAGGGGTTCCCTTCTGGATAAATGCTGGAGATGGCCTTACAACTGCAGGCGGTGCCAAGACTAGAGTAGTAAAGCCTTCAATGGCAGGCATGGCTTGTCCTTTCTTTGAAGTCGGCACCCTTGAGTCCACAGGTAATTCTATAATCTCTTTGATAATGACCGAAGTCGGAGGAGCTGGAGGAATCTTACATAAGTGCTTTTACAAGTATTTGTCCTAGTCCTGCCTTGATCCTATTGTCATAGCATCTTGGCTAGTTCCTCCTTGTGTACTTGGAGGGCATAGGTTGGTTGCCATGCAATCGCTCCTTCATGCAACATTTCTTTCGATCCAAATGATACCACGGTCAGCTAGACTCTGAACTTGTGCTCGAAGCACTCTATAATTGAATAGGGCATGTTGGTCCCTATTATGACAGAATGAGTAGACTTCCCACTTGAAAACTGGGGCTTCTATGTTCTCGAGAATGATGTGACTTTTTTGGGCTAGAGCTCGTAACATGGCTTTCCAAATGAATGAGGGGGATGAGAAATCAGGAATCCTCTCCTCTACTGTGGAAATAGCATTCACATTCCTTTCCTAATGAGGAGGCAAGGGGTTGGCGATAACATTCGGCCTGGCTGCATTGTCAAATTGTATTAGTTTGTTGTTGATGAGGTCTTGGATTCAATGCCTCAGCTGTGTACACTTTTCTAAAGTGTGCCCTTCGACCCCGAAATGGTGCTTACATATCTTGGATAGGTCTAAATCGGGTAGAGGAAGACTGTCTCTAGGTCTTACAAATAACGGAGTCACTAGTGTCTTATCCAACAAATAGGCATAAAGCTCTGCCTTGGGCATATGGGTAATAGAGAGAATTTTCATGGTTCTGCCTTGGGATATCGAGGTTGATCAGGCCTTCCCCTCTAATTGAATGCTCGATAAGGTGCCTGTCTTTGGCTGAAATCAATTCTTGCTGATAAGGTTGGGCATTTAGGGTTGTATAAGCGTAAACGATACCCCTTAGTCCTTTAAGTGTTTTGTTGATCACATGGACATTAGCTTCCTTCCCTTTGCGGCCGGTTGCCTTTTTTACTTGTTGTTCAGTCATAGAATTCAATGCCTTAGGATTGACTATTTTCTTACTTCTAATACCCTCATCAATGCACTCCCCAATAGGAATTAGGCTTGCGAAGTGAGTGACTTGGGCACTAATCATCTTCTCATAGTAAGAAGGCTTGAGGTTATCAATGAACCACTTGATCATTTCGTCTTCCATCATGGGAGGAAGCACTTGGGTGGCTAGCTCACGCCACCTTTGGGCATACTCTTGGAAAGATTCCCCACTTTTCTTTTCTATTCTCTAAAGAACTGTGTGGTTAGGAGCTATCTCAGTATTGAACTGGTAATATTCTAGGAATGCATTGGCCATCTCTCTTTAGCTGGAGGTCTTTTCTAATCTCACATACCATGTGGCAGTAGGACCAGTCAAGCTATCGGGGAAAATCTAGTAAAGCAAGGGATAATTGTCTCCATAGGGTGCCATCTTCCTACAGAACATGTACAGATGGGCGCCAGGATCTCTAGTGCCATCATAATTGACAAACTTGGGTGCTTTGAACTTGTGAGGCATAATGACCTAAGGAAAATTGGTTAGACTGTCTAGATCGACACTTCCTCGTGTGTCGGAGCCCTCTATGATATGGATTTTCTTAGTCAGGGTCTCCACTTGACTTTTGACCCGACAAAGAACCGGACTCCAAGGTCTTATCCTTAGGAGGATCCACTTCTTGGTTTTTCCCTTGTGGGGTGAATGGTGGTGTGGTTTGGCTTTGATTCGAATCGGGCGGTGGCCGGTTCACTTTTTCAAAATGGGGCGCGGAGCCCTCTAGAGTGGGACCAGATGATTCTTGGTTTCCTCTTACAACCAGCTATTGCACCATGCGCATTATTTCTGCCATCTGTTCTTTCATTTGCATGAACTCGGCGGCAGCTTTGCTTTAGAAGCTAAAGGATCACTAGTAGACATGATAAGATCACGGTGTGATGGTAACTTGTATTGCTTCCTTTGAGCAATCTTTTCTCTTTAGGATCCTGGAAAGGAAAAGAATGGGATGGGAAAAAATGGGTGCATTTGAAAATTTGACAATGTGGAAGCACAAAACAAACCCGAAGTTAGTTTTTGCTCATTTAAAATGCACCTATAATTTTTGAAATATTGGCTTAGTCCTTTGATTGGGTATTTATCATGGTGAATTTCTATAGTGATACAGAATTAATGCACAAGCTTGGCACGTAACTAGAACTTTCATATCATGCTTGAAATTGCAGGATGAACTTTCATACAATGCACTAAGATCATGGGCTGTAGACAATGGCTCTAACAGTGGGCCTTTTGCAATACAAGGAAATTCAAATTTACAATGAAAAGCTTCATTCTTGATAAGTTGGCTTCTCAGAGAAGATCTTGAACTCTGGGCAATGTCCTCATTGGCGTGGAGTTCTGACTACTTGCCATAAATTTTATTTGTATATGTTTACATGAAAGGGACATTAGTGTATGCATGCATGCCCTTGTAGGGTTGGAAACCCTTAGGGACCAGGTATGATCTAATGTGTGAGCAACAGGGTTGCTTTTCCCAAGGGGTTAATCACAAATGTTGTGTAAACAGGATGGATAGAACCCGGAGTAGAGCATGACTCTTTGATGCAAGCAAAAAGGGTAAACCTGCAAACAAAAACTGGACACTTTCCCTTTGACTTGTTTTGAAAACAATCCTATGAAGGATATCCTACCCTAGGCTGGGATGTTCACTCAGATTTGGCTCTTCCTAGTCCTCACAGGTTTGACTTAGTTTAGGCCAACTATATGAGACACGGCTTAATTGGTGAGTTGGACCTATTCTTAGGGGGACCTCGATCATCTAATCCTTCCCTTCATAGAAGTTGTGGGATAGAGCGGATCAAGGGGGCATTTTCAGCATAATCCTGTCCACCCATGGACCTAGGGAAAGCTTACAATTCGATTTCGTGGCTCGAGTATTAGCCTTCAACGCCGAGCCCCGATTCGACTCAATATGAGGGGTGATGTCAATCATTTTGAAATGAAAGGGGAAAGACCTTCCAAGCACAATAGATATAAGCACAAATAAAGGTGTAGTAGAATTAAATCTTACTACCCTAGGTTCACACATTTGAAGGAAAGTTGTAAAGCATGCTTTAGGATAGTAGTAAAGCTTCACACATATGAAAATACCTTAGAGTCGGTTTTGGAAAACCATTTGAAAAACATTTTTGGAAAATATTTTTGAGTTTTGAAAATAGTTTACTAGGATATATTAAAAGCAATTTTCAAAAAGAAATCCTCGGAGGCTAATGCCAATTTCAATGTTTTTAAAAGCCAATGTCCAAAGATAGGATCTTATCAAAAGCTCTAAAGACCAAACTCTCTAAGTATACCCAGCAAAGTCGCCGATCCGTCGATGCCTCGCGGCTACTTGACCACCCATCATGGCGACGCTCGCGTGCTTTTCCACCTTTCTAGGCCTTAGAGTTGTTGTGGATATGGAGGTGTGTCATACCTTGGGTGTGTGACTGGAATCTGAGTCGATTTTACAGATATTACCAAGGGTTTTTAGGTGTGATTAGTCACATGACTCTTTGATTTTATTTTCGATCCTAGGCTAAGAAAAGGGTTGTTTTTCCAAATCTAATGTGGATAGGTAAAAAATCTTGATTCTTGAGTTTAGAAGTCTAGTTACGTGTAGGGAAGATATTAGGCACCCCACAATGCTTGTCCATAGACAGTCATTTGTTTTGGTAAAATCGTAATTTAAGGACATTGGCAATTGAAAACAAGCTATTGGTATTAGCTTTCGGGGCTTTAAATGTGTTGGGCTTTGAGGTTTGGTTTTGAAAAGGGTGTGGCCTTAATCAATGCTTTCCAAGTGTGTTTGGAATCATTGCCAAATTTCCACGATGAAAATTTGGCAGCATTTCACCTTAGTTTCATGGTAGAAATCTGGTAGCACTTCGCCTAAGATGCGTTGTAGCACGCAAAACGCTATTCTCACCAAGCTTTTGACGTGAGAATGCAGCAATGGGGACGCCCCTTTTCACGGCAAAAATCCAGCAGTGTTTCGTGTTTGGTGTGCCATAGGGTTTTGCGTCTGTGTATACAACGCATATCGACATGCTTGCACTGTGACAAGCTGAAGCCCTTCAATGCATCAAGCATGTTGATGCGTGTCGCATACATGAGACAATCACACCGCAATGATAGTGCACATAATATAGCATGAATATGCACCTACGATAGTTGCCTTGAATGCATACCTACACTACAAGGTCAAAAGCTCTTATGACTAGAAATGGTCACCACGTAGCTATGAGAGTTTATCATACAAAGTACACAATCATCCACACCCACAAAAGCATATATATATACATACATCATGCACAATTCAACTACACATTCCAAGGGTATGGCCCAGCAAGGTACAGGAAATGTAAAATAGACATTGCCATACCTAGGGAATGCGGCCCAAGCAAGGAGTTGCAAAATAAAGGGGGTAAATGGAGGGGGACCCTAATACATGCTCCAGAAAAGAGGCTTAGAGAGAGGGAGAAAGAATGGACCACTCGGGAGGGGCTAGGCCCCCTATCTACTAAACATTGCCCTTTGCGGGCTTGCATCCTTTTACTTTCATCCTTGCCCTTTTTGCTCAAGCCACCAACACCACAAAGGTGCATCTCACAAGTGGTTACATCCAAACAAACCCTAGGATGGACAAATGTAACCACGCAAGCACAAGCCCATGAAGGGCACAAAGCATGGCAAAGTCTAGAGCTAGGGAGGCTAATATGGAGATAAAGCAAGGAAGCAAGCAAACAAACATAGACATGCAAAGAAATGATCCAAACCCTTTAATATAGGCCTAGGTGTATGAATGTAGCCCTAGACCACTGGATCTAGATATACACTCTATTGGAAGGGCCAAAATGCATGAAAGAGAGATATCAAGGGGCAAAAAAGGCTATAGAAACACATGTCATAGTAACCAACATAGATCTAAGCACACAAGCATGGCATAGAGTATATAAACACATAGATCTAAGTATAGGCATGACATGGGGCCCAAAGAGACATAGATCTAAACATAGGCATATCTGTCTAAGCATAAATGTGTGGATCTAAGCACAAGCATGGCATAGAAAGCAATAGACATGTAGATCTAAGCATAAACATGGCAAGGAGCCTAGAACCACGTGGATCTAAGAACAAACATTGAATTTAGACATATCCTAGCCCAAGAAGGCTAGACCAACAACATCAAAGCGACAAATCATGGCATAAGCAAGAAAACATGTTATGAAGGCTATAAAGACATGCTAGGAAGCAAGAACATGCTAGGAAGAGCAATAAAAGCATATTATTAAGCAAATTAAAGCTAAGAAAAAGCTATAAAGAGAAAAGGGTGTGGATTGTAGCTAAAAAGCTACATTCACACCCCTAAACCTCAAATCCAAGGTATGGAACCAAGGAGAGGAAGATTGAGTGCAAGAACACTACCTTGATGATTGTGTAGAAAAGATGAGAATCTAAGGTGTTTGGATGTGTTTGGGAGAGAAATTAGAGAGAGAAGAGAGAGAGAATCTTCCCAAACACTGCCCAAAACCCTTTTTTGTAAAATGAGGGGTCCGAGGTCATTTATATTAGAAAATTGACCCTTTAGCTTCGGGCGCACTCGTAGGGCTGCCGACCAGCCTGCTGACATCAACAATTTTTGACCTTTTCCTAGTTCAACTTCAAATGCGTATTTGAAGGTCTTCCCCTTGAATCAGATTGAGCTGATCGTGGTGTCCTTGGAAAGCTCTCGATGCTTAGTTTTCAGAACACTAAATAAATTGAAAATCCAACGGTCGGATCAAAAGTTATGGTCTCGGGAAGCGTCTTTGACGTGCTTTTCATGGTTTTCTAGATATCTCAACCATTTTAACTTCGATTATGACCCATGAATAGTCATTGGAAAGGGAATTTGATCATCTTCGCGATTACACTAGTCCCAACCTATTCTAATGGTAGATCAAAAGTAGGGTTTCTAGTGGCCTTGGGAGTCAACCTCGGGTCAAGCTTGGTCAAAGTTGATGAAAATCATTGAGTAGCTTGGATTTGATGTGGAAACATGAAAAACATCATTTTGGTATGATTCAACTAATTTTGTCTTTCGATCAACCTAGGGTTGACCAATGGCATTTTGGCCAATTTGACCCGAAATGGCACTTTGAGTGCTCCCATGTTCGAACAGGTTGCGCCACATCAATCTAGATGCTTCCGCAGCCTTATGGAGAAAAGATAATATTTTTGGAATTTTTGGGATTTGACATGCAAATCAACGGTGGACAAAATATGGTGTCTATGGTGGCCCTCCTCTCAAAGCCTATGAATCTCTCATTATTTTGGGCCTTGGCATACAGCAATGAGGACCAAGATTAGGGAAGTTCATATCGACTTTGTAGGATGTTGGATACTAAGTCCATAGCATATTTGTTATCCTAGGCCCAAGGTTTTCATTTTCAAGAGGCCTTTTGATTTGGGCTTATGATAGCACCTAGGTTGTGGTCTTATGAACCTTTCAAGTTAAGACATACCTTTAGACTTTAGGATAAGTCTCTCACATGTGAGAATTTCTTTTCTTTTCATCCAAATATCTTAGGGTAAGCCATAACTTTTGGGTCATCCTCAAATTCTTTACATCTTTTATTTGTCCTTTAGAATTAGGTGAACACAAGATATATGATTGAAAAAATAAGAGATATAAAGGGTACCATCTTATTGATAGGACTTATAATCTCTCTAAGTGTGGGTAGGCTCCCTAGAGCTAAAAGGATAGATAAGTAGGTCACTCACAACTTGGTGGGCCATGATTCCAACCTTGGGCCTCAATGGACCATTGTGGATTAGTGGCAAACTATTAATGTACTCAAAGTCCATCATAGGCAATGGCATAGCTTGTGAGTTGGTGGGATGAACTTCGAAAGATTTTAGCTCGAATGGAGCGTACTCATCTTCCCACTCATCACCAATCGAGGTAAAGGGACAAAAGAACCACGGGAAAGTGTGTGCAAACAAGTATTGAACAAGCCTTTATTAAGATTAAGAAATAAGACACATTTTAATTAAACTCTCTATCCCCGGTGGAGTCGCCCCTGTGGGTGCAGCGGTTTTCTCCTTTAAGCGGGAGTACGCCTTGGTTAAGTGGATCGGGTGAAGAAAAGAGGGAGTCGCCACCTAGATTAGGTCTAGGAACCATAAATATAGCGCCCTTGCATGGAAGGACTAATCTTACTACCAGAGTATGGTTTGAAGTTTAGGTATGGGAATGAGAAGGTGTTAAGCACCTAACCTCACCCGACTCGTGGGTCGGCTTCCATTCATTGTGTCTTACGTCTCAATCTCATCAAAGGCACATTCAACATTGCATTTTATACTCACACACATATTAACATACATCTAGCAATCAACATGGCATCTATCCCACACTCATCCATAGCATAAAACCCTACCATTCATCTAACAATACATATCCAAGGGCAGCATGCACATCACAAGGCAGTAGCATCAACGAGGCATTAAACACCAAGCATATTCAATCATCCAAACCTAGCATCATGGTATTCATCAATCAAGGAGACCAATCATCATATTCAAAGATGCGTGTTCATATTCATATGCATGACTTACCTTCACTTAACTTATAGCACCACAACACCTATGCATGTTCATGTTCATATGTATGTTCATATTGTTTATTCAAAGTATAAACCCTAATTATCAACTCAACAATCGAAGTATGTGAAACATGTTATTCTACTAACCCTAATGCTAAACATGTGAAAACTAGACTCAACAAGACCTAAACATGTTGTTAAAACTAAATAAAACAAGTAAAATAGCAAGAACCCTAAATCTGCGTTTATGGGCACGAGGATGCGTACGCATACATAAGTATGCATATGCTTGCCTCTAGTATGTGTATGCATACATAAGTATGCACAGGCATACACACCTAGAAACACAGTTTTAAAGCAAGCAACACAGAACAATCAAACGAAACATAGCATGCTTCTAATATATAAGCAAACAACCTAAACTAACATAAAGATATCAAAAATCAAAAAAATAAAAATAAACAAAACAAAACCTATTCCTATACATGCATTGGATCTAACAACAAACAAGAACAATACTTAACACATCAAAACATGTTCATCAATATATCCAATCATTCAACTTTCTAATCAAAACATGATGAGACACAACAAAATTATCCCAAACAAATCAAATCATATTTCTAAGAATACATAACACATAAATAAAATTAAGAACAACAAGAACACAAAAAATCCAAATCAAGGAAAAGCTATGAAGAGAGACTAACCTTGCTTTTGGAACACAACTTGATTGATATTTAACTGGCCCCTCAGTGCCTACATACCAAGATTCAATGAGATAATCAAGCAAATAAAAGTATTCAATGGTCCATTAGTAATCATAACTTAAAAAAAAAAAATGTTTTTGAAAAAGCTTTAGAAAGAATGTTTGAAAAATGTTTCTTGTTATGAGATCAATAGTTTCTGCCTTAATGAATAATAGAAAGAGGTTTTGAAGAACAAAAAACGTTCTTGGTTGCTGTGTGTGCAGAAACTTAGAGTTAGAAAAGAGTTTTGGAAGAGTTTAGGTGAAAAATCAACTATCTCTTGCTAGGGTTTGAGTTTGGAGGCATAAGGTTATGATTATCTATTTAAACTAGGTTTTTCATGCTCATTTATAGGGTTTTGGACTTTCTAAAGGGTCTAGGGGCTGGGCCCCATCAAAATGGGAGGCTTTCGGCCCTAAAAGAAGAAGAAGTTCTGGACCTTTTGAAATCAACCTGCATACATAGGTTTGGGGATGCGAACGCATGCATTCTCCTTGTGCACGCATGCATCCCTAGAAACCCAACTTCAAATGGTCATAACTCATGTAATATAAATCCAAATTAGGCAAAACATATGTTCAAGTTGAAGCCCAGGATGTCTACTTTTCAATGAAAGAAACCTCACTAAAAATTTCTTTGTGGATCAAAATTTATGGTAAAAAAAAGTGAGAAAAGATCATTTTTTAGCATCGTTTTCAAAGCAATTTGAGCACTTTTGAGTTGTGATTACTTCTGAACTATCAAAAGAACTTTAATTACCTTTTTTTGACATGTCAATCTCATCATTGGGACCGGGGACTAGAGTTTATTAACCGGGTGCAAAATGAGGTGTCTACACTAGCCCCTGAAACATAGATCTTAAATTCGTAGAACTAGTACTTTATTTTCTTTTGATAGATTGTAACTGGGAGTCTTGTAACCTTTTTTCTACTAGATTATAACTAGGAAACAAAGCTATAAATAGTTCTTTTTATTAAATTGTATTTATTCAAATTAATGATAATTTGTATTATTCAAGATATTTTGTACTCTTTTGTATAGTTTTCTTATATTTCTTGTAAAATAAGTGGTGACTTCACATAACCCCAAAAGAGAGGTGCCAATGCCTATCTTTTTGTTTTTGTTTTTGTTTTTTTTTTTTAAGAGCCAGTCTAGTCTCTCACATCCCTCATGAGTTAGAATCACCAAGGAAACTCCCTTGAGAGTTAGAATCACTAAGGAAAATCCCTCAAAAGTTAGAATCACCAAAGAAACTCCCTCATGAGTCAAAACCACCAACACAACTCCCTAGTGAGTCACAAAAAGAAGATTTTACCCAGTGGATCATACATCATCAAGGACTTCCCTGTAAGTCAAAATTTACCGAGAAAAAACCCATGCATGTTTGGGAAGCTCCTTGAGTGAGCTTTTTGCCCAATATCACAACCACAACCATACTTGTGCACATATCCTTCAAGAATTGAATATGCAGACACAAACTCCAAGATAAGTTAGAAGAGAAGAATATTGAATTTGAGTACATATCCTTCCCGGAATTGAACATGTAGAATAGAACTGAGGCATAAGCCACTTAGAATAGAAGAGGTTGATGTAGAGGAAAAAGCCATCTAAAAGTGAAGAGATTGAGATAGAGAGAGAAATTACCAGAGGCAAGAGCCACCTGGAGAAGTTTGTGGAAAGAGCCCTAGATGGACACTAAAGATATGTATCCTTTTAGCTCATAAGAGCACTTTGTTTGTTTAGTTGATGGTTGAGGCCATTGGCCATGTTTGTTTTTTTTTTTTTAAGTGACTTTAGGATAGTGACTTACTCACCATTTGCTTGCAATTGGCAAACTAGGTTCTGGGATAGTGAAACTATTGTTACACATTTTCCAAGTAACACCCGTGGGACTTCAAACATACAAATCTCATGGAACTCTGTGGAGTTGCACCGCGCATCATGTATACGTGTTGTTTACCATGTGTGGGGGGTTGGGCCCAAGTCATGCGTCAAAACAAAATGTTTTGTCTCTTTTTCTTTTGATTATGTTAGTGGAGCTCACGAATCAAAAGAGGGGCATTTGTAGACACCTCATTTTGTACGCCTTACAACTTGAGCCCCTATTCCTTGTAGAAACCATATTTTGTCCATCCTCAATTTGTGTTCCAAACCCCTAAAATTCCAAAAATGTCAATTTTTCACCAGGGAACTGTGAGAACATCTAGATTGACATGGTACTATTGGAAAAACACATGTTTGTATCGCATACAAAACATATGCAGCGGAAAATTAACAGATCTACTTCATTCGTAATTGATAACATGTACTATGTAAGTTTCAGAATGTAAGAACAAGAGAGTGTACCTTGGTGCGGTGAAATTCAAAACCAAAGATCAGAAGTTCTTGAGAACACTTTTAATCTTCACTCCAATTCCACTTGTGCCCAAGAAGTGTGGTCTCTTAATTAGTTTATTTGTGTATGTTCAAGGGAGAATAAGAGAGTGTCCAACACTCACATACAAACCATTTCATTCTCTTACAAAATTCTATATGTTTCTCTCCTTATAACTGATTATCTAATTGGGCTTTGGTATGTGGCTTAGAGTGAGACTAAAAGGAAAAAAATAAGACTCTAGCTCCAATGGGCCTTGGGCTTTTCTGTCAAGGGCTTTTTTGTCAACTCTTGACAAGCCCAAAGCTACCATTAATTATATTTAATACCACTATATAAATATAATTGCACTCTAGGCCTTATTAACAAATTATATCCCAAGGGTTTATTATACATACAACCCTTTCATAAAATATTCATAGTAATACAAAGTCATGTAGGTTGACTGCCACTTTGAATATTACTACATCTTAATCCTTGAGCATCCGGTTTAATTCTTTTAAGTTATTCATCATATATTTATGAAATCCAATTTCATAAATATAGACTTTAGCAACTCCTTTCTAAAATGGTTAGGCCTAACACTCTGAATAACTGAACCCATTAAACTAATCTCAAGGGAATATTTTAGATCTTCATTAAGATATTATGAATTCCATCTTGAGAATATATGTTCCATCAACACTAAATGTGGCTACCTAACATATTGGGGTTTTGATCGTTACTTTAGATCTCACTCACGATATTTCAAAGCAACCTATACTTCATGATCAGATCCATTATTCTCTTAGGATTAAGATTTCATATAAATAGAAGTCGTGAGATTTATTATTCATTTGACAGTTGTTGGGAAAATAATAAATCTCACAAATGTCCAATTCAATATGTCTTAACTCTTAGAACATATCAACATATCAACATATCAACTAGAAGTTTCCACTTCCATGATTATGACAAATTATCTTAGTTGATATGTTATAGTCTTAGTAGATGAAATGCCCAATTTCATCATCGACTACTTAATTCAAATTCTGAGTTGACAAAGAACTTGTGACTTATATCTTCTGTGACTAAATCACATAAATCACATATTATGCATCTCATGTAGGTTGACTACCACTTTGAAGATTACTACATCTTAATCCTTGAGCACTCGATTTAATCCTTTTAAATTATTCATCATATATTTATGAAATTCAATTTCATAAATATATACTTTAGTAACTCCTTGCTAAAATGGTTAGGCCTAACACTCTGAATAACCAAACCCATTAAACTTATCTCAAGGGAATATTTTATATCTCTGTTAAGAGATTATGAATTCTATCTTGAGAATATATGTTCCATCAACACTAAATGTGGCTACCCAACATACCGAGATTTTGATCGTTACTTTAGGTCTCACTCTTGATATATCAAAGCAACCTATACTTCATGATCAGGTCCATTATTCTCTCAGGATTAAGAGTTTAAATAGAAGTCGTGAGATTTATTATTCATTTGATAGTCGTTAGGAGAATAATAAGTCTCACAACGGTCTAGTTCAATATGTCTTTATTTTTAAAACGTATCAACATATCAACTAGAAGTCTCCACTTTCATGATCAAGACAAATCATCTTAATTGATATGTTATAGTCTTTGCAGATGAAATGCCCAATTTCATCATCGACTATGAACTAATATTCTGAATTTACAAAGAACTTGCGACTTATATCTTTTGTGACTAAGGCTGTGTTTGGTTCGTGTAAAAGCATTTTAGGAAAATATTCCATTTTGCGGAAATGCTATTTTCTGGAAAGGAAAATGTTTTCATGTGTTTGGTTGCATTTCAAAAAATTTTCCGAAAAATATTTTCTAGTGTTTGGAAAAGAAGAAGGAAAAGACAAACCCAGAAAAACACGGACAAAACCCGGATCGACGCTTGACGCTCGACTGGGTTCGACAAGCGCGGTGTAAGCCGCGAGCTCTAGTTCGACGTCCGTGTCGTCGATCGCGATCTCGCGAAGCACCTCGCCGCTTCGCGAGATTACGATTGACGACGCGATCTCGAGAAGCACTACGCCGATCGCGATCGGCATGAAGGCGAGATCGCGATCGGCGGTGCTGGTGCTTTGCGCAATAGCATAGACCGGAGCTCGGTGCGTGCGAACGGCGCGGACTGGTGCGTGCAAGCGGTGCGTGCGTGCTACTCCCTCTCTCGCGCTCGCTCTCTCTCTCTCTCTCTCTCTCTCTCTCTCTCTCTGTGGAATTCATTTGAAGTGAAAATAGGAACGGAAATTCATTTCCGTAGTCAAAACCTTTTTTTTTTGGTCAACGAAAATCAATTTCCGAAAAATTCTATTTTCCGGACCAACCAAACACCCGTATTTCCAGAAAAGCATTTCCGAAAATGATTTCACCCAAAACAAACACACCTTAAATCACATAAATCACATACTATGCATCTCATGAACCATATGATAATGTCCAAATATTCATGTTACCATTATTTTAGATAATAATAAAACAACTTTATTAATTCCAACATTAAGTCATACATAATGTCACACATAATGTCATACATAGTATCATACAATAGGATTTAAGGGCACTAATCCTAACAAGTACAACCCATTCAGGTATTGGAGCACCCAAAGTGCCATTTTTGGTCAAAATGACCAAAATGCCCCTGATCAACCGGGGGTTGACCGAAGGTCAAAATTAGTCAGAACCACTCCAAAACAACATTTTTCATGCTTTTACATCAAACTTGAGCTATTTGGAGATTTTTGTCAACTTTGACCAAGTTTGACTCAGAGTTGACTCTTGAGGGTCCTAGAAACCTTAATTTTGATTTGTGAGTCAAAATTGGTTGAAACAAGCTTTGTTGTGAAGAGCATCAAATTCCCTTTCCAACGTCTACTCATGAGTTGAAATCAGAGTTAAAACGGTTGTGATATCTTGAAAATCATCCTGGGCGTGTCGCCTAGTTTTCGGAGGCCATAACTTTTGATCCAATTGTTGGAATTTAAATATATTTAGTGTTCTAGAAACTAGACATCCAAATCTTTCCAGGGACACTAAGATCAGATCAATTGGAGTCCGAGAAGACCTTCAAATATGTAATCAAATTTAGAATTGAAAAGTTGGAAAATGACGAAATTGTTGACATCAGCTAAAATGACCATTTAATGGCTGCTGGGCACTTTTTTGCCTATAAAATACCCAAAACATTCTCTTCAAGATCATATTTTGATAGGGATGAATTTCGGGGTCTTGGGACATCTTTTCTAGGCAGTTTTCTCCCTCTTTTCTCTACATTTCTCTCCCAAAAATACCTAAAAACCTTGGATCTTCCATTTTTCTACACATCGGGAGGTAGTGTTCTTGCTCTCATCTTCCTCTCCTTGGTTCTTGTACCTTGGATTTGAGGTTTATAGGTGTAGATGTAGCTTTTTAGCTACAATCTACTCCTATTTAATTTCCTAGCATGTTTATTGCTTTCTTTTTAATGGTGAACCAAAAAATTGGACTATCTCCAGTTCATCCATCATGTTGTCCGAGACAAGGAAGGTCGTCCACCTGATATATTAAATGTTTAGAATTGCTATAGAGATTTAACCTATGAGTGCCTCTGAAGGAGGTCGTCCAAGTGTAAGAAGGTTGTCCAGCATGGGGTCACCTAGACGATCGCCCAACACTTAGAAATTTTCAGAGTAAATCTCTATCCAAAAGTTTATAATTCGGACCACATTCTACTATTTTGAAGTGGGAGTGAAATCCTTATTCATCGCTCTAACTTCCCACTAAGTTCTTAACTTCCAATAGTAGTTGTGGAAGTTAAGTCTGAACCTTCTAACTTCCACCCACATTGGGGAAGTTACTAAACAAGTAACCACTCCAAAACTCACTATAAAAGGACTCAGTCATATAAAATTAAGGTAAGTTTTTATCACTTATAGAGTTGGAATTCCTAAGTTTGATAGAGAAAACTAACTTAAGCATCGGAGGGTTCTTGGCTGGTTCACCCGGCCACCTTTGATCTTGTGCTTCTTTCTTTTTAGGCCTTCCAAGCAACCTCAAGCCCATTGAAGCTCGGAGCATTCAGCCTGCGATTTTCGTGTATCATCGGTTGGCGCCGTCTATGGGAAAGTTAAATTTGTGCTTTGCAGTTTATCTTTCTTTTACAAAAGGCCGCGTGGTCCGGACAAGTTGAATGGCCACTAGTCCAGGCCACCAGGAGAGTGGAAACACTTCCAGCCACCCCAATCACGCTCAACAGTCTACACCTACTGTGAAACCACCTTTTGTCAAACAAATGCAGTCCATGGCAGCCGCCATGGTAGAGTTAACCCTTGAGAATCAGGAGTCAACTTTTGAGATCAAATAAAGAAGGCAACATCATGAACGTTGTATGGAAGGGTAAGCTCAGAGTCAAGAAGCTAGAGAAGGAGAAAATGTTGAGTGTGAGAATCATTCAAGGGGTACCGTTTCACTCAGATGAGGAGAGCTATGGATGAAATGAGGGAAAATATGAGAAGGACGAATCATGTAGATGACTTAGTTCATTGAACTGATTCCCCTTTCATAATGTCCATCAATAGTCATCCCCTGCCTTCTAAGTTCAAGATGCCTGCGTTAGACTCATATGATGGAATGCGTGACCCATGTGATCACATTGCTACCTTCAAGACCACGATGCACCTTCAAGCGGTTCCGGAAGAGATAATGTGTAGGGCCTTCCCAACCACCCTTAAGGGACCAGCACGAGTGTGGTTTAATAAGATACCTCCAAATATCGTTAGTTCCTTCGAGGAGTTGAGTAAGTTGCTCGTCAATAACTTCATTGGAGGTCAAAGGCATAAGTGCTCCTCGTCTAGCCTGCTGACTATAGAGCAAGGAGATAACGAAAGTTTAGAGTCTTTTATCAATTTTGTTTCAATAGTGAAGCCTTGACGGTGGATGAGATGGATGATAAGCTATCGTTAGTGACCTTCCATAATGGAGTTAATTCAGATTTATTCATCCACAAGTTCTATGATCAAGAACCACAGATCATGGCTGAACTCGTCCACTTAGCCCAAAGTTTTATGAATGCAAAAGATACGATCATTGCCAAGAAGAGGAAGAGAGCATAGTGGATGGAAGCGGAGCTCCCACGTCATTTTGAACAAGGCCCTCGTCTAAAGAAGGCTTGAATGGGAGAAAAGAAGGATAGGGACAATAGGAAGGCAGGTTCGTCTTCGGGACGAAGTCTGCATTACATGCCCTTGAACGTTCCACTTGATCAAGTGCTTATGTAGATCAAGGGCGACCCATCCTTGAAGTGGCAATAAGAACAAGTATTGCCGCTTCCATAGAGACCACGGGCATGACACGGATGAATGCTATGACTTGAAGCAGCAGATTAAGAATCTCGTCAGGCGAGGAAAGTTGAGGAATTTTCTTGGAAGAGATCATAAGGATGAGAAGTTAAATTGGAATGTAGAAGAGCCATCATGGCCCCCACCTGGAGAAATAAGAGTTATTGTAGGAGGAACTTTAGTAGGATGATCCTTTAAGTCGGGGAAGACCTACTTAATGGTGGTGTAGAACGTTCAACTCACTGGACGAGCACCAAGGACCGAGGGGGTAGACGAGCACCAAGGACTGAGGGGGTAGACGAGCAGGCTATCACCTTCATGGATGAGGATGCTAGAAGGGTCCATCATCCACAAGACGATGCAATCATCATAACCTTGCTCATTACAGACTACACAACTAGAAGGGTGCTAATAGATAATGGGAGTTCAGCAAATATCCTATATTATCTCGCCTTCCCACAGATGATGTTTGGAAGAGATCAAATTTGTCCAGTGAACACACCCTTAGTTGGATACGGAAGAATGAAGGTACAACCAATGGACACTATTACTCTACCCGTCGTGGTAGGGGCATATCCACAACAGATAGTTAAAGAGGTGAATTTCCTCGTTGTAGATTGCTTGTCTTCCTACAATGCCATTATTGGATGACCAACTCTGAATAGTTGGAAGGCAGTGACATCCACCTACCACTTATTTATCAAGTTTCCAATAGATTATGGAATAAGACAAGTACAAGGAGATCAGTTAGCAACTAGATAATGTTACTTAGCCATGTTGGCTATGGATGAGCATGTGCAAACGATGAATATTGAAGAGAGAAGGGTTGCTACAGAGCCCACTGAAATCTTGGAAGACATTCCTTTGGACGAAAGTAACCCTGAAAGGTTTACTAGGATTGGAACAAGCATGGAAGAGAAGACGAAGCAAGACCTTATTCGGTTCTTAAGGAAGAGCATTGATGTTTTCACGTGGAGTCACAAAGACATGCCAGGGATTGACCCAAGTGTCATTACCTATCGTGTGAATGTGTATCCTTCCTCCAAGCCCGTCCATCAAAAGAAGAGGGTCTTCGTTGCTGAACGAGATAAAGTTATCAAGGAAGAGGTCTAAAAGTTAACCATGGAAAATTTTATTCAGGAAGTTTATTACCCGAATTGGTTAGTTAATGTGGTCATGGTCAAGAAGGCTAATGGCAAATGGAGGATGTGTGTGGACTTCATTGATTTAAATAAAACTTACCCCAAGAATAGCTATCCATTGCCACATATTGACCAATTTGGTAGACTTAATAGTGGGTCATAAGTTGCTAGGCTTTATGGACGCCTTCTCATGTTATAACTAGATAAGGATGGATAAGGTAGATCAAGAGAAGACATCCTTCATTACGAGTTAAGGCCTATTTTGCTACAAAGTGATGCCATTCAGTATAAAGAATGTGGGGGCAACCTATCAAAGGCTGGTCAATCATATGTTTCATCCACAGATAGGATAGAATGTAGAAGTATATGTGGATGACATGTTGGTGAAGAGCTTGGACGAGAAGAAGCATCTGTATGACCTTCAGGAGACCTTTGACATGCTTAGACGATATAACATGAAGCTAAATCCAAGCAAGTGTGCCTTTGGAGTTACGTTAGGGAAATTCCTAGGGTTTATGGTTTCACATAGGGGAATTGAAGCAAATCCTGATAAGATCCAAGCAATAATGAACATGGACTCACCAAGGAATATCAAGGAAGTTCAGTCTCTCATTGGACGAGTTGCCGCCCTTGACAGGTTTATCTTAAAAGCTATTGACAAATGTTTGACATTTTTCAAGGTTCTTAAGAAGGCATTTGAATGGATGGATGAGTGTCAGAAGGCCTTCTAAGACCTTAAGGCCTACCTCACAACAGCTCCTCTGCTAAGCTTGTCTACACCAGGTGAGGAATTGTATTTATTCTTAGCAGTGTTCCCACATGTAGTGAGTTCAGCACTAATTAGAGAAGAAGGGAAGATACAGAAACCTATTTATTATACAAGCGGAGCGCTAAAGGGAGTAGAGGGATAGTATCTTATGATAGATAAGCTGGCCTTTGCATTGGTAATAGCTTCCAGGAAGCTAAGGCTTTACTTCCAAGCTCATGCCATCAATGTCTTGACAAATCATCCACTCAAGAAGGCAATGAACAAATTGGAAGCTGTAGAACGATTGATCCAATGGGCCATAGAAATTAGTGAGTTTGATATCAGGTATCAACTAAGAAGTGCGATAAAGGCTCAAGCGTTAGCAGATTTCATTGCAGAATTCGCTCCAAACCATGGTGAGCTAGACGAGGTGGATGAAGCTAAGAAGTGGGTCATCTATGTAGTGGTTTGTCCACACAATATGCAGGAGGTATAGGAGTTATACTAAAATCTTCGGAAGGGGATAAGTTAAAATATGCAGCTCGTTTGATGCAGACGACCAACAACGAAGTTGAATATGAAGCCTTTCTTAAAGGGCTAGAATTGGCCAAGTCCTTAAGGGCAGAGTCAATAGTTGTCCAAGGAGACTCGAAATTGATCATGGGTCAAGTGAATGGAACATGTGAAGCTAAGGAAGAACATATGAAGAAGTAACTCAATAAGGTGAAGCAACTTGTCAAGAAATTTAAGGAAGCCAGTTTTCTTCAAGTTCCAAGAGAGGAAAACATGGAAGTAGATGCCTTAGCAAAGGCGGCATTGGCAGATGGGTTAGTGGATGAGTATGACAAAGTCCAGTATATGCCAAGCATAAATCTTCCAGAGGTGTAGCAGATTGAAGGAGAAGAAAACTGGACGACCCCAATAGTGGCTTACCTTAAGGATGGAAGGCTTCTAGAAGATAGGGACGAAGCCAGAAAGGCGAGGATCAAAGCGGCTAAGTATGTCCTCATAAACAAGGTACTATATAAAAGAGGCTTCTCTCAGCCTTACCTAAGGTGGTTAGCTCCAAACGAATCAAACTATGTATTGAGGGAAGTTCATGAAAGGGCATGCGGAAATCACTCGGGAGTAAAAGCTCTTGTCCATCGGATCTTTCGTGTGGGTTATTATTAACTGACCATTCAGGTAGATGCTAAGGCTTATGGTAAGGTGTGTGATTAGTGTCAACGCTTTAGTAATATCCCTAGATGACCCTTCGAGTACATCACCACGATGATGGCCCCGTGGGCCTTTGCACAATGGGGATTAGATATCTTAGGTACTTTTCCAATAGGGACCAGACAAATGAAGTTTCTAGTAGTAGGGATTGATTACTTCACTAAATGGGTGGAAGTTGAACCTTAGCAAAGATTACGCAGTAGAACATCAAGAACTTCATTTGGAAGAACATTGTCTACCAATTTGGGGTTCCTAGGGTACTAGTGTCAGATAATGGAAGGCAGTTTGATAACACACCCTTCAGAGATTTTTGTAAGCAATTTGGAATAAGGAATCATTATTACTCACCCTCCCACCCACAAGCAAATGGACAAGCTGAAGTTGCAAACCGATCCTTGTTGAAGATCATCAAGACTCGGCTTAAGGGGGCAAAATGAGTATGGCTAGATGAGCTACCAAGTGTTCTATGGGCCTACAGGATGACTGTGAGGGCCCCTACAAGGGAACTCCTTTCAAACTAGCCTATGGAAGTTAAGCAGTCATACTTGCAGAAGTACACATGACTAACCACGGGGTGATGAAATATAAGGACAAGGAAAATGAAGAACAACTTTGTCTTGACCTTGATTTGATAGACGAGGTAAGGATGGATGCAGAACAGAGAATAGCAAGGTATAAAAACCTCATGGCCAGACAATATGATGCGATGGTGAAACTCAAGTGCTTCAACATTGGGGACCTTGTCCTAAAAATGGTCTCCTTGGCAACCAGAAACTTGTCCCACGAAAAACTGGGGCCTAATTAGGAAGGACCCTACAAGGTTATTAATTGTAAAAGGCGGGGATCATACTACTTGGAAGCTTTGGATGGATGAAAGTTAGTGCACCTCTGGAATGGTGAGTATTTAAGAAGATATTATCGGTGAAGTATCAGGCTGGACGAGCATCATCCTAGACAAGCATCATCCTAGACGAGCTTAAGTTATGTGTCACTTTCCATTACTTATGTTTACTTGTGTTTGTTACTAGTTATTCATGTTTTTTGGTATTGTAATTCCCTAAAGTGTACTAGCTTCCAGCTTGTGCACCGTTTATAGACGAAGTCATGATGGATGAAGTCATAAGCTTAGTCTGTTTGTACATAAAGTATTTTCAATTCCCTAAAGGCACTAGCTTCTAAGCATGTGCCATGCTTGTGGACGATGTTTATGCTATGTAAATACAGTTTGGATTTCCATTGTATATAAAGTTGTGTGAATTTTCAATCTTAATATTGTTGAAGTTCTCATTAAAGCTAATCCACAAGAAGGCTAAAGGCCTAAGATGAGTAAAATCTCTGGATGCAAGGATGTAACATCTAAAAGCTTTCCTTAAATAAGGTGAAAGCAAAATAAAATAAACCTAAGGTATCTTCATCTAACTAATGGACGAGGCAAAGCGTGCATGCAAGAATATTCAAAATCCAAGGATAAATGTAACCAGCTAAACAATCCAATCTCTGGACGAGTAAACACTGGAAGCATCTTGCCCAAAGATGAATAATGAGCCATCAAGCCTATGGATGAAGATTAATGCAAGCTATAAGTCAAATCTATGGAAAAAGAAAGCTGGCAATAGAAATTTCATTCATAGATGAGTTATACTTATGAGTGGTAGAATGTTGAGCATGAAAAAGTTGTCCTAACATGGACAAACTAAATGCCTTCACAGGTGGATAGACCACACTTAAATAAAACATTGGATATAACGTGGACGATGTACACTAAAGAAAATTTGTCCATGCACAAAATATAGTATGTTCAACAATGGATAAAGAATGAAGATGGAAATAAATATTCATTTATAAAAGTCTATAAAAGGGTAGATGACCATTGTTCAAAAACCCTTATTCTATTTAAGCCAATAAAGGCTGTTGTATCGATTATACGTCCATAAACTTGGACGAGAGAATTGTATTTAAATAAGTTTTAAGATAAAAGCCCAAAACAATGGGCATTCCCAATAAAACAAGAAAATAAATTATTCTAAAGAAAATATAAATTCTTGAGATAAACCACTGGGGGCATTCTCCCCGGACTTAGGATCATCCTTGGCGGGCTCAGCATCATCTTTAGTAGGCTCAATTGAAGATCGTCCATGATGTTGACATCCTCGAAGCTCATCTAAAGCAAGGAGCTTTCTACTATAGTAGGAACTTTGAAGGAATCAAAGTCCATCCCAAGATAGGCCTCCTTGGCATCAGAACGAAAATCTTATAGCCAGTAGCATAATTTTGGTCTAGATGACTAGTGAAGTCACTTGACTTCATGTAAGTTGCATTGGCATCCTTCTTGTCATTATCCAAAGACGAGGTGAGCTCTTGACATTTCCCTTGAAGTACACGATATGAGTTTCTTTCTCAATGGAGTTCCTCTTGAGCTCCTTCACATGGTTCCTTAGTTCATTCTCTATTCCATGAAGAGGAGTGGGCTCCTCGGTCAGCCTGATCCCTTCCCCTTTCTTCAAAAGAAGCTCGTCCTTCAATGCCTTGTTCTTTGTCCTAAGGGCCTTAGCCTCGTCATTGAGCTCCCTGTCTTGGCTGGACATGGTATATAACTTTTCCATGGCTTGAAATACAAATGGACAAAAGAGAGTTAGAAATTTTCCTTAAATTTCATAGAAAAATGAAATAGAAATAATGAGAAAACTACATACCTTGAAAAGATCGTGGATGGTAGGGTGTTCAAAGTCTCTCACCGACATGTCGTAACATGCACTCACCTTTCTGTTAGAGATGATCCCTTTGAACGTATTCCAGGCAAGTTAGGAGGACGTTTGGTTGGAATTGAAGGATGAACCCTATGAGGAAATTTGGTTGCAAGGGGAATAGAAGTTTTAGGCTGGACGAGTGAAGGAGAGACTTAAGGGGGCACCAAGTTCACTGCTGGGTCGTCCAGGTCTATCGTTGCATCCTAAGGCTTTAAAACTTTGGAAGGAGGGGTTTTGTCAGATTTTTTCTTTTTAAGACCTTGGCGTCTTGGAAGACTTCCAAGATCTATGTTGCTTGAAATGCCTTTCCTTTTCCCAACGATGAGTCCGAACAACAGACTTACGGATGGCAAATGGAGTTGGCTCGTCTTGAACCCGGATGTCCTCCTCTTCTTTGGTGCCACTAGCCACATTCTTGCACTTATTTTCCTTCATGGTGGCTAACCTTGCAATAAAGAAAAATAAAAAGTTAGACAAAAAAAAAAAAAAAAGAGTGAAAGACGACACATACTTCGACGAGTAGTCTCCTCATGTGCAAGGTTCTCTTTAGTGGACTTAGGACTAAGCCCCCAAGCAGCAAGACGACTTAAAGTTACCAAGCTATGTAAGGAACTCTTTGGATGAGCACAAGCTCTATCAATACGCTCTAAGTAAAATTTATCCAAACGTGGACGAGTGATAGTTGCATAAAAGAAAGGCATGATTAGACGAGTGAAAAAAATAAATAAAATAGACGAAGTAAAGTTGATGAAAGATGTACCCTCGGGACGAAGGTGACCTAGGGCACTGGTAAAAGGAGGAAAGGGGGCACTATTCACATCATATGGGTCCCCAGCCCAATTTCTAGAAGTGAAAAAATATTCTCTCTTCCGTAACCTATCTGAAGAACTACGACTCCTAATCAAACGAAATTGGGGGCCCCTAGACGAGAACTGGTAAAAACTAGTAGATTGTTTGATTTTTGAGGGTTTATAGCAAAAGAGGAACTTGTGCACTGTGATTGGATGATTCCCCTCAAACACCTCACGCCATAGCACCTGCATGGCCACTATCGTCCTCCAACTATTAGGGTTGAGCTGGTTTGGTCCAATCCCCAACCTATGGAAGAGGTCTTTACAAAAAGAATTAAGGGGAAATCTAAGATCTGCTAATAAGTAAGAAACATATACACCAAAACCAAGAAAAGGAGAACAACACCACTCTCCACTCTCGGGTAGATGAGGATTGAACTCGAGAGGAATTTGATATCTACCTACAAGGGTTGTTAATCTATTTGCATCTAATGTGGACACAACTTCTATGGCATGACTATAGATAACATTTGCATTTTCCTCCTCGTCTTGAGGAAGACTAGACGACTAGTCCCTTCTAGACGAGCAAGCCTCGGCCCGAGAAGCTGCCCCACGTTGCCTCTCCTCCTGGAAGACCTTTAAAGGAATTCCGGGGACCCTAGACGAATAATGCTTGTCTTGGGAACTATTGTTACTACTACTCTCAATGGTACTACTACGATTTGACTTGTCCTGTAACTTGTCTATCTCTCTCTCGGTACTATCATTAGATGAAGACATATTTATAAGAATATATAAAGACTTCCTAAAGACGAAAACCTAAGAATGAAGAAAAGGAAGTACTTGACGAGAGACTAGGGACGAGGACAACTAGACGAGGCTCTTGGATGAGATGGTATAGAGGAGAATATCAGAAAAGTGAGAGGGTAAGAGAGAGAATATACATATTTATAGGCCCTAGGGGTGGGTCAATGAAGTGACGCTATCCAACCAGAAATTGACATGTGGCATGTCCCTCAAAAAATGAATCGATGCGATGGATTGGTCAATAAGATTGTGACACATGGCGTAATCTGAGATGACAAAATTCAACCAAAACAAGGACGCCACATTGCACATCAGTTGACCATTGAAACATCGACATGTGTCAAAAGTAAACAGTGAATCAAAGTTCCTCTACGGTGGCGGAGATGACCCTTGGACAAGGGGGAAATTGATGGTGAACCAAAAAATTGGACTATCTCCAGTTCGTCCATCATGTCGTCCAAGACAAGGAAGGTCATCCACCTGATATATTAAATGTTCAGAATTGCCATAGAGATTTAACCTATGGGGTCACTTGGATGACCGCCCAACACTTAGAAATTTTTAAAGTAAATCTCTATCCAAAAGTTTATAATTCGGACCACATTCTACTATTCTCAAGTGGGAGCGAAATCCTTATTCATCGCTCTAACTTCCCACTAAGTTCTTAACTTCCAATAGCAGTTGTAGAAGTTAAGTCCGAACCTTCTAACTTCCACCCACGTTGAGGAAGTTACTAAACAAGTAACCACTCCAAAACTCACTATAAAAGGACTTAGCCATATCAAATTAAAGTAAGTTTTCACCACTTACAGAGTTGGAATTCCTGAGTTCGAGAGAGAAAAATAACTTAAGCATCGGAGGGTTCTTGGCTGGTTCACCCTGGTCACCTTTGATCTTGTGCTTCTTTCTTTTCAGGCCTTCCAAGAAACCTTAAGCCCATTGAAACCTGGAGCATTCAACCTACTGATTTTCTGTGTATCATCACTTTTAATTTCCTAGCACATTTATTGCTTTATCTTGCTTCCTAACATGTTCTATAGTTTTCCTAGCATGTCTACTTGCTTTCGACATGTTTTATTGTTTTGATGTTGTTGTCCTAGCCTTCTTGGGCTAGGATATGTCTAAATACCTTTTTTGTGGTTAGATCTACATGTTTAGGTTCTTTATACCTTGTTTGTGCTTAGATCTACATGTTTCCATGCTTTTTGTCATGTTTGTGTTAGATCTATTTGTTTCCATGCTTTTTTCCATGTTTGTGCTTATATGTATTTTTTTTTCATGCTTTTGGCCATGTTTGTACTTAGATCTATATGTTTCCATGCTCTTTACCAAGCTTGAGCTCAGATCTATATGTTTCCATGCTTTTTGCCATGTTAGATCTATGTGTTTATGTGCTCCTTGCCATGTCTATGTGCCTAGATCTACATGTTGGATGCTATGCTTTGTGCTTTTATAGCCTTTTGTCTCTTGTTATGCATTTTATGTTTTGGCTTTAGACACTCGATTTTGCGCCCATAATTTAATCTTGAAAGATGGCTAAAATGACCATTTCATATACCCAAAAATCATAGTTGCATTACATGCACTAATTCATTCATTGCATATCATAAAAATGATCTTGAGATTCTAATAATCACGACAGTATGACCGTTTTCTAAACCAGACCGTTAGATTGAAAAATATCACAACATCAAATATTCACGGCCTGCATGCATTTTGTTTAGGTGGAACGAATCACATGTGATTAAGTTAAATAAATTCTGATTGGTTAAACAATTAAAATTAATTAAATAATTTTGTGATTGGTTGTTGGTTTTTGTCAAAAATAGGCCTGCTTGCATAGGAATAAATTGGATAATCAAATAACAAGGAAATTGTTGATAATTAAGTCTTTTTAGAATATTTATCTATCAGATAATTATTGTTTTAAAGACCTAATTATCAAAATAAGAGGGATTAATTTTAGAATAAAAGTTAAAAACACATCCAGGTGCAATTCTTGACTCAGAAAATCCTAAAAAAAGAATCCAAATTGAACCAAAATTGGAAGTGGGGCTTGGCACACGAGAGGGCCAATCGACACTCTTGGAGTACTGATCGGCGTTTCCTAAGTGTCGATTGGCACAACTCTGAGGCCTGGCCCGGAAATCTTCTAATTAAGCTGGAACACATCTATTTCCAATTTTTGGGGATAACGACGTAGTCTAATTCATATATGATCTTATTTAAACTTACGCTAAAGACATTCTTTTTCTAACTTCGTTGCTCCCCTTACATTAAAGACGTTACGGAAGCCTTGGCTTTAAGAATTTCTTTTTTGTAAGTAAATGTATTTTTATTAAATATAGATCTGACATTTTTCTACATACTAAAATTGATCTATATTTTCATTAAATATAGATCAGAACCTTTTTCATAATAAAAAATGTTTTCTTCAATGTAAAATATCACCAATTTTTGTGTTTCTTTAAAATAAAAATTGTAAATTCTGAATCCTTAAAGGATGAATTAATCTTAAATTTAGGAATTTCAACATGTCATTGTAATGTCATGCATCACATAAATGGGTATAATTAGAGTTTAGAAGATTAGACTCATCGGGCGAGAATGGGTGCCTAACACCTTCCCATTTTGTTACTTAGCCCCCAAATCTAGGTTTTGGCTCATAGATAGTGCTTTATCTTTTCTTTTAGATTGTAATCTAGGAAACAAAGCCATGTATACTTCATTTTATCAAATTGTAATTCATTCAAATTAATGAGAGGTTGTATTATTCAAGTATGTACCTTATGTATTTTATTTTTATTGTTCTTATTTTTTGTAACAAAAAATAAGTGGTGACTCCACACATGATCTTGAAAAGGGAAGGTGTCGATGCCTCACCCCTTTTCTAAGAGCACCATTTAGGAGTTTTTTCGGTCTCTCAAATTGGCCCTTAGGTAGGATGTAGATCTAGATCTTGTGGTCTAGATCTATACAGCTAAACCTACATCAAAGGGCTTGAGTCATTTCCCTTATCCATGTGTAAGCTTGTTTGCTTCTATGCTTTATATCCATATTTGCCTGCCTAGATCTAGGCTTTGCCATGCTTTGTGCCCTCCGTGGGCTTGTGCTTCTTGGTCTTTGGGGCCACTTGCTTGCGTGGTTGCATCTTTCCCACGATGTTATGCTTGCCTTGCTTGCTTTGTGCCACCCATTTGGTTCTCCTTGTCTCTTTTCATCTTTGCACACTTGCCTACATGTTCATGCATGAGTCCTTGTGCTTGCTTGTGTCATCAAGCCTAATTCCTACTATCTCGTGTAGATTCACACCCAATCTTTATACATGATACCTTGAGTCCCTTTTAGGATTTTTTCTTGATGGCATGTGTGTCATCCTTACTCCAATCCAATGGAACTATGGACACCCGATCCAAACCTACATGTTTGTTTGCCCCTCTATGTGCTTAACATGCTTGTTTGCCCCCATTTGGCCCTTTTTGTACGCTTTCTTTTCCTCTTTGCTATCTCCTTTGCTTGTCTACTGGCTTGTTTTCCTTGATTGTTACATGTACATGCCAGGAGCACGAGCAAAAAGGGCAAGGATACAAGCAAGAAGACGCAAGCCCAAAAAGGGCAATGTTGAGTAGATTAGGAGGTTTAGCCTCCCTGTGTGGTTATCTCTCTCTCTCTCTTAGCCCTCTCTTTAGAACCTTGTTCTAGGTTTATCATCATTGTATCCAATTTCAGGCCACATTCTTAGGGTATGGCATATGTCCATTTTACATTTCCTGTACCTTGTTGGGCCATACCCTATAAATGGATAGGAATGTATCCTTTATCTTTCCTACACTTTGCTTGGGCCGTGTTCCCTAGGTATGACAATGTTTGTTTTACATTTCTTGTACCTTGCTGGGCCATACCCTTGGAACATTGGCAATGTCTGCTTTACTTTCTAGCTCTGTGTGATAGCATTGTGCATGATGTATGTGTGTGTGTGTGTATGGGTGATCATGCACTTTGTATGATGGACTCTCATGGCTAAGTGAGTGACCCTCTCTAGTCACGAGTGCTCTTGACCATGTAGTGTGGGTATGTGCTTAAGGCAATTGCTATAGGTGTACACTTATGCTATATTGTGTGCATGATCATTGCGATGTGATTGTCTCGATCCATGTCACCCGAGTGACATTGGTTTCCCCATGTATGTGACACACATCAATATGCTTGGTGCTTTGAGGGGCTTTAGCTTATCCTAGCTCGAGTATGTTGGCATGCTCGTGCTTTTGTCCTAGCACGAGCTTGTCCTAGTGCGCTATAGCGCACCAAACGCGAAACTCTACTGGATTTTTCGCCGTGAAAATAAGGTACCTTCTTTCCCATATTCTCAGAGCAAAAGCTTGGTGAGAATAGTGTTTTGTGTGTTATGATGCACCTGAGGTGAAGCGCTGCCAAATTTCCGCCATGAAAATAAGGCGAAATGCTACCGAATTTTTATTGTGGGAATTTGGAAATGATTAGAAATACACTAGGGAAGCATCAATCAAGATCACACCTTTTCCGAGACCAAACCTCAAAGCTTAATTCGTTTAAAGCCCTGAATGCTAATGTTAATACCTTGTTTTTAATCACCAATGTCCTTAAATTAAGATTTTACCAAATCAAAGGACTGTCTACAAATAGGTGTTGTGGGGTGCCTAACACCTTCCCCACACATAACCAGACTTCCAAACTTAAGAGTCAAGATTTTTTATCCATCCACATTAGATTAGAAAAAATGACATTTTTCTTAGCCTATGATTGGTAATAAAATCAAATAGAGTCGATTAACCAATCACACCTTTAAGAAAACCCAATGATTGGTGGTCACTTCACTTACCTTTGGTAACTCAATTAAAATCGACTCACTTTCCAGTCACATACCAAAGGTCTACCATTCTTCATAGCACCCAAGCTCTTGAGCTTGCATACACACACACCACACGTATGCATGCCTAACCATGGGCACGAGAGCATCGCCGCGATGGGTGGTCAAACCATTGTGAGGCATTGACATTCTCCAATGATGGTAGTACTCTAAGGCCTAAGGTTGGTTTAGGGCCCAATTTGATGAAAATTGACTTAAGGAAATAATTATGGAAAATATAACTTATTTTCAACAGGAATACTATTTTTGGGAGAAAAAAAGGCCACAGGAAACCCTAAGTGTGCGCATGCATATATGCATATACGCACGCACACTCAAGCCATGCGTATGCATGCTTATGGCATGCACATGTATACATGGGCATGTGTACACAACTAGGGTTATAGAAACTATGAAAGGGAAGTCATTTCTACATTAAAATTGGTTTGGAATGAATCCCTCATATTTTAGGAGCAATCAAAGAGGGAGTTTTTCACTAAACAACCTCAATTCAAATTTTACTTGATTGGGACCTATTCTACTCTTGATCTTTGAGTTCTAAAGTTTGCTAACCTATTTTGATTTGGTTATTGAATAGATTGACCGAGGAGAACGGTCAAAATCAAGCTCTAGAGAGTCTTTGTGTTGAGGTAAAGGTTCTAACTTTGGCTTTTCACTCCTTGTTCTGTTGTTTGTTTATATGTTTTATTGCTTTAATATGTTTGTTTAGTTTAGGTTTTTACTTTGTGTTTATGTTAGAAGCATGCTAGGTTGTTAGATTTCCTGTTTTTCTTTGTTTTTTGGTTATGAGTTTCTAGGTTGGGGTTTTGGGCGTGTATGCGTGCACATGCTTCATGCATGCGCACGCATACTCGAATGTGCATGCACATACAGTTGGGATGTGTACGAATACACTCGTGCCTAGAAACCCTAATTTACTTTTGTTTATTATTTATTTGTTTTCTTTCACATGTTTAGCCCGTGTTTAACCTTGTTTTTCATATCTTTGAGTATCTATTCTTTTGATTTGTTTTGTTTCGTTTAGTTTTATCATTTTAATGCTTATTAGGGTTTTTAGATTGTTTGAATACCATGAACATGCATTGATGCTATGTTGCAGTGAGGCAAATGAGATAAGTCATGCATAGATCATATGAACATGCATTCTAGCTTTGAATGTGAGATGTTTAATATGTTTGGTTGAATATCATGAGCTTTGATGCTTGGATATCTAGATATGCTTATTTGGATCTATCTTGTGATGTTTTTTCCCTTTGTGATGTATGCTTAACGCCATGATAAATGAATGCTAGGCTTAGGGATGATATGCCATGTTGTTTGTGTTTAGATGCAAGTTAGAGTGTGTGTGAATTAGAATAACATGTTAAGTAGGCCTTTAACAAGATTAAGACTTGGAACACAATGAGTGGAGGCTGACCCACTGGTGCGGTGGGGTTGGGTGCCTAACACTTTCCCATCCCTATACTTAAACTCCGGACACGTGCTCTGGTAAAGATCAATCCTTCCACAAGGCGCTATATTTATGGTTCCTAGACGTAATTTTTGTGGCGACTCCATTTACACCCTCTACCATGGTCCACCCTAGGCCAAGGCGTACTTCTCGCGGACTTTTGGGGGAAAACCCGAAAAGGCCCCGTCGCGGGCGCTTGTGCCTGATGTTATTGGTGGTGAATGTTTATTTTGCTATATTATTGTGGGTTTCCTAGATGGGTATTGAACGTTCACCTTATATGAGAAGTACCCTTAAGGGGGAAGAAGTCTCATTTCTTCTAGGCATATAGGAACATTTTTGTTGTTCCATTTATTTTATTGCTCATTAATTACATTGTTATACATATATGTTACCCATTTACATTTATGTTTATCTTCTTCCCCTTTTATTTATTTGTTATCCATTTACATTTATTTTCATCCCTATCCCCTTTTATTTATTTGTCATCACATTTACATTTATGTTAGTCCCTATCACATTTATTTACTTGTCACCCATTTCCATTTATGTTCATCCCGATCCCCTTTATTTATATGTAAGTATGTATGTATGAATATATTATATACATACTCTCCCATCATCTAAAAAGATTTTCTATTTATTTTTCCTAAATAAGTCTTGTGGGAGTGATTGATTCGAGCACATTATTAGGCCACGGGCCCTGTCCAAGGATAAATAAAGATCCACAAGTATGTTAACCAAAATTTGACATGTGGACCAGGTTCAAGGAGGGAAGAGTCAAGATCATGCAGAAACAAATGAAAGTTGGGAATGAGAGGTCCGAGGAGCAAAGGTAGACGGTCCATCGACCAAGGATCCCGAGGAGCAAAGACGCCTCGGGAATACTTTAAGTAATTAGCTACTTTGGAAAGTAAAGTTTTAGGGAAGACGACAGAGTCATACAAGCAACGAAAGGAGGAAATATCTAGGAAGGTGACTGCCACCTCCACATTTAATGCACTGTACCAACTGAACAAGCCACATTTATGAGGAAAAGACAACTAAATAGTGATTTCACAGCTCACAACCCTCTCTACCACCTACAGAAGGGTCCTGATGGGACAAGCATCTAAATGGCTCTCCTGAAACGTATAGATGGAGGGTTGAGATGCAATGGAAGAGACTATATAAGGAAAGGAATCCCACAGAAATAAAGGATGCACATCTAACACAAGAAATAGAGAAAGTAAGAGAACACAAAATCTCATTGTAAAAGAAACATCCTTGATCTTTAATGAACAACTCCTCCTCGGAGCCTAAGGAAGATTTTATACTAAATTTGCGTCACTTGCACTTACGTTAATAACGTTAGCCCAATTATTCTAAAGCTTGTTTCTACTTTGCATTGTAGTTGGCTTATAAAACCCACTCTTTTACAAATCTATTGTTTTGGGCTTGTTGTACTGGGCGATCTTGCTTTAAGTGGGCTTGGGCCATAATTCTAGTACTTACAATTGGTGCTATCTGTGGGAGGAGGCACCTACAATCTTTGTTAGTTAGGCTTCCTTTTCGATAGCAAGGAGAAGAGATGGCGGGCTTTAGGCAGAATAGAGAGGAGTACGTGGGGTCACAACGTGTAGACCATTTTGTCGGCTTGGAAAGAAGAAGGGATCGAGAGGCTAATTGAACTCCTAGCGTACGAGTTGAAACGGACTACATAGATCATACCAGCAGAAGTCATTTGAGGCCTGGAAGTCATATCTTTCATGATGAAGAAACAAGGAATCTTAGGCTAAAGACTGATCATTTACGTAATAAGTTGCACCACAGAGCGCACATTAGGGGGAATAGGATGCCCCCTTGCAACTCAGGAATTGATTTGGAGGAAGATTGTACCTACAGTTAGAGGTCTAGGACCCCACCTAGTGAATCCTTCTCTGCATCCTCATGCCTAGACAAGGAGGAAAGGCATAATAGGAAGAGAGTTAAGGGTTCACCCCTAAGGAGTATGGGGAATGACACGATGAGTAAAGCTCTGCGTCAAATTTCCAAGTCATCTTTTACACATAGGATTAATAGGGCTAAACTCCCTCACCGCTTTATCCAACCGACTTTCACCGATTATAATGGAAGGACTGATCCCATAGAGCATGTAAGCCATTTGAACCAGAGAATGGCTATTCATACCAGAAATGAAGCCCTTATGTGAAAGGTATTTCCATCCAATCTTGGGCTTGTTGCTATGAAATGGTTTGATGGGTTAAATAAAGGGTCAATAGGTTTGTTTGAAGAGCTGACCAGGGCTTTTGGTGCCCAATTTGTAACATGTAGCAGAGTCCCTAGGCCTTTGGATTCATTGTTGTCTATGGTAATGAGAGAAGGTGAGAACTTGAAAACTTACTTTGACAGGAATTGGGAGACTTTTAACGAGATAGATGGAGATTTTGAGGATGTGGCGATTAGAACCTTCAAGGTGGGGCTTCCCATAAACCACGATTTGAGAAAGTCGGCGACCATGAACCCGCTAGAAGTATGCATCGGCTCATGGATCAAATCAATGAGCAGAAGTGGGTTGAAGAGGATCAGTTGCAAAGAAAGGGGAAGGCCAAATTCCCCCCCCCTCCCCAAAAGAAGAGATCCTCGGCCTGATAGGTATGGCCATAATCAACCTAGGAGAGACTTCATTAACCAGCCCACACGTGCTAGTGCTCGGGTAGTTAACTCGATATTCAAGGAGCCGGTACATTAGATACTTGGAAAGATAAAGAATGAGCCTTACTTTAGATGGCCAAACAAAATGGGAGTTGACCCAACCAAGTGCAATCAAAACTCTATTGCCAATACCATTAGGATCGGGGGCACACCATCGAGGATTGTAGAACCCTTTGTGACCATTTGAAACAGTTAGTTAAGGTTGAAAAGTTGAAGCAATTCATGCACCAACCTTTCGAGTAGGGAAGTCAGGTGGGATTAGGATACCAGAGAGAAGTTGTCTCAAGGCCATCCTTGGGAACTATTAACGTCATTTTTGCCACCCCGAGTCGGGTTGGAAGTCACTCATCCAAAGTCATGTCTATAGCAACAAGGTCAAATCTTGAGGAGCAAATCCCAAAATCCAAGAGGGTCAAAACAGGGACACAGCCAACCCTGGGTTTCTCGGACAAAGATATGATTAGGACTTACCAACCCCATGATGATGCCCTGGTAATGGTCCTTTGCATTGGAGGATATGATGTGAAAAAGGGTATTGGTTGATTAAGGGAGCGGGGCTGAAATTTTGTATCTAGATTTGTACAAAGGGCTGAATTAGAAGTCCAAGGACCTAAGCAAGTATGACTCTCCCCTGGTGGGATTTGATGGAAGAACGGTCACTCCTAAGGGAATGATTAGGTTACCCATACAAATAGGGGATGAGGTGATCGAGGTGGAATTCATCATGGTTGATGCTTATTCACCCTACACGGACATTCTAGCAAGGTCTTGGCTTCATTCCATGGGAGCAATGTCCTCAACTCTGCACATAAAGGTGAAATATCCTACTGAAGGGAAAGTTGGAGAATTGGTGGGAAGTCGGGCAATGGCCAAAGAGTGCTTAGTGGCTGCTATCGGACACTAGTCATCAAGTGGGATCCTACTAGGCCGAGAAGAGGTCCCATAACAATTAATGTAAGCGAAGATCTGCCTGAGATTGAAGAAAGGGGTCTATTGTGCGAAGAGCTGGAGAAGGTAATCATTAGGTTGGATGTGGATAAGTATTTTCAAGTTGAGACCCAATTATCCATTGAGGAAAAAGAAGAATTGCTAGGATTCTTAAGGGAGAACATAGATGTCTTTGTGTGGAGTGCATATGAGGCACCTGGGGTAGATCCAAATTTTATATACCATCACCTAGAAGTGAATCCGGCAGCCACACTTAAAAGGCAACCATCTTAACACTCTTCTAAAGAGCACACCAAGGTAGTAAAAGAAGAGGTAGTAAAGCTCAAGCATGCTCGAGCAACTAAAGACACATTTAATCCCAAGTGGCTAGCCAACATAGTCGTGGTGTAGAAGAGGTCGGGAAAATGAAGGGTTTGTGTGGACTTCACCAATCTAAATAAAGCTTGCCCTAAAGACCATTTCCTAGTCCCTTGGATTTACTAATTGGTAGATGCAACGGTCGACCATCCTCGGATGCACTTTTTAGATGAGCTTTCTAGATGCTTTTTAGGGATATGATTAGATACCATTAGTCCTAGCCGACCAAGAAAAAACAGCTTTCTTAACCCCTACTAGGAATCACCATTACCAAGTAATTCCCTTTGGCCTAAAGAATGGTAACAAGAATGTTTGAGTCTCAACTAGGGCAGCATGTTGAAGCATATATTGATGATATGGTTGTGAAAAGTAAACAAGTCTCGGAGAACTTAAATGACCTAGGAAACGTGTTTTCGGTGCTTAGGAAACACAAACTATGTCTCAATACATCAAAGTGTTCCTTCGGCGTTAGCTTTGGCAAGTTTTTAGGGTATATGATTACTCATCGGGGAATAAAAGTTAACCTCGATCAAATCAAGGTCATAAATGACTTGCATCCACCTTAAAACCCCAAAGAAGTATAGAAATCGATAGGAATGAGCGCCACCCCGAACAGGTTTATTTCTCCATCGGCTAACCGGTCTGCAGACCTTTCTTTCGGCTCCTCCACAAGTGGAGAAATTTTGAATGGAACCAAGAATGTAATGTTGCTTTTGAAGGGTTAAAGGAGTATTTGTCACACCTTCTTATCCTTTTTAGACACGAGAAAGAAGAAGTCCTGTATGCTTATATATTAGTTACTCATCATGCGGTAAGTCTAGTCTTGGCTAGAACTGACGCTGGGGTGCAAAGGCCAGACTATTATGTTAGTAAGTCCCTTCGGGAGGCAGAAACTTGCTATCTACCCCTTAAGAAGGCAATTTTGGTCATCGTTCATGCCATAAGGAAGCTCCCCCATTATTTCTAGGCACATATTGTCATAATCCTTACTCAACTCCCCTTGCAAGCACCGCTTCAGGGATTTGATTACACGGGGAGAATAGCTAAATGGGGGACAATACTTGGAGACTAATGCATGACAAGGGTAGCAAAGGTGTGTGCAAGAGGTGGCTAAGTGCAATGCATGACCAATGCATGAAAAATGCACATGTGGGGCAAGGTGTGTTAAATACACAACCAATGATCCAAACATGTTCCTAATGAGGAAACATGTTCCTAATGAGGAAACATGAGAAACCCCAAAGTTTGGTACTCATTGGAGTCCAAACAAGCGAAAAAATGCCTAAGAGGCATTTTATCAAACACCTAGCATGCATACTATGAACAATAATGTGAAACAATGCATGAACATCATGAAATCTACCCTTAATACATGTTCTTTTTGCCACAAGGGGCCAACATCCAATGCAAATCAATAAAAGAAACCAATCCCATGAAAAAATTTGACAAAAATTAAGTTTTCCCAACCCCTATGATTAAAATCCCAACCAAGAGCACAAAACTCTCCAAAACATAATCTAAGGATCAAAATCAATGAAAAGAGTTTAGAATTACCTTAGAGATGTTAATGGAATGAAAAAAATATTCAAATTGATTGGGTTTTGATGAAAAAATAGTGAAAGAGGGGTTTAAGAGAGGATGGGAGAGGTTTAAAACAGGTTTTCCACAAAAAGCCCTTTAAAAAGCTATTTACGGGCATTTCGCGATTGGGCGAGTCACGAGGTTTAGTCGCGAAAATTTTCGCGAGTCGCGAGTGAGTCGCGAGCAAGCCGCAAGTGAGTCGTCAAAAACTTCTGGATGAACTCGCGATTGTGGTTTCGCGATTGGCGAGTCGCCCGGTGAGCCATGAAAAACTCGACACCTGTTTTTTCAATACAGAACATGTTTAAACAATGAAAAACAAAGTATACACTAAACATGAACACAAAGAGTGATAAAAATCACTTCCAAAAACATATAAAATGATCAAAAATCTTTTTGGATTGAACCATATATGATTGAGCACACACACATCACATTTAGACAAGTACAATCTAACAAATGAATAAGACATTCATTGAACATTAGGCATGTGTGTTGTGTGTGTGTATCAAATGTGGAATAGTCCTTAGTCTAGAGTGAAGCTTCAATGATCAATTCAATCAAGTCATACATAACTAGTACTAAGTCAAGTGGTCTATCTCAATTATAGAAATGAACATATATGACCTCCCACAAGAAAATGATTACATAAGATTGAAGCTTTTCATTTGGCTTCTTACAATTCATATCATTTGACCATTTTGAATCAATACAACTCATTTTGAGCAATACATCTCATTTTTGAGATTGATGCCTGAAATTTTGGATATTTCAATATGATGAACAAGCCTTTGGCTTTTGGGCATCATACATTTTCATATAAGTCGCTTTCCCTTTTTCCTAGTCGAATACTAGTATGTAATGACGGCTTTTGCAGCTCATTATCTCTTTTCATTTTGAGATTTACATTTATTGAGCTCTTTAAGCAATAAAAATAAAAGAGTGGGAAGAGATATAAGCACAAGTCTACGCATGAATCAAAACTAACATGACTATTGACTAATCATTCATGACAAGCTTGAAGATCGATTTACAACAATCACACAAAGATGTCAAGATTTTTCCCACAAAGATATAAGTGCAAAAATAACAAGCTAAGCTCGAAAATGCACAAAGCCATTTGTACAAAGGTACAAGGCCAAACTCACATGCGATATGTGCTCAAACAAAAATGATTAAACTTTTTGAATTTTTCACTTTTTATGTGGTTTTGGATTTTTACTCACACAAAACAGAAACGTAAAAGTAAGATAAAAAACGAAACAATGCATACAAATAAATGCAAGATGCACAAAATGCATGAAGATATGACATTTAATGCATGAAGGGTCCTACAAAGATCGAAAGAATTAGATCAAGGACCAAAAGAGCAAAAGTTCAACCATAGGAACCCTTCCTCATCCAAACGGAACGATTGTTTGGAATGAGTGTCTCAAGAGAAGTGAGACGAGGGTTGGAAGAATGAGAACTGGAGATGCACATAGTCAAGGAGTTAAGAGCATTAAAACATTTCTTTAACAACATGCTATTTTCACTCAAAACCGGTTTACTCTTTTTAGCACAACTTCCATGAAGCTCAAGTTTCTCTTTTCTTTTAATTCTTTTAAAAGCATGAAACTTAGAGCATTGAGGTCTTAGATGACCAAAGGCACCACAATGGTGACAAACAATGCGTTTAGGTCTATTAGGCTTTTTAGGAAGAGATCTAGCAATATTGTTTTGTTCCCTTTTCAACTTGGAGCATTGAGGTCTTATATGACCGATCACACCACAATGGTGGCAAGTTGGAACAAACTTAGACCCATTCAAAACCTTAGGTTGAGACCTAAACAGAAGCTTTGACTTAACAGCCTTTCTCTCCACCATTCGATTTTTTTTATGTGGAGGAATGTACACTGATTTGTCCTTTAAGGTAGAACACACACTAGGCACAAAATCGGGTACCACAACATGATTGCAACAAATATTTTTTTTTTTTTTAACAATAGGTTCAGCAATCAAACACTTGGCATGCATCTTAAGAGATTCATTTTCACATTTAAGATCATCAACAAGTTTGTTAGACAAAACAAGTTTAGCATCCAAGTCCATATTCAAACTCTTTGACTTTTCAAGAGAAATTTCAGCAAGTTTTTATATTTCTCAACCAATTTGTTGGATTCATTGAGCTTAGCAATCAAATCATCATTTTCACAAAATAACTTGCTCAAATTCTTTTGAAACTTCTTAACATTTTTCTTCAAGAGTTTGTCAACAACACCCATAGATTCAAATAACATGTCATCACACTTATGAGGATTAACACTCATAGAGGCATTTTCACAAACACGTGGCATGTTACATTCATCACCAACCAAATCATGCAAAGAGGCATACAAAGCACAATCCATGGCAAATAAACACAAGGGGTCAAGGATCACACTTAGGTATTTAAACCACAACAAGTGTACCCGCTCCGATACCAATTGAAAGTTCAAATATGTGTATAAACACCCTTGAACGTTTAGACCCCCAAATTACAAATTAACCAATTCAAGCTTTATGTCAAACAACTAATGTACGGAAAATGAACAAAAGCTATAATATAGAATTGGAAAAACTATCTAAGACAAATTAAAATCACAACCCACAGTAGATAATAAAAAGGCAAAGATAAAAAGGAAGGAAGATGCAAACACAAAAACAACACGCGATGTGTTATCGAAGAGGAAACCAAAGCCCTCGGCGTAAAACCTCTTTGCCGCCCTCCAAGCGGTAAACTATCCACTAGAAAATGTAGTTGGGATACATGGACAGCAATAGACCCTCCAAGCCTAATCTACCCAGTGCACCTAAGCCCTTCAAGCTTCTTACTCCAACGAGGTTGCGCCGAACCTTTTTCTTTTCTAGCTTCCCGGATTCCGCTACTAGACCGTAGCATCAACCAATGTAGATTGGTTCCTTCCTAATCGCTTCCCGGAAAACCAAACAGCCCTCTCACAGTGATGAATATGGTGAGAACAAGGTTTTGGTAAAATGCCTCTCAAGGATTTGACAATGGAGAGGAAGAGAGTTGAGGAATTTGAAGAGACTCTAATGTATAGATTGTAGGTGAATCAATCTTGTTTTTCTTTAGGGTTTCTCTCTCAAAATTCTCTCTGGAAGCTCTCTTTCATTTGTGGGTATAAAGGGTATTTATACTGGAGTGAGAGAGGAATGTGAAACGTTAGGTTTTACAAAACAGGGGGTGGCTCGCGGCTTGACCTCGCGACTTGACCGAGTCGCGAGATCCAGTCGCGAGATAACCGTATGGCGATTGTCTGTTTTGTCTGTAGTGCTCCAGCTAGCAGCATTTGTTCACCTTCTGGCACACTTGGCACGTGTGTTGCATCCGGCGGCTTGAAGCCGCGAGCCACCTGCGAGAACAAGCCGCGAGTCTCTGTTTTCTTACACACTCTTTAGCAATCAACACTCTATCTCACTCACTACCCTTACAACAAACCCACCTAAATACGGGGTTACTAAATGCTGAAATAAAAACAAATTTGGTACGGAATAAAGCCAATAAAATGGTTGATTAAATTCAACCTTACAGAAATCTTCTTGGACTCAAGATTAGTAATCGGACATATCAATGGTGATTTTGAAGCCAGAGACCAATAGATGCAAGGGTACCTTAGCAAGATTAGACGATTGCGATCTGGTTTTGAAGCTTTTTCTATAAAGCAAGTCCCAAGAAGCAATAATACTCATTAGCCACTTTGGCCACCTCTTCGGGGTAAGGCCTCCCTCGGGTCATAGTTGTTGAAGATTTATTGACTCCCAACTATCAAGATCAAGCCATCATCGGAGTACATAGTGTGCAAGTTGGTCCGACCTAGATGGACCCACCAGTCTCATTCTTAAGGGGTGGAATATTGCCCGAGGATAAGGGCAAGGCCGAGAAGGTCCGAAGAAAGGCACCACGATCATCGGCTTTCCGAGGAGCAGAAACTATACAAGCGCTCATTGTTTTGTTCTGTATTATCTTTGTGTCCATCTCGAGGTGGTGGAACTATTGTTGGAAGAACTCCATGAAGGAATTTGTTGTAGTCATATAGGAGGAAGGTCCCTGTCGCATTAAGCCCTCACTTAGGGGTATTAGTGGTCGAGTATGCAAAATATTGCCCAAGATTATGTCGGAAAATGTGACCAACGTCGGAGGTACGCCCCAAGCATTCATCAACAAGGAGGCACCTTGAATCCCTTTACCATCCCTTGGCCATTTGCGTAGTAGGGCTTAGATATAGTTGGGCCATTTTCGAGGGCAATAGGAAAGCGAAGATGGCTACTCATCGGAACCGATTACTTTACGAAGTGGGTTGAAGCTGAACCCCTCTCCAACATTAGGGACTTGGATGCAAAGAGGTTCATATAGAAGAATATTGTCACCAGGTTCGGAGTCCCTCATACGCTAATTTTAGGAGGTATTGTTGCGATGGGCATTAGGAACAAATACTTTACCCTGGCCTATCCACAAAGGAATGGACAAACTGAAGTTGTCGACAAAGTTATAGTTAATGGGCTGAAGAAAAGGCTAGATAAGGCAAAAGGAAGGTGGGTAGACAAGCTTCTACACGTGTTATGGATGTATCACACCACACCCCAAAGATCAACGGGGGAGACTTCATTCTCAATGACGTATGGCTTCGAGGCAGTCATCCCCCTTGAGACTAGATTCCTAACGTTGAGAACGAGCCAATTTGATGCTAATGAAAATGACTGGCTACTCTTGGCTAGCATAGACTTAGTTGACGAAAGAAGGGATGTAGCCATGGTCCAATTGGCACATTATCAACAAAAGCTTAAGCGGGGATACGACAAGGGAATCAAGACAAGACCATTGGCCCCTAGTGATTTAGTCCTAAGAAAGGTGGTGGGTACTACCAAAAACCCATCATAGGGAAAATTAGGGCCTAATTGGGAAGGACCCTTTCATGTCACTTTAGTAGCTGGAATAAGGCCTTACTACTTGGAGGATTTAGATGAAAATGCTGTGCCACATCCGTGGAATGTAAATAATCTTTAAAGATATTATTATTAATGAAAGACTCTAAAGCCATCTTTTGATCTTTCTATGATTATTGAGTTTCATCCCCTAACTAACATCCATGTAAATTAATACTCGTTATATGATTAAGTTTTAAACAGAACATTGGCCATGTTCGGTTTCTTGAACTACATGCCTTGGGTAAATTAATACTTGTTATTTGGTTAAGTGTTAAACAGAACCTCAATCTTGTTCTGTTCTTAGGACCACATGCCTTGGGTAAATTAATACTTGTTATTTGGTTAAGTTTTAAACAGATTCTCGACCATGTTCAGCTCCTCGGACCATGTGCCTTGGGTAAATTAATACTTGTTATTTGGTTAAGTGTTAAACCGAACCTCGGCCATGTTTGGTTCCTCGAACCACAGGTCTTGGGTAAATTAATACTTGTTATTTGGTTAAGTGTTAAATAAAACCTCAGCCATGTTCAGTCCCTCGGACCACATGCCTTAGGTTAATTAATACATATTATTTGGGTAAGTATTAAATAGAACCTCGGCCATGTCCAGTTCCTTGGACCATGTACCTTGGGTAAATTAATACTTGTTGCTTAATTAAGCATTAAATAAAGACTCGGCCATGTTTGACCCCTTAGGTCATATGCCTTGGGTGAATCAATGCTTCTTGATTGACTTAGTATGGCCTAAAACCTCAGCCATGTTTGGTCCCTTGGATCAAGTACTTGGGATAAAAGGACTACTTTTGAGTTAAGTGAGTATTATTCTTGTTATGTGATATGATTAAGTGTCTGGTGTACCCCTGACCTTTGAAGGCTCCTTGGGCCAAAATAGGGACTTATAGTAACTTTCATAGGGACAAGTTAAACATTCCCACCTTGGCTAAGGTAAAAAAAAAAAAAAAAAAAAAAAAAAAAAAAAAAAAAAAGGAATATAAAGACATATAAATACCTTTGTAACTAAGAGCATACAAGTAGGTCGAAATTGAGTTTTCACTAATATTATAAAATTACAAAATACAAAAAGAAGGGTAAAAACGAACCACTAGCCTACACTACTCTTGCAGGAAAGAAACAAGGATGAAGAAAAGGAAACATCCCCCCTAAGAAACAATCTATGGGTTCGGGTTGTCCTATTCCTTTTCCCCCTCTCTAGTAGGCTCGAAAGCTAAAGTGGTTGGCTAAGCTGCGATTGGGGATGCTGAAGCAATTGACTAGCCAATAGGGAAAGAGACTGCAGCAGTTATCCCCTCAAGGCCAGTGGGTAGAAGACCTTCTCGGGGTTCTTCAACTTCGAGGTGGCATCCACCCCAGCAAAGTTCAGGGCTTCTTTCCGGACTTGGAGACAAGAAACATGAGCAAACCTTAGTCACCTGGGACCTTAGGGTCTCTTCTGTCTCTTTTACGCCCACGTCGTGCACCCGACTGCTTTCGACTTTTGCAATGGCTTCCTCCTTGCCCTCCAGTTCCTTTTGTTGGACCTTGATTTTTTCACAAACAATAGCGAATTGCTCCTTGGCCTTCCGAAGGTGTTGACCTTTTCCTTAGCCTGCTTCTCGGCCTTGGCCAGAGCAACCTCAGGATTCTTCCTTTCCCTATCGGCCTCGGTCGGCTTGAGGAGGTCATCCTTGTTTTTCTTTTTGTTAACAACCAGGTTCTTCTGACTAAGACCCAACATGCCTCCTTATCTTTCAACTTGGAGTAGGTGTGGTCTACCTACTCTTCGGCCACATGAGCTATTTGGACCATCTAAGTAAACAAAATAACAAAAACTGTTATATTGTTTAAAAAAGAAAACTCTAGGTAAGGTTAGAAAAGAAGGTGATGTTGAGTTCTTACCATAGCGAGGTCTCTCTGTAGGGTCAAGAAGACCTAATGCTTCTTGATCTCTCCTCGGTCCTTCCATATCATGAAGGAGGAGTAGAGGCTGCTCTAAAGAGTTGGCCACATAGCTTGACTTTCCTCTATTGGAAGTCTTTGATGGAGGAGTCCATAGGAAGAGGGGCTCCGTCTAACTCCAATAGTAGGTTCCATGTTGGAACCTTGGGACATCGATCCGGCACCATCTTAGCACTAGAGCCTTCAGCATAACTCCTTCTCTGCTATCCTTTTGCAGCTTTTGCCCCTTTCGAAGGCTCCTAGTCCTTGGAGGTTTGGATCCGGCCTTCCTCGGGTATCTCCTTCCCTGCTTTCTTGTGCATTTTTCTTTTCTTTTCTAGGAGCTCGACAGGAGAAACTCGGGACGGAAGAAGAGTGGGTGGATCTGGATTAACGGCTACCTCGGGCGTAGACCCCTTACATGGGAATCCAGCAAAGCCATTAAGCTTATGTTCTTCCTTTGCAGTACCATAGCTTTAGGAATGTCGGTTGTTTCTTGACTCTCGCTTACTTGAGCGATAGGTCGACGACTCGAATTAGTACCCAAGGATTCCACAAACTCGGGTCAGTCAAACACGCTAAAGTCCTCCTCTAAATCTATGAACTTAGGCTCTTGGACAGGTTCTTCTTACTTTTCATTTGATGAAATAACCTCCTTCTCGACCTGTAGAATTTCAGCTATTTGATGATCAATCAAGTTAATGTTGTGAGTTCCTTTCCGGGGAGGACCAGTAAGAAACCCAGGTATAGCAACGTCGATTAAAAGCAACCGAGGATCCTTGGCCTTGATCAAGTGTTTGGGAGACTGGAAACTATAAGAGATTGGCTTGTACACAAGGATAACGTGGAAGGCACGAAGTTGTCCGTCCTTATGAAGAAAGATCTCGGATTGTAGTATCCTATTGAGATCCTCGAGATTCACTAAGTTGAAGTTGGGAGCTGTGAACCGCTTATCCGCAACCCAAAAAAAAAAAAAAAAATAGTATAGTAAGAGACTTGGAATTAATAGGCAACAAGAGAAGCGCATGTTCTTGCAAAAGAGAAAGAGAAAAAAAGATTGTGTGTAAAAAAAAAAGGATAAGAAACAGAACTCCACTATCTAGGGGGAGAGACAGTTCACTCAAACCTATGAACACCCCACCTGGATACCCGTCTCATGTTGGATAATGTAAACCATCGTGCCATTCACTCGAGATGATCAGAAAGTCTTGGTTCAAGCCCTTGTTGGATTTAGGAAGGCAGGAAATCAGCCTGACCAAGGGAACCTTAGTTTTAAAATAGTACCTCATATCTTTGATGTTTTGACAATTGTATACCAATTAACATCATGATGGGTAAGGTTAACTCCCATTTTACGGTTTAATGCATCTATGCTACCTAGTATCCTAAATAAGTTGGGTGGACACTGGGTCGGGCAAAGCCTATAGGAAATTAAAAAGTCCCTTGTCACTTTACCCATGGGAATTACCATGGCCCCTTCTGACCTCATGGTATGCCACTCCTCAAAGAGGTAGTGCTCTTTACCTCAAACGGTATGTTATATTTGGCCTTAAAGCCACCCTACCCTTCTGTGTATCAACTAAACTAGCAAACCTACCCAAATCTAGGGAAAAACGAAAGTGAGAGTGAAAACCGTGAGATGGGGATGGGAAGGAACCTGCAAATTATATGCAAGCTAAAAGGTACTTACGAAGATAAGGACAAGGGGCACCTTAGACCACTTCTTTGAAGAATAGAAGGTTGGGAAAAATGGGAGAGATGGTCCCCCCATACCCTTTATATAGGGAGAAAAGATGAGGGGGAAAATTCCCGCTCGAAACCCCATAAAATATCTCCACCGTTGGATCTTCATCGCGCCGTAGAACATGTGGGACACAACGTTGTATTGAGCAATAAATGGAGTTTTACAGATGCTGAAGCGTCAAGGACGTGTGCAGAGCAAGAAAAAAGACACCACCACATGGGAACACTCCCAAAATGTGTGAGAATTACAAAGTGTAATCAAAACTCCATCCTCCCTAAAATAGGAAGAAGTGGAGTTTTGATGGGCTATTATAGGAGCAATTGATCCGAGCACACTATTAGGCCATGGGCCTTGTCTGAGGATGAATAAAGATTCACATGTATGTTAACCAAAATTTGACACATGGACCAGGTTTGAGGAGGGAAGACGTCAAGATCATGTAGAAATAGACGAAAGTCGAGAACGAGACGCCCGAGGAGAAAAGGCAGATTGGTCCGCCGACCGAGGATCCCGAGGAGCAAAGACACCTTGGGAACACTTTAAGTAACTGCCTACACTAGAAAGTAAAGCTTCAAGGAAGATGACTGAGTCATGCAAGCAACAAAAGGAGGAAATATTTAGGAAGGTTGACTGCCACTTCCACATTTAATGCATTGCACCAAGCGAGGAAAAGACACTTGAACAATGATTTCATAGCTCATAGCCCCCTCCATTCCTGATGGGACAAGCATCCAAATGACTCCCCTGAAATGTATAGATAGAGGGCTGAGATGCAATGGAAGGGACTATATAGGGAAAGGAATCCCACAAAAATAAGGATGCACATCTGACACAAGAAATAGAGAAAGAACACAAAATCTCATTGTAAAAGAAACATCCTTGATCTTTAATGAACAACTCCTCCTCGGACTTGCTGGAGGAAGATTTTATACTAAATTTGCATCACTTGCGCTTATGTTAATAGCGTTAGCCCAATTATTCTCAAGCTTGTTTTCGCATTGCATTGTAGTTGGGTCATAAAACCCACTCTCTTACAAATCTATTGTTTTGGGCTTGTTGTATTGGGTCATACTACTCTAAGTGGACTTGGGCCACAATTCTAGTCCTTACAAGTCTTAAACCTTGTTTAAAGCATCATATGGGTATATTTTCTCAAAGAATGGTGGATGGCTTAGAACTCCCCTTTTTTTTTTTTTTTTTTTGACAAAGGACCCATAAGGCTTGATCAAGATTAGGACTTATTTAGGAGAAATCCCTAAATAACCTAATTTTTCCAATGAACCTTTACTTTTCTTGTCATTTAAATTTCTTGTACTTTACCTTTCTTGTTATTTAAATTCCTAGCAATTCACTTCTCTTGTCATTTAAATTTCAAGCACTTTACTTTTCCTTTTTTTTTTAAATTCCAAACAACTTTATTTACTTTCTTTTACTTTATTGCGTTTATTTATAACACTTGCTTATTATTGTTGCTCTTCATTCTTTCTCATATACATTATTGCCTTAAATTAGTAGCTTGGGTAAACAACTCTCTAAAATATGCTTTTCCAAAAGAAAATGATTTTTCAAAAACTTTATTCCATTTCAAAAATTGTTTTCAAAAATAAAACCTTCTCTTTAAAAACATTTTATTTTATTTTTTTTTTAAATTTCCGTCCTTTTAAAATGCTGTTTAAAAACAAATATATTTTTTCTTTCTTCAAAACCCCCCAAAAAAAGAAGAAGTATTTTTCCAAAAAAAAATCTCCTCTTTTAAAAAAAATGATTTTCCTTTACCATTTTAGAAATATTTTCAAAAAAAATAATAATAAAAAGAAATCTTTTGAATGAGCAAAGTTTCTAAAAGGAACAATCTTTTTTCTAAAAAAATCATAGGATTTTTAGAACCCAAACTTTTCTCTTAAAAATAAAACCGATGATTTAAAAAATGATTTTCCTTTTCCATTTTAGAAATATTTTCAAAAAGAAAAGAGTAAAAAATAAAAAGAAATCTTTTGAATGAGCAAAGTTTCTAAAAGGAACAATCTTTTTTATAAAAAAATCATAGGATTGTTGGAACCCAAACTTTTCTCTTAAAAATAAAACCGATGAACACTCTCTTTTAAATACCTTTTTGTTCAAAATAGTTTTCCCTTACAGAAATGTTTTTAACATGAATTCCCTTTTACTACAAGAAAAACATGGGATTTTCTTTTTTCCCTTTTAATCTTTTCCCTTCCCAAAGATAAAACCCATGAAACTTTTCAAAAACAAAAAACACACTTCTCAACTCTCTTTTTTTGGGAATTACCCTTTTCCTTAAAAAAAAAAAAAAAAGATTTCCAAAACAAAATTTCTTTCTTTAGAACCTCGTTATTAAAATAAAAAACATGGGATTCTTTTAAGAACTAAACACTCTTTCTTTAAAAAACCCATGAAATTTCTTTTCTATCAACCTTTTTTCCATTTTCTCAAAAAAAAAAAAAACATTTTTTCCAAAGTTCTCTTCCTCTTTGTTTTCTCAAAATAAGTTTTGTTTAACAAAAAGGGTTTTCAAAATAAATTTTAAATGCTATGAAATTTTCGGGTTCCCCTTCTCTTCTAAAAAATATTGGCATTTCTCTTCTTCAAATAAACTATTCCCATAAACCTTTTTCAAATGAATAATAAAAACTTCTTTTTCTGCTTTAATATTTTGCTTATTCAAAGGAGATTCCTCTTTTCCAAAAATAGTTTTTTTTATTATTTTTTTTACCTTCTTTTTTGTCAAAACCTTTCCCCAAAAAAAAAAAAAAGTTTTCTTTTTCAAAACTTTCTTAAAAAAAAATGTTTTCAAAAAGTAAATAAAAACTCTTTTTACACAAAACGTGCAAAACTTTCAAAAGCCAAACACAAGGGAGAGGGGGCTGGACATTGTCTAAAGGAGGGAGAGAAGGAGAGAGTTTTGGGAAATTAGGGAAACACTCAACTTTACTCCACGGTTGCATGCGTATGTGGCAACTAGAGAACCACCTCGTGTAATCTAAAAATCAGGGTCTTCTTAGGTTTTAGACCTGCTCCACCACTGAACTTCCGTTTCTCTCCCTTTTGGGATCTCCTATTGTGAGCTGCTCCCTCACTTTCACATACAAATTAGTTGTAGTATTTGTCCAAATCAAGTGTCTCCACACTTCCTATACCATCAAAACATATAATACAACAGAAATTATGATACTTTCTAATTTGAACTGAAACATATAATACAACTTATAGCAATTATAAATATCAACAAGATCTGACATGCAAATTGCGAACTGAATAAAAAAATTACAAAGGAAGCACATTATAAATGATACTTTCTATCACATGTTTGAAAAATTTTCATATCAGATTCAGCGAGTATAGACACTACTAGTTGCTTTATCCAACAAAATACAATTATTAAATACTAATCTAGATTCCACCACGATTTTTGTGCATTGGATAGATGGACACACATAAATCTAGGATGAGCATTCTTCAAATATTCTGTTTTTGCTTGTTATTACACATACAGTCACAAATTCCTTTGCCTTGGATAAATGGATATATAATACCCAATTGGCTATTAGTTCTTGGGTCGAATGACAGCACATTTCACAAGAAGCCCATTCTTCCATGGTGGACTCGTTTCCTTTAGATAAAATCTAGTGTATCCAACCACCTGTGGTGACATTAGAAACTCACCAACCTGAATCTCAATCCATTGGTCAGAAGGCTTTTCTCTTAAACTTACAACTAGACATGGCAAAACGGGTCAGAATTTTTTGACCCGACCCGACCCGACCCGAAAAATACTTGACCCGAACCCGATTTTTTTGACCCGAAGCAAAAACGGGTTGACCCGTGACCCGACCCGTGTTTTGTGCGGGTCAACCCGACCCGACCAGCGACCCGACCCGAACCCGAACCATTTTTTAAAACTTTTTTTTTGGTAAAAAAATAGTGAAATTAAGACAATATTGGTTTAATTGTTTATTGTGAGCTTTAAGGAAACAATTGATACATTTACATAATCGCATACAAATTAATTGAAAAATAAATGGTTGAGCATTATGTAATGAGTAAAGATTTTTAGATATCAAATAGCAAAGTACATGCCAAGATAATCTGGTTATAGTAAAGTTAAAAACATATTTAAAATTGTAGATATGTGTGAGACACATTCACGAGTGTAAAAATAGTAAAGCCAAAGTATCAAATTAGCATAAATTATGAATGCTTAGATCTATTTTTTAACAATTTATGTTCAAAATAAACGGCTTTTCAAAATAAATTATGATATTTCCTAGAGTATGTCTTTCGCTTAACAATGATATGATCTTCATAAAAGAGACTAGGTATAAATAAGTAAGCAATCAAACTTTAATGTATATCTCAAATTGAAATAGAATGTCAACCACAATTGATAATAGATTATAAAATTAATTTTTAAAATTGTAACTTTCTTATATGTTTTTATTCTTTATCAAATGAGTTATTCAATAAGTCATTTGTAATTTTTTTTTTTTTTTTGGGAATGTTGATATTGTGTAAAAATAAAACTTGTATATTTGTTTTACTTATCTTTGTGTTGTTTTGTTTTAGATAGCAATGTTAGGATTTGTATAATTTTAAAATTATTGAATAAATATTAATAAGTTTAACTGAGTTTATTCTTGATATAAGTAGTGAATGCAAAATAATGCATTTTACATTAAGTAATATGTTGCATAACTATTAAAATGGCAAATACATATTGTTTTCTTTATAAAAAAAAAATAAAAAATAAAAAAAAATAAGAAAAAAAAATTTCATGTGAAAAATACGGGTCAACCCGACCCGACCCGACCCGACCCGCAACCCGATTGACCCGAACCCGATTTCAACCCGCTTAAAATGACCCGTTTTTGACCCGTGACCCGTTTGACCCGTGACCCGATTGACCCGACCCGAACCCGACCCGACCCGCCCGTTTTGCCATGTCTACTTACAACGTGTGTTATCGATTTTGAATGCGGGGGATTGATACCAAGCTCTAGTGAGAAATTCGATATATTGCTACCTCTTTTGATCATTACGACAAATACAATTTCATACAGAGTTCCTGGTGAGAGATTTACTGTCCATATGCTGCCGCTAATTTCTAGCCAACATATTGCCAGGAGCTCAACCACTTCAATGTCCACGCCACTGCAAATCTAGGTAATATTTAAACTGTCACTACCTACAAAGAAGCCCACAACCACGTACTAAAAATAAACAGTGAATTAGGTCTTTTTTTCTATTCAAATTCAAAGTTGTGTTGGTCAATAGAGTACAAAAGAGTGTCATTTTTTTTTAAAGAAAATTAAATTTAATGTAATTATGTGTTCGAGTTTGATTAGAAAACTTAATGTTCTGCACCTAAGAAGTCTAAAACTACATATATTCACACAAAAAATAAGGCTTTGCTTATGTTGTAAGTGAGTTTCTTCAAGAATAAAGAGCTTCAAAACTAGGCCCTATTGCCTCTCATGCCATCAATTTTCAGTGATTTGAGTGTAGAGTATCCTTAAACGTAATATGAAGTTCTTAAGCTATTAACTTGCCTTGCATCTTTCTGTGTGGTCCAAGCCCAATATTCTTCAGAGGTATCCTGGCCGAGAAGTTCTCGGGCAAAAAACACGAAGCCATTTTTGTTTGACTTCTTGTCAACAAAATACTTCTGCATCAGCAGTAATAATAAGGACATGATAAGCAATAATAGGATGAGAGGAAAAAAAAAAAAACACTGAAGCTGTTTGGACACAAGTTTACTAAAGTGTCTGGGTTGAAAGAGATTTAGTATTTGTTTGGAAATTATTTATTTTCAGTAACTTATTTTATAGTATTTATCAAAAGATACGGTTTTTGGTAACTTTTATATTAAATCTGAGACAAAAAAAGTAAAAGCTAATTTATTATCAAGAAGCTAAAAATTAAATTATTTACAAAAATCACTGAGACAAAAAATGAAAAGAAAAAAACACAAATATGCAATTTCCAAACAAATGCTCTTAGTAAAGATGCTAATCCGGAGATGACAAGGTAAATTAAGGAGTACCTTAAAGCAGATGATGGCAGACAAAATGTTAATTAATATTTGGTCTAATCATAAAAATGTCATTATATGTCGTCTAAATTACTTTGCGATTGTCACAATCAACATAAGAGGAGAGAATGACACCAAACACCCATAACTTGCCACAGCCATCACAGCTAAAATAAGCACAAAAGTAGTGTCATCCAAAGCTTGATGACCTTGGTGCAGAACGAGAGACTACAGTTTTTTTTTTAATTTAATTTAATTTTAATTTTATTTTTTTGAGAGGGTTTCAATCTATGACGTCCGCTCCTAATGATAACTCATTATCATTAAACCAAGACACTTATCAGCTTTTGGTGTAGGCGGGGATTGAACCCCAGATTTCTTATATACCCATCAGAGATTTTACCAGTTGAGCTAACTAGAACCCACTTTATTTTTTATCTTGTTGCACCATGAGATGAGGGAATTACCAACTATGAAGCAAAAACATGTGGTGTATGTCATGACCCAAGTGTTGGATATATTATTTTAATTTAGTTTAATGATAGAACAAGGTTTCCTAAATAGATTAGTATTGTTAGTTATTTGTATTCAAATTTATTTTTATGTTTTAGGATAAGATTGGTTCCTATGTTTTAGAATTTGTTGATGAGGTCCTCTCATCCTTAGCCATTTATGTATGATGAATGCATTAATGATAATTAAGAAGAAAATTAACCCAAAAAGTCTATTTACACCCACATTCCACCGATACCATCATCAACGCACAACCAAAAAAACAAAATCAATGTGTTTCCACTTTCCACTTGCATCTCAATCAAACCAAGCTTTTTTTCCCAACCTAACCCATTACTCCCAAAACGTCACCCAACCCACTTGCCAAAACCACAAACGCCTCCACACACACACACACACACACACACACACACACACACACACACACACACACACACACACACACACACACACACACACACACACACACACACACACACACACACACACACACACACACACACACACACACACACACACACACACACACACACACACACACACACACAAAACCCTTGTAAAAATCAGTTTTTGCATCAAGCTCAAAGTTCATCATGTCTAGTCCATATCAAAGCTTTGATCCTGAAGAACAATGAACAATGTCAGAGCATGTCAACAAAATGTTAGAGATTCTCAAGGACATGTCCAAAAGCATAGCAAGGATGCAAGATTCATGTGATTAAATGAAGGATTACGGATCTACACAAGCGGTGTGGTTTGTTAGCCACATGAAGTGCCGGATGAGTAAGCATTTGATCATTGTCGTTTGGTCATGGTGCTCATTCTTTCCTTTCCGTAGAAAATCTAAGATCAAAGCGCTATCGTCACCTTTGATAAACAAGCAAACCATCTACCTAGTGCATCCGTCATCTACACCTTTTCATTGTCTATCTTCAACTGGTAAGTACTCGTCACTTTCTATTTAATTTGTCATTTTTAGACTTTGCACACCTGTCATCTATGTAGATCCGTAAGTGTCTTAGGGTTTATCCGTCACATGTAGATGATAGATGTCTAGTGCGTCAAATAACCAATTGTGTGTAAGCGAGGGGGCGGGCTATGATGAAGTGTTCCCGTCAGGTCAAGACGACCCTGGCACTTCAAGTGAGGAGAGGAATCTGTCGACCACCTCTCTTTCTTCAAGGGATGAGGGTTTGGACATGGATAGGTTAGAGGGTGACTCCGCTGATGGCCTAGATGACGCTAAACCCTTAATCCAATCTGTCATAGGTCCTGACGGATTTAGAGAGTTTATAATGTTCCCCATTTGGATGGTCAACGAATTCATTTCTACAATCAATCAAATACACTTCAAAACACTTAGGGAGAAGTACCGGATACTCGTTAACATACCCCTCCGTCTACCCTACCGGTCGGAGAAGTGTTATTACGAGGGGGTTGAAGGCATTGGAGTCTATGAGCAAATGTCAAGGCGGGCTCAGATTCCCGTTAAGTACACTCCACCATCGCCTCCTCCAATACCTAGGATTAGTCGTCACTCAAATTTCTCTAAACGCCTGGAGGGTATTCCTTGGTGTGGAGGTTTTGTACGGGGCCATGTCCAACGGGGTGCAGAGATTAACGGTGGAGGAATTTTTTCATTGTTACTATCGATCGAGATTGTTCAGTCTAGGAGCATGTACAGTTTTGTGCCGAGAAGCATGTTGTTAAGGTCGTGAGTGATACTCCCGACTCCAACAGAAACTAGAAGAGTCGTTATTTTTTCATGGAAGGTGACGAGTGGATGTGTCACCTTAGGGATCATGAATGTATGCCTGTTGACACAACATGGGGCATATGCCCTCGCCTGGTATGCATCCGACCATATTCAAGTCCTTGATAGCTTTAGGTTTTTACCTGTTGCTTTAACTGTCTTCTTTTGTAGCTCGGGACCATCCACAAGTCTCACTTGAACACTAGAGTTTCTTGGAGAAAATTTTTAACAAGTCCAAGTTTTTAGAGAGGACGTGGGCTAAATTAGTCACCTTAGACACTCTTTTGGTATTGTGACGGACGAGAACCCGGATCTTCAAGTTTGCCAGTGTAAGTCCGTCATCCAATACTCATTCTTGATTTTTTCATTATCAAACTCTTGATATCCGTCCCCCTTTGTGCAGAGATGGATGCTACCAGGAGAAAGGCCTATGTTAAGCGGCAAGTCGCTTTGAAGAAACAACAAGAGGGTCCCCTACGAGGGGACGGGTTCGGCCAACCCGTTTACCAAGAGGAAGCAACCAGAGAAGACCGATCGTCTTCCAAAGAAGCCCAGGAAGCCCAAAACTATTCCTAAACCTATTGTGGGGTTGAAAGCTAAGGCCAAGAAGACAGTCACTCAACTTGGCCCAAGAAAGGGTAAAGGACTCATAACGGGTTCTATCCCCTTTTTGAAAAACCACCCGTCCTCTTCCGTGAGGATTCTAAGTATGCGTTGGAGCAGCTCTTGTCCATCATCACAGTTGATGATTATAAGAACTTGAGCAACCATGCAATTGAAGCCATGGGGGAGACGGGGCTTTTTAGCATTGCTCAGGTAACTACGTCCGTCCACTTTCTCTTTTCCTTCCCTTCAACTTGCTTTGTTACTAACCCTTCCGTTTTCAGGCGGTGTTAATGATGAAGGGGTTGATGGGTCGTTGCCTAAAGCACGAGACGACGTTAGACCATATATGGGCAAAGGTGAGGTCAACGGAGGACGAGCTAGCTGAGTTGAAAGCCCGGAAGACGGTCTAGGAGAAGAAGCTCGCTTTGTCGGAGGAAGCTAGGGGTGAGCTAGAAAAGCGGATGGAGAGTTGTTGTGGCAAGTCTTGGAGGACAAGGAGAAAGAAATCAGCGACACTAAGGACCAACTTTGTCGGGTGAAGGATGAAGCGTCACGCGAGTACCGTGACTCCGACGCCCTTCTAGCAGAGCTCGGAGGATCCTTTGCTCAAGGCTTTGACGACCGCCTCCGTCAAGTCAAAGCTTCTTATCCGGACCTAGACTTATCCCATGTGACTATTGATGTCCAAGCCTAGACCTCGATTCAGCCTATTTACTCCGAGAGCACGAATGAATTGTTTATTGATAATGCCCCCGTAGACGACCCTCGTGGTGGTAGAGAGATTGCCCTCGTCGTGAGACAAAGATCGGTCACCATGACGAAGTACAATTAGTTGTAGATGAAAACACTCCTGTTCAATAGTAGTTTTTTTTTTTTTTTTTTGGGGTAAAAATGTAAACTTTTTGAAGAATAGTTTATGTTTAATTTATCCGTCGCTTTCTGTATCCAGACTTCTCCTTCTATGGGCTTTAGTAATATTTGATTACTTATTTTATCCGTCTACTTTTATTCCTGTAAATGCATCTTTTCAGCTTATGGTTACATTCGTCCACTTTTATGGACCTCAATGGACTTGTGATTTTAATTCACCGTTGTTGAATCCGTCTACTTTATGGATCTTATAATTTTCTGATCATCCTCTTAGATGAACCCGTCCTTTTATGGACTTTTAATTTTAATTTAACCTATGGTTGAACTTGTCCACATTATGGACTTCATAATTTTCTAATCATTCTCTTGGATGAACCCATCCTCTTATGGACTTTTAATTTTAATTCAACGTGTGGTTGAACCTATCCACTTTATGGATTATGAACCCATCCTCTAATGGACTAATTTTAATTCAAGGTGTGGTTGACCCTGTCCATCTTATGGACTTAATCAATTCAAATCACCCCCTTTGGGATGAGTCCGTTTGTTTAGGACTTTCAGTAATTACGTAAACATGTAGATATCACACATGATATTTCTGAATAACTCTTATTATGTGGTAAACATGCGTGTAGAAATTGTTCTTAAAAAACCTACCCTTTGGGCTTGAGAGAAACTAAATAATAAAAAGTTAACTAGAAAACAATAAACTGGAAATGAGTGTTATTGTTCATGTTGTTGCCTCTTGGTAGTACTTCTTCAAGTGCTCTGTGTTCTATGGGTGATTCAACTTTTTCCCGTCTAGTGTCTCCTGGTGGAAGGTTCCCTTCCTATGCCATGATGCGACTTTATATGGTCCTTCCCAGTTAGGTCCTAGCTTCCTTTGGGTGGTGTCCCTTGTGGCGCTCATCACCTTTCTCAAGACGAGATCTCCAACCCGGAAGTCCCTATGTTTGACCCGAGAGTTGTAATGCTTGGTCATGAGATTCTAGTCTTGTGCTAATCTCTGCTCATTTTGTTGCTCTTACTTCATCCACCAGATCAAGCTGCGGGCGCATTGCTTTGTCATTCTTGCCTTTGTCGTGATTCCTTACTCTATAGCTTATAATTCCTATTTCAGTAGGGTTGTGACCTCACTTCCATATGCTAGTCAAAACGGTGTTTCCCCTGTAGGCGTTCTTGTCATTATCTTATGTGCCCATAAAACACTTGGTAGCATGTCCGGCCATATACCCTTTGCCCCCTCGAGCCAAGTCTTGATGATTTTGAGCAAGGATGGGTTTGTGACCTCGACTTGTCCATTGGCACGAGGGTGAGCGGGCGATGAGTAGTGGTTCTTGATTCCTAGCTGCGAGCAGAAGTCTCTAAACACGTCGTTGTCGAATTGCTTTCCGTTGTCCGAGACAAGTACTCTAGGTATATCGTACCTGCCGATAATGTTCTTCCATACAAAGTTACGCACATTCTTCATCGTGATGGTGGCCAGGGCTTCTACTTCTATCCATTTAGTGAAGTAGTCAATACCGACTACCGGGAACTTCAACCGCCTAATCGCTATTAGGAAGGGGCCCATGATATCCAACCCCCATTGAGTGAACGGCCACGGGGTCTTCATTGGGGTGAGCTCCTCTGTTGGTTGCCTTATGAGGTTGCCAAATCTCTAACACTTGTCGCAGGCTTTGACGTATCCATAGGCATCCATCTGTGTGGTTGGCCGGTAGTACCCCGCCCGGATTAATTTAGGCACCAACGATCGCAATCTAGAGTGGTTTCCGCAAACTCCTTCGCGGACTTCTCTCATGACATAGTTTGCCCCTTTGGGGTAGAGGCACCTTAGGTACGGTCGGGAGAAACCGCTCTTATATAGAACGTCCTTAATTAAAATGAAGCGAGCCACTTGAACTTTTAACTTCCTTGTAGCCTCCTTGTCTTTTGGTAATATGCCGTCCTTCGGGTAGGAGGTTATTGGGGTCGCCCAATGGTTCTTAGAACCTATCTCTTGTACACTGGTATTGTCTATTAACGGTGTGATTTAAACGAAGGATAGTACATGTCCGGGATGAGCATTTACTCTGCCGATGCGGCTTTAGCAAGCTGGTCGGCGTGCTCGTTCTCCTTCCTTGGGATTTGAACAAACTTTACTTCGAGGTTGCTAACTCATCCTTTCACCTACTCGAGTTACTTCTTCATCCGTTCATTCTTGCACTCATAATCACCATTAACTTGACTGGTTACTACCAGTAAATTGCAAGATACAACCAAATTTTCAGCTCCTCACGCCTTTGTAAGGTCCAGTCCTACTACCAAGGCTTCGTACTCTACTTCATTATTGGTCGTAGGAAAGTCCGGATGGATCATGCATTCGATCATATCTCCTTCTGGGTTGTGGAGTACCACACGAGATCCACCTGCTTGTTTATTTGAGGATCCGTCTGTGTGAATGCTCCATTGTGGGACCTCTTCTGTCCCTTGGCCTTCTATGTGAGTGAACTCCACGATAAAGTCAGCGATTACTTACCCCTTTATAGCCATGCACGGTTGATATTGTATATTGAATTCACTTAACTCTATTGCCCATAATGCCATTTGTCTCACGACTTTAGGGCTACTCATAGCTCTGTGCGGGGGCTTATCGGTCAGGATGACCACAGTGTTTGCTTGGAAAAAGAGCTTAAGCTCTAGTGGAGGGTACCTTTCTTCCGCTCCTTGGAGTGCTGTTTGGTGAAGTATACGGGCTTCTGCACCCTATCTTCTTCTCTAACTAAAGCCACATTGACAACGGCCGAGGAGACTGACTAGGTATAGGAACAGTTCTTCCCTTGGCTTAGATGGGCTTAGTAATGACGGAGAAGAAAGATATGCCTTCAAATCTTCAAATGCTTGTTGGCACTCATTTTTCCATTCAAACGACTTCCTCAACGTGAGGAAAAAAGGTAGGCACTTATCCGTTGCCCTTGAGATGAACTTGTTTAACTTTGCTATCTTGCCATTCGTGCTCTGTACTTCCTTAACTGTCTTTGGCAGAGTTAACTCCATTATGGCCTGTATCTTTTCCCGATTGACCTCGATACCCCTTTGGGATACCATGAACCCCATGAACTTTCCTGCTGTCACCCCAAATACACATTTGTTGGATTGACTTCATGTTATACGACTCAAGGGTGTTGAACGTCTCTTGGAGGTTGCTTAAGTGGTCGTCCTCCCGTATTCTTTTTACCAGCATGTCGTCCACGTAGACTTGCACATTCTTTCCAATCTAGTGTGCAAACATTCTATTCATCAACCTCTAGTACGTGGCTCCTGTGTTCTTGAGTCCGAACGACATCACTTTGTAGCAGAAGAGTCCTTGGCCGGTGATAAACGAGGGTTTCTCTTGATCGGCTTCATTCGGTTTGATCTGGTTGTAACCAGAGAATGCGTCCATGAAGCTTAATAGCTGTTGTCTTGCAGTCGAGTCTATCAAAGTGTCAATCCACGGGAGAGGATAGTTGTCCCCGGGGGGACAGCCTTATTTAGGTCCGTGAAATTTACACATATCCGCCACTTTCCGTTGGATTTTTCGACCATCACCACGTTTGCCGGCCGATTAGGGTAGTACACTTCTCGGATGAAGTTTGCTTCCTGCAATTTATGGACCTCCTCGGCTATGGTTTTGTCTCGTTCCTGTGCGAACACCTGCTTTTTCTACCGGACAAGAGAGAAGGTGGGCTATACATTCAACTTGTGGACTATGATCGAGAGATCAATTCCTAGCACGTCCTCATGACTCCAGGCGAACATGTCCTGGTTTTCCTTTAGGAACGACATAAGTGCCTCGATGTCTTGGCCGATCGCCAAGGTACCTATTCTTGTTGTTTGTTCAGGCCTAGCATCATCAAGGAATACTTCTTCCAACCCTTCCACCGACTCCGCTACCATCCATTTGTTCTTCTATACATATAGTTTGCATATGATCGTCCATCTTGAGCATGGCAATATAGCATTCATGTGCTGCCACTTGATCCCCTCTTACTTCTTTCTTTCCGTACTCGATGGGAAACTTGATCATCAAATGGTAGGTTGAGGTCACGACTTTTCATGAATTCAGAGTAGGATGGCCCAATATGGCGTTGTACGCAGATGAACAATCAACAATTAGGAATGTGACATCCTTAGTGATCTATTGAGGGTAATCTTCGGTTGTTATTGGCGGGGTGACCGCCCCTAGGGGATGCACCCTTGTCCCTCCAAACCCTACGAGTGGTGCATTGGTCGAAATCAACCATTCTCTTTCTATCCTCATCTATTGGAATGCCGGATAGTACAGGATATCGGCAGAGCTCCCGTTGTCCATAAGGGCTCGGTGGGTGTTGTAGTCCCCTACACGTATGCTCACTACAAGTGCATCATTATATGGGTGATGGAGGCGTCGGGCATCTTCCTCTATGAACTCAATTACGGGGTTTTGATCTGTGCCATCTTTAGGACACTCCCCATCAGTTGGACGTTTTGAATCGTCCATAGGTAAGTCTTACGTGCCTTTACGGAAGAACTAGGGGCGGCGCTGCCCCCTATAATCATCCTTATGTCTCCCAAAGGTGGCCTAGGGCACTCGTTTTCTCTCCAGGCGGGCTGTCCCTGGGGCTATTCTGTCCCTTCCTTACCAATGAACCTCCGCAACTTTCCTTGCCTTATGAGTGCTTCTATTTGCTGCTTTAAGTTGTAACACTTGGATGTGTCGTGGCCGTGATTGCGGTGGAAAAAGCAATACTTATCTCTGGACCTCTTCTTGGGATCTCCTTCAACTTGCTAGGGAATGTTAGGGCCCCTTTCGTCTTTGATTTGCAACAGAACTTGATCAATTGAAGTGTTCAAGGGGGTAAAGCTTGTGAACCTTCCGATTGGAGGCTTGGAGCGCCTTTCTTCCCTTCTATCTCCTGTCCTGGCCATCTTCCATCCTCGGTCCTGTCGTGATTCCTCCTATCTTTCTCTCTTTTTGGGCTTTTCTTTGTGAGCCAACAGCGCATCTTCCATATTCATGTTTTTGGTAGCCCTGTAGAGCACACTGGACATGGTTTTCGGGTCATTATTATACAAGGAGAATATAAACTTACCTTTTCGTAGCCCATTCGTGAATACGGCCACGAGTATCTTGTCATTGGCCTCATTGATCGAGAGTGCTTCCTTGTTAAAGCGGGCTATGTAAGACCTCAACGTCTCATCCTCCCATTGTTTAATGCTTATCAGGTATGCGGTGGGCTTTTTATACTTGTGTCCCTTAATAAAGTGTGAGGCAAATTAGGCGCTCAACTCTTTAAAAGTACCAATAGAATTGGGCATCAACCTATTGAACCAAATCCTTGCGGGGCCCTTCAAAGTAGTTGGGAAGGCCCCGCACATAATCTCGTCCGCCACTCCCCGCATATGCATCAAAGTCTTGAAGGACTCTATGTGATCTAGGTGGTCCTTTAATTTATCCTAGCTTTCCACCCGAGGCATTTGAAAGTTTGGTGGAAGAGGGAACGATGAGATGGATGTGGTGAATGGTGAATCAGTTCAATGGACCAAGTCGTTGAGATCACCGGACACCCGTCCTCCGAGGGCTTTCATCATGAAATCCATCCGTTCCTTCATCATCCGCATCTCCGCGACTATTTGAGGGGGAGCCGTGTGTCGTGCGAGGATGGGTGGCTGGTATCTTGTCATTCTTGTCTACTTGGGGCGTTGCTGCCTTTTGACCCCACTTGATTCATTCTTTCGGCATTGGTTCCTTCCTGGTCCTTCTCTTGAGTGTTTAGCACTGCGTTCTTTCGGCGCGTTTGTTGTTCTCTAGGTCATGATTCTACTTGGTGAGGCGCTTCACTGTTGCTGCGAGGGTTTAGACTTGTCTCTCTAGGGCCATGGTACGTAGTTCGTCACCTTGATTGTTGGTGGTGGTTGCCATCGAACGAGTATGTACCATGCAACTTTTTGTTCGGGAAGCTATAAGTGTGGCTTATCTCCTAAGCTTTTCCGCAGACGGCGCCAACTTATGATACTGAAAATCGTCAGTAAGCCACACAATACTCACGTGCTCAACACAATACCTGTAAGACAAAATCAAAGAATAAAACCCTAGGAGAGTACCGGTGTGGGTCGGCCAAAGACCCTTTTAAGGTGAAATTAGAAAACTTTTCACCACTCTAGAGCGCTAGAGCTGGGAGAATTATGCGCGCACTGTTTTCCTGAGTGTCTTGGGTTTTTATAGTAGCGTAAAACCGACCTCCGTTTCTTGCGTAGGAAGGTATTTCCTTACGGGGAAAATCATCATCAATGTGTGTATATTTGAGAATCCTTTTCCTATTAGAATTCTACTGACTAAGGTTAATCGTGGGACGCAAGTTTGTTTCCATTTAGGATTTCTTGGAGGCCACCTAAGTCATGCGGATACCACGTGACCTTGGGATCCGTCCACCTTGTGTCCGTGTGTCTTAGATCCGTCCACGTATGGAGACCTACCGTCCACTTAGCCTAGTACCGTCATGTCTATTTAAATGGATCTGTCATCCCAAATTTTATACTCTTCATTATATATATATATATTTTTCTTTTCTATTTTGAAGGACAGAAAAATGAGAAGAAAATCATTTTTACAGAATACAATTTTTAGAATTTATTAAACATAAAAGTTTATCTTGTTGGAGTATTATTATTTTGGATTTCCGAACTAGGTAATAACCATATTTAATATTTCAGAAGATCACTATGAAATATAAATTTATATAAATATTTTTTTTAATGTTCAGTTAATTGATATAAGATGTGAAAAAATGTTCAAGAAAAATAAATAAATAAGATGCGGGGAAATGGATAAGGAACTTGCCAGTTTGCCGGGCTTCAAGAATACTCCAGCATAGAGCTGACCACACAGAGTATACAAAGAAGACGTGTCGATTGTTATTTTTGCTTCTCTCAAAATGGCGATAAAATTAAGTGGAGGCCTTGTTCCGTTCCTTGCTGCAATTTCATTTTCCCGGATCTCTGCAGTACCATCAGGTGCCACCGTCCTAGCTCCCCAAAAGGAAAAGGTAAACAAAATAGAGAAAAGAAAAGAAAATTCCAATCATAAGCTATATTTCATATTTGAAGTAGTTTATGAAAAAAAAAAAAAAAGGTACAAAAACAACAACATACGCTTGCAGCTTGTCCATGATCGCTAGGACGGCACGTCTGGACTGAACTCCACAGCCAACCGATATGCTGGGAGATATAAAGATAGAAATAAGGAGCCGAGAACTTTAACGGACTGGTGTATTGTTTGTTGGTGGGCTATGCCAGATGCTTTTTTTTTTTTGGTGGCTGAATAAATACTTTATGGTTAAAAAAAACTTAACCTGAAACAGGGGAGAAACAAAAATATTGGGCCTGGACCCATCTCTAACAAAGGTTTGAGATACATGAGAAGGCAGATTGGAGATGGAAACCGGCCTAGACTAGTTTACAAGAGCTGCCCATTAGGCGAGCAAATGTGTAGATACATTATCCTTTCTATGAAAAAAAAAAGAAAAAGAAAAATTCAACATTTGAAAAGTAATTAGCAAAGTACAAAATATCTTCAAAAATAGACTTGATACTCCAATGTGGGGCTACATCTGACCTTTTTAGCGGCTCAATGACATTCCAGGCATCTCCCTCCAAGATTATATTATGAAATCCTTCATTTATAACACATCTCATGGCATACCAAGCTGCTTTCGCTTCCCCTAGCAGGGAATTTCCACTCTCAAATTTCTCTGACCGTGCCAATTTAGGCTAATCGGCCTAAATTGGTTTTCAAGTTGCATTGTAGCCCTTAGGAATAATAGCAATAAAGGAGTGATTGATTACTTTTAACATTATCCCCTTCTAAAAAAACTAGTAATTGCTTTAGTGACCTTTCCTCTTATGATATTTCAATAGAACTTGAAAAAATGGGTTGACATTCCATCTGGTCCAAGAGCCTTATTGGAACCCAAACTAAAACCACATTTTTAATCTCATCCAATGATGGCAGCCTTGATAATGTCTCTTTATCTTCTTGAGACAGGCTAGGCAAGATTAAGTCATCCAAGTTGTTTAGGATTGAGGGATTGGATGAGGTGAAAAGAGTAGTAAAGAACTCCTCAAAGCACATTTCAATCGCTTCCCCACCTAAGACCCAATTCCTTTGTTGATTTTTCAAAAAATCAGTTGCATTCCTTCTCCTCCTAACAATGTTGAAAGATGAAAGAATTTAGTATTCAACTCTGCTGCAGGAAGCCATTTAGTTCTAGATTTTTGTCTCCATAAAGTTTCTTCTTTAATCAACCATTCATGGAGCTCCAAATTTATACTAGCTTCTTTTTCCAATTTCTCCTAGGTAGGTTCTTCCTTCTGGATTTGCTTTAGTTGATCTCATTTCTCCCTAATTTTTGTCTTAATATTCCTAAACCATTCTATGTTCCATCTACAAAATTCATCTTTTGTTTCCTTGATCTTCTTACAGACTTTAAACATGGGAGTCCCATTTAAAAATTTTTCCCATGCCTTCTCCACAACATAAAAACTGGTTTCATCTCTTGTCCAAGCCTCTTCAAATTTAAAGGGCCTTTTAATCTGCCTCTGTTCTCCTTTAGTGTGAAGAATTATCGGGGAATGATCTGAAGATGAGGCAGGAACATGTTGGACCGCTGCTCAGCATATTGCTTTCTATCCAGATGGAGAAATCAATATTTCACATCACTTTATTCTATTTCAGTAATTTACTTCATTACTTTTTGTTTGTCCACGCAACATGCAGGGAATTTCTTATGACCGCATAAAGAAACAAATATTCCAGATAACTTTATTCTAATCCAGCGACATACTTCATAACTTGTTTGTCTACGAAACAAGCAACGAAGATCTTACAACATGAACAAAGCCTTACAGAACACGTTACGCAACAACTCAAGCAAGGACTTTCTTACCACATGAACAAAGCAATATTCCAGATCACTTTACGCTACTCCAGTGATATACTACATTATTTCTTGGTCCATCGACACGCATCAATTCAAAATAACAACAAAAGGAAAATGAAAATTCTCTAAACAAATGTATTGTAACTAGGGTTGTAAATAAATCATGTTATTCATAAACAACTCGAGCTCAGTTCGATAAAAAACTCATTCATATTTATTTGTTTATAAATAAACCAAACTTGAGACTTAATTTTAGACTTGTTTGATAAACAAGCCGAGCTCAAGCAAAAAATATTTGTTCATACACAAACCCGTGAACTATAAGGCTCGATACAAAACAAGCCAAGTATGGACTCATTTATAGGCTTGATATGTGTTTGCAAAATAAACTAATTACATATATCTTAACAATGACATGAATCACATGGAATTACTACTATTTACCTTAATTTTTCACTTCCATCTAAACTGACCAAGAACCACTTTAGATTTTAGTTTCATTTTCTTTTTATCAGTGGGACATGTATGGTCCTCCCTCATCCATCATCTAATGTAAAGTTATGACACATGTTAGTCATTTCCCAATCACAATAGTAACGAACAAGTATTTTTCTAGTTTTTCACCATCTAATGTAGATGTAAAAATTATATTTTAAAAAATTGCTGAAACTATAGACAAGGAATGATGAATTGATGAATTTAATTATGTAAAGTTGTAATTTGAACAATGGCTAATCATAGGTGGGACTCATTTTCATATTTTTGTTTTCTTGATTTTTAAAGATTTAAGCATTTGATAATATAATTTTGTTGCATCTCAAGCTCAAAAGCTTGATCTGAGCCCGAGGTTGAGCATGATATTAAGCTCGAGCTTAGCTTAACCAATTAATCAAACCAAGTCATGCCAAGCTCAAGATTTTTGACTTTCCCACAAGTTCAAACTCAAACATTATTTTAGGCTTGTCTCGAACTCAATCCAATCTTGAACTTTTGACTTTTAATGAATAGCCAAGCTTGAACATGCAATACTCAATAAAACTCGACTCGTTTACAGCTCTAATTGTAACAAGAGAAGGAGCCATTTTGAGAAAACCTTTGTCTCTAGAAATTTAGCAACAACCTCAACATTAGGCCATTCAGCTTGTTGGGTGAGGATGATAATTTGATTCTTTATATAAAATCAATATTGGTTTGTTTAGTATTAAGTCATCAAGTTATGTATTGAACCGTTTTTGTTGAGAGAATTGAGTTTGTTGGGTGATTCTATGTTAAGTTAAGTTGCATGATTTATTAAGAGATTTTGTTTGCGATTTAATTAATTTTCCTATTCTTCTTTTATTTTGTTTCTATCCTTTGGTTTTTCATAAACAATTTGATATTTTCTAGTAGACAATTATAAAAATAATATATATATATATATATATATATATGTGTGTGTGTGTACGTGTGTGTATATATATAGAGATAGATAGATAAAAGAAATATTATCTACAATAAAAAATAAAATAAATTTTAAAGTCTACAATATTATTGGTAACATTTGTTGCAGATATTTCTACAAAAACCAAAAATTAAAAAAAAATCTAAATTAAAATGGTTTTGTCACAAGAAGATTAAGTGGGTTAATCATATTATTGATTGAAAAGTAGATGTAAGAAAAATATAAATAAGAAACTTAATTAGTACTTTTGCATTTCAAAAGGGAAAAATAGACTTTGAATTAAAAAAATTAATTTAAAAAGTTTAATAAATATAATGAAATGATATTTAAATAATTAAAAAACTAATTTAAAATTATTTTTTAAGCCTCAAATTATATCAACTCAACTTGACTCTGTTCAAGATTTAATACTTGAAATTGGTTAAACAAGTAACTCTGAAATATTTTGAATCATTCACCCGTGTGATATTATGCTTGCCTTGCTTGATTTTTGCCACTCGTTTGGCTTTCTTTGCTTCTTTGTGTTTTTGCATGTTGCCTACGTGTTCATGCATGAGTCCTTGCTTGCTTGTGTCATCAAGCCTAATTCCTACTATCTTGTGCGGGTTCACACCTATCTATGATACACGAGACCCCGAGTCCCTTTAGGAATTTTACTTGATGGCACGTGTGTTGTCCATACTCCAATCTCATAGAACTATGGACACCCAATCCAAACCTACATTTGTCCTCCTCGGACACCCCCCTTTCTGTTTGATAGCATGCTTGTTTGCCCCTGTTTGATTCTCTAGGTTTGTGTGTCTCTTTGTATTCTTTCTTTTCCTTCTTTATTCTCCCTTTTGATTGTCTGTTGATTGCTTTCTTTGCTTGTTGCATGTACATGCATGGAGCGAGGACACTTGGAGCAAGGGCACAACCCCAAGGATGCAAGCAAGAAGACACAAACCCTAAAAGGGCAATGTTTAGTAAACTAGAAGGCCTAGCCTCCTCGAGAGGTTACATCTTTCCCTCTCTCCCTTAGCCTCTTCTCTAGAGCATTGTGTTAGGTTTATCATCATTGTACCTAGTTTTAGGACTCATTCCTAGGGTATGGAAACGTCTATTTTATATTTCTTGCACTTTGTTGGGCCATACCCTCCGAATGTAGGCTTGTATCCTTTATCTGTCCTACTCTTTGCTTGGGTTGTGTTCTCCGGGTATGGCAATGTCTGATTTACATTTCTTGTACCTTACTAGGCCTTACCTTTGAAACATTGGCAATGTCTACTTTACTTTCTAGCTTTGTGTGATAGCAATGTGCATGATGTATTTATATCTATATATGCCTATATGTGGGTGATCGTGCACTTTGTATGATGGCCTCTCATGGCAACATCAGCGATCCTCTCTACTCACGAGTGCTCTTGATCTTGTAGTGTGGGTTTGTAGTGTGGGTATGTGCTATACAGTCATGGCCAAATTGAAATTTTGGAGTGCATATTAAACTAGATCGTTGTGGCTGAATCGAAATTCCGAAGGGAGTAAAGGACTAGACAGTTATGGCCAAATCAAAATACTAGAGAGAACATAGGAGTAGATGATCATGGCTGAATCGAAATCTTGGAGAAAGTATAGCACTACATGGTTGTGGCCGAATCGAAATCCCGTAGAGAGCATAGGACTTAACGGTTATGGTCAAATCCAAATCCTGGAGAGCATAGGACTAGATGGTTGCGGGTGAATAGAAATCCTGGAAAGAACATAGGAATAGACAATCGTGGCCGAATTAAAATCCTAGAGAGAGCATAGGACTAGGCCATCATGGCCAAATCGAAATTACGGAGAGAGAATAGGACTAGACAATCGGATTCAAAACAAAATCCTGGAGAGAGCATCGGACTAGACGGTCATAGCCAAAGTGAAATCCCAGAGAGCATATGTCTAGACGGTCGTGGCCAAATCAAAATCCAGGAGAGAGCATTGGAGTATATAGTCGTGGCCAAATCAAAATCCAGGAAAGAGCATTGGACTATACCGTCATGGCCGAATCGAAATTCCAGGCGGAGCATAGGAGTAGATGGTCATGGCCAAATCAAAATCCTGGAGAGAACAAAGCAAGAGACGGTCATGGCCGAATTGAAATCTTAGGGTAAGTATAGCACTACACGGTTGTGGCCGAATCAAATTTCCAAAAAGAGCCTAGGACTTGACAATCGTGGTCAAATCTAAATCTTTGAGGGCATAGGACTAGGTAGTCATGGGCGAATCAAAATCCTGGAGAGAGCATAGGACTAGACGGTCGTGGTCAAATTAAAATCCTAAGGAAAGCATCAGACTAGACGATTGTGGCTGAATTGAAATTCCAGAGAAAGCATAGGACTAGACAGTTAGATTCAAATTGAAATCCCAAGGAGAGCATAGGATTAGACAATCGCAGCTGAAGTAAAATCCTAAAGAGTATAGGACTAGACAATCGTAGACGAATCAAAATCTTGGAGAGACCATAGAACTAGACGGTTGTGGCCAAATTGAAATTTCGGAGAGAGCATCGGACTAGACAATCATGGTTGAATCGAAATCCAGGAGAGGGCATAGGACTATACGGTCGTGGCCAAATCAAAATCCTGGAGAGAGCATAGGACTAGAAGGTTGTGGCCAAATCAAAATGATAGAGAGAGAATAGGACTAGGCGTTCTTGGTCAAATCGAAATGTCAGAGAGAGCATAGGGCTAGGCGGTTGTGGTTGAATTGAAATCTCGGAGAGAGCATAGGGCTAAACTGTCGTGGCCGAATCGAAATCTCGGAAAGAGCATAGGACTAGACAGTCATGGACAAATTGAAATCTAGGAGAGAGCATAGCACTAGAAGGTCGTGGTCGAATCGAAATTTGAGAGAGAGCATAGGACCAGACGGTCATGGCTAAAGCGAAATCCTAGAGAGCAAATGTCTAGATGGTCATGGCTGAATCAAAATCCAGGAGAGACCATATGTCTAGATGGTCATGGCCGAATCCAAATCCAGGAGAAACCATATGTCTAGAGAGTCATGGCCGAATTGAAATCCAGGAGAAAGCATTGGACTATCTTGTCATGGCCAAAACAAAATTCTGGAGGTTGCATTGGACTAGACCATCATGGCAGAATCGAAATCTAGGGGAGAGTAAAGCAGTACACGATTGTGACCGAATTGAAATCCCAGAGAGAGCTTAGGACTTGATGGTCGTGGTCAAATCTAAATCTTGGAGAGCATAGGAGTAGGTGGACGAGGGCGAATTGAAATCCAAGAGTGAACATAGGACTAGACGGTTGTGGTCGAATCAAAATTCCGGAGAGAGTATAGGACTAGATCGTCATGGCTGAATTAAAATCTGAGAGAGAGCATAGGACTAGATGGTTATTGCTAAATTGAAATCCCAGAGAGTGCATCAGGTAAGATGGTCAAGGCGGAATCAAAATTCGAAGAGAGCATAGGACTAGACGGCCATGGCAGAATTGAAATGCTGGAGAGAACATAGGACCAAACGGTCATGCCCAAATTGAAATCTTGGAGAGACCACAGGACTAGACGATCATGTCCGAATTGAAATCCTGGAGATAGTATAGGACAAGACCATTGTGGTTGAATCAAAATCTAGGAGAGAGCATAGGACTATACGGTTGTGGCCCAATCGAAATTTCAGACAAAGCATTGGACTAGACAATCGGATTCGAATTGAAATCCCAGGGAAAGAGTAGGGCTAAATGGTCGTGGCTGAATCGAAATCCTAGAGAGAACATAGGACCAAACGATCACGGCTAAAGCGAAATCCCGGTGAGCAAATGTCTAGACGGTCATGGCCAAATCAAAATCTAGGAGAGACCAGATGTCTAGACGTTCTTGGCCGTATCGAAATCCCGGAGAGAGAATTGGACTTTACAATCGTGGCCAAATCAAAATTCTGGAGGGAGCATTAGACTAGACTGTCGTGGCTGAATTGAAATTGGAGAGGGAGCATTGGACTAGATGGCCATGGCCAAATCAAAATCCTGGAGAGACATAGGAGTAGACGGTCGTGGTCAAATCGAAATCTAGGGGAGAGTAAAGCACTACACGGTCGTGGGCGAATTGAAATCCCAGAGAGAGTCTAGGACTTGACGACCGTGGTCAAATCTAAATCTTGGAGAGCATAGGACTAGGCGGACGTGGGCAAATCGAAATCCTGGAGAGAGTATAGGACTAGACGATCGTGGTCGAATTAAAATCCCGAGGAAATCATTGGACTAGACAGTTGTGGCCGAATTGAAATTCCAGAGTGAGCATAGGACTAGACTGTTAGATTCAAATTGAAATCCCAAGGAGAGCATAGGATTAGACAATTGCGGCTCAAGCAAAATCCTAAAGAGCATAGGACTAGACATTTGTGGACGAATCGAAATCTTGGAGAGACCATAGGACTAGACGGTTGAGGCCAAATTGAAATTTCAGAGAAAGCATTGGACTAGACAGTCATGGCTGAATCGAAATCCGAGGCGGGGCATAGGACTATACGGTCGTGGCCAAATCAAAATCTCGAAGGTTGTGACCAAATCGAAATGCCGGAGAGAGCATAGGGCTAGGCGGTTGTGGTTGAATTGAAATCCTGGAGAGAGCATAGGGCTAAACTGTTGTGGCCGAATCAAAATCCCGGAAAGAGGATAGGACTAGACATTTGTGGACGAATTGAAATCTAGGAGAAAGCATAGGACTACACATTTGTGGTTGAATCGAAATTTCGGAGAGAGCATAGGACCAGGCGGTCCTGGCTAAAGCGAAATCCAGAGAGCAAATGTCTAGACGGTCATGGCTGAATCAAAATCCAGGAGCGACCATATGTCTAGACGGTCATGGCCGAATTCAAATCCAGGAGAAACCATATGTCTAGACAGTCATAGCCGAATCGAAATCCAGGAGAGAGCATTGGACTATCTTGTCATGGCCAAATCAAAATTGTAGAGGGAGCATTGGCCTAGACCATTGTGGCAGAATCGAAATTCCAGAGGGAGAATAGAAGTAGATGGTCATGGCCAAATCAAAATCCGGGACAGAATATAGGAGTAGACGGTTGTGGCCAAATCGAAATCTAGGGGAGAGTAAAGCAAGACACAGTCGTGGTCGAATCGAAATCCCAGAGAGAGCCTAGAACTTGATGGTCATGGTCAAATCTAAATCTTGGAGAGCATAGGAGTAGGCGGACGAGGGTGAATTGAAATCCAAGAGAGAGCATGGGGCTAGACGGTTGTGGTCCTATAGAAATTCTAGAGAGAGTATAGGACTAGACCGTCATGGCGGAATTAAAATCCGAGAGAGAGCATAGGACTAGACGGCTATTGCCGAATTGAAATCCTGGAGAGAGCATCGAACAAGATGGTCATGGCGGAATCAATATTCGAAGAGAGCATAGGACTAGACGGCCATGGCCAAATTGAAATCCTAGAGAGAACATAGGACCGGACGGTCATGGCCGAATTGAAATCTTGGATAGTCCACAGGACTAGATGATCATGTCCGAATTGAAATCCTAGAGAGAGCATAGGACTAGACCATCGTGGTTGAATCAAAATCTAGGAGAGGGCATAGGACTATACGGTTGTGGCCCAATCAAAATTTCAAACAAAGCATAGGACTAGACAATCGGATTCGAATTGAAATCCCGGAGAAAGCGTAGGGCTAGACAGTGGTGGCTGAATCGGAATCCTAGAGAGAGCATAGGACCAAAAAATCATGGCTCAAGCGAAATCCCAGTAAGCAAATGTCTAGACGGTCATGGTTGAATCAAAATCTAGGAGAGATCATATGTCTAGACGGTCATGGCCGAATCCAAATCCAGGAGAAACCATATTTTTAGACAGTCATGGCCGAATCGAAATCCAGGAGAGAGCATTGGACTATCTTGTCATGGCCAAATCAAAATTCTGGTGGGAGCATTAGACTAGACCATCGTGGCCAAATCAAAATTCTAGAGGGAGCATAGGAGTAGATGGTCATGGCCAAATCAAAATCCTGGAGAGAACATAGGAGTAGATGGTCGTGGTGGAATCGAAATCTAGGGGAGAGTAAAGCAGTTCACGGTTGTGGCCGAATCGAAATCCCAGAGAGGGCCTAGGACTTGACGGTTATGGTCAAATCTAAATCTTGGAGAGCATAGGAGTAGGAGACGAGGGTAATTGTAATCCAAGAGAGAGCATAAGACTAGACTACATTGTTGCCGAATTGAAATCCCGTAGAAAGCATCGGACAAGATGGTCATGGCGGAATCAAAATTTGAAGAAAGCATAGGACTAGATGGCCATGGCCAAATTGAAATCCTAGAGAGAACATAGGACCGAACGGTCACGGCTGAATTGAAATCTTGGACAGACCACAGGACTAGACGATCATGTCCGAATTGAAATCCTAGAGAGAGCATAGGACTAGACCATCGTGGTTGAATGAAATTCTAGGAGAGAGCATAGGACTATACGGTCGTGGCCCAATCAAAATTTCAGACAAAGCATTGGACTAGACAATCGGATTCGAAATTGAAATCTTGGGGAAAGCGTAGGGCTAGACGGTTGTGGCTGAATCGAAATCCTAGAGAGAGCATCGGACAGCACGGTTATGTCTAAACCGAAATCCCAGTGAGCAAATGTCTAGACGGTCATGGCCAAATCAAAATCTAGGAAAGACCATATGTCTAGATGGTCTTGGCCGAATTGAAATCCCGGAGAGAGCATTGGACTATACAATCGTAGCCAAATCAAAATTCTAGAGGGAGCATTAGACTAGACTGTCGTGGCTGAATTGAAATTCTAGAGGGATCATAGGAGTAGATGGTCATGGCCAAATCAAAATACTGGAGAGAACATAGTAGTAGACAATCGTGGTTAAATCGAAATCTAGGGGAGAGTAAAGCACTACACGGTCGTGATCAAATCTAAACCTTGGGGAGCATAGGATTAGGTGGACGTGGGCGAATCGAAATCCTAGAGAGAGCATAGGACTAGACTATCGTGGTCAAATTAAAATCCCGAGGAAAGCATCATACCCGAGAGTCGTGGCCAAATCAAAATTTTGGAAGGAGCACAAGACTTGACAATCAGATTCGAATCGAAATCCCAAGGAGAGCATAGGATTAGACAGTCGTGGCCGAAGCGAAATCCTAAAGAGCATAGGACTAAACGGTCATGGCTGAATCGAAATCTTGGAGAGACTAAAGGACTCGACGGTCGTGGCCAAATTGAAATTTTGGAGAGAGCATTGGTCTAGACGGTCATGGCCGAATCGAAATCCGGGAAAGGGTATAGGACTAAACGGTTGTGGCCGAATCGAAATGATAGAGAGAGAATAGGACTAGGTATTCTTGGCCGAA